>CAJNOL010000158.1:75982-222948 GCA_905250125.1 Rotaria sordida
TTTTCTTGGATTTCTTGTGAATCATTGAGAATTTCGAACATTACATATATGACTCTTTAAAAATTCCATTAGTGTTTCAAAAAATACTTGACTGATAAGTTTGCTAGAAAATTTTGAAGATAATTAGACAGAAACTTAAAAGCATAGGTGCTGAATGATGACGACGCTATAATTAAATCGAGCACGTAGATTTCTTTGTATTAGCCTGTTAAACTGGCAGTAAGATAGTTACATTACAGAGACATATCGAGTGGTCTAACGACAGTTGTACTTTCATAAATGTAGGATACTGAAAATTCTGATAAAACCTTAACTTCCTTCACTGTTTCAAAGCATTCACAAATTTCCAATACCTGAGTATGAATATTTTTTCACTAAAACGACTCATTCCCATGTACGTTAAAGTAACTATTACTTCTTAATGGTATAGAACGTTCTTCAGAAACAATTACATTCAGGTATTTGCCTATTCGAATACACTGAAGATCAATTAAAAATTAGAACACATGTTCAAATAGTGTGTTCGCTTCGAAGCAACCATTTGTCATTGATAATATTATTCAGCAACACTCGATCAAGGAAAACTTCATAACAAACAATTATTCAAATATTCTGTTCAATTCGAAGCAAACATCTGTAATTCATTATATCGATGAGGAACAATCGATCAAGGAACAATCATACCAAACAACTATTTACATATTTTGTTCGATTTGAACCAACGTTTGGTGTTTATTACATCGTCGAGGAACACTCGATCAACGGGCAATTCATAAAAAACAACAACTCTAGTGAAAGTATTGAGTTCAGGGTACCTATGTACTGAGAAAGTCTCAGCAAAGTACCTGACGTGAGTACTTAGAAAATTCTGAGTAATTATACTGACGTAGATACATACTTGGGTACCCATACCAGTATGTTTACTGAGTAAGTACTTGTGTGGGTATCCTCATCAGTAGTTTTACTGAGGAAAGCTCAACAGGGTATCCTAATTTTCTTTAAGTAACGCGTACATTAAAAAAATACATCAATGCACTTGAGCAAAAAATTGATATTATAGATTTCAAATCACTCAGTACAGTGCACATGAATGTTTTCAAACTTCTTTTTTGCTCTTTTACACGACAAATAAATAAATCAAAGTGTTAGAGGTAATTTAATGGTAATTGGTGAATTTTTCTTATAGGAGGCAATTAGTGTGTATAAACAGAGAAATGATCAACTATTCAGTTTAGAACTTCGTTGGATGAACGAAGAATGAAATTTCAAAAGTTTATAGATGGAAATTAATGCAATTCAATCGTATCAAGAAATAAAGTATTTTATCAATTTTTTTCTTGACAGATATATTTTAATTTTTGACTACTTTTTCTAGTTGTTCTGATTAAGTGATCAAATTTTGAATTTATTTCTGAGCGCTTCTAATGGTTATTGAAAAAGTTTCAGTTTTCATTGCTATGTAAGATTTTTTTATCTATTTCGTACTGTCTCACTTTTTATTATACAGAGATGAACTCAAACTGAATGCTTTATTTCACCGACCAACAACATTCTGATTAAAACTTGAAATTATTATTATTTTCTGTTAAATACATGTTATAAATTATTTTGTTTTTAACATTAAATTTTTTCAAACTTGTAATACCATAGATGTAATTTTTTATTCTTTTAATAAACATTTATTTTATTTTCGAGATTATATTAAATCTTTTTTTTTTCATTTTGTATCATCTGCATGCCTCAAAATTACAGAGTCATTTTTATTCCAATATAAATGTTTTGTATTAATTCCGAAACAAGTGAAATTATCGATTTTCTTTATATAAAGAAAATAGGATAATAAATCATCAGATATATATTTTTGAGAAATATTATGCTGGAACAACCAAATATGAAAAACAATAAAAGATCCGGTTCAGTCCTGAACATACTGAGATTTTGGTAACAGGGTACCTAGAAATACTATGCAATAGTACTCAATTGAGTATCTGATCAGTACCTTCAAGTACCTATTTACTAAACATTTTGTAGAAGGATATCGGTCAAAGTACCATATAAGTACTTAAAAGTACCTAAAAGTACTTTAGTACCCAAAAGTTCCTGTGACATACTGGTAACAGGATACTTTTTCGGGTACCATTAACTCAGTGCATTCTCTAGGGAATTCACATACTTTGTTCAATTTGAAGCACAGATTTAAAATTGATTACGTCATCGAGGAACCTTCGATCAAAGCATAACTCATACTAAATAACTGTTCAAATATTTTTTTGAATTCGAAGAAAAGACTTAGAGTCGACTACATTATCGAGGAATCCTCGATCAACGGATAATTCATACTGAACAACTATTCCAATATTTTGTTAAATTCGAAGCAAAGATTTACAGTTGATTAGGGGTGTGGGTATGAATGTGAATGTGAGCAACAAGACGACCAACACTTATACCCACAGCCGCATTCACACCTCACATTCATATCCACATCTACACCCACACACCAACACTCCTCTGTCAGTGGTAAAAATACCAGCCCATTTGGTCAAAATATGATGGAGATGTTCAAATTTTTCTTTGACTAACGGCTTACGGAACACCTTATATATTAACTAATTTGAAATCAAGATTTTTTTAATTAAGTATTATATCCTTCTATTCTATCTGGGAAAAGCTTTCGGAAGTGCGTAAGTTATAGTGTGGATGTGGATATATCGATGTGAGTACAGATGTGTCGATGTGAGTGCGGGTGTGGATGTGAGGTATGGAAGAGTTATTCATTCATATCTCACAGCAACACACCAATTTGAAATTTGGAGAAGATTTCTACACATCTAAGTCGGATTGTTCGTGTTGTCATGTCCAAATTAAATTTGATTCTTCTTCGATTAAACATGTACAATTAATCTTAGAGAGATTTGTTTTTCTTTAAATCTCGAATGATTCAATCGGAAATTCGTCGAAGTTATTTTATTTGACCAAGTCGTTTTTTCGCTTCGAATAATAATCGATCGATAACAAGAAAGCTAAATAATGAACAAGAGGAAAACAGAAATTCCGAGATCAAATTAGAAATGATTGATCAATTCTTTGCTCTGTGTTCAACATCAATCAGTTTTTATTGATTTCGAAGAGAAATTTCTTTTCAATATTCAACATGAAAGAAGATTTTCATCAATCTTTCGTTTGAATTCGATCATCATTCAAGATTTTTGTTTAATATCGATCGATTATTTCGAGATTTCTCAATAATGACAAGGAATCAAATCGAATGTTTTCGAATCGACGGAAATATCTTCAATAATAATCGAATTGAGAATGATTTTTTATAAAAAAAGAACGAACGTCTCGATTAGGGGATGGGTGTGGGTATGGATGTGAATCTTCTCTTCATCCCAATCAAAACACACGCACTCACACTTACACTCACACCCCATAACGTATAACAAAATGAGTCTGAAAGACAACGAAGTTATTTGAGAGACCATTCTGTTCGATTTTCTTTTCTTGGTATCGCATTGACGACTATATTTGTTTGACCATTATTAATCTTGGTATTCGATTGGTTTACTATCTTCATCAGCAAAAAGAAGTTATACTATCAAGAACAGGGAATATGATTGATAGTTATGTCCAAATAAACTATAGAAAAGCAAAATAAAGGCTAATCATGCATATCAAATATATTTGGTTTCATTCTTTTTTCATCTACACTCAAACGAAAAGAAAAATTTTGTGAATGATGTATTCTTTGTGCAAGAACGAATGTCAAGAACAAGTCATTCTATCCTGATGAAGAATGTTATTATTATCAAATACAGTAAGAATCAAACGCACTACTATGATATCAATTAATTTCTTTGCTGTATGCCATACACAGAGTTACTGACAAATACTTGAACGAGACCGTTTGTTGGTCATGTAGTCAATTTATTCTTTTCATTACGTGAAAAGCATTAAGCCTTCATTTATGAATTCAAGTCAAATAATATTTTTCGCGACACTGATTTTGCAGTCATCGTATCTTCCGATGACCCACAATCTCTAGCTCAGATTCAATCGACCAAGTCTCTTGTAAATATGTCGATAAAATATTTTCCGGCTTCAATATACATTACGCTGTACTTCACACGATTTATACGTGTGACACCATCCGATCCAATTTTGTTATTCTGCTTGTTGATAACTGATTATTTTCTTTAGGTCAGTATGATAAAACCATACTATCACTATTTATTTTATGTATTTTTAGTTTATAAGGAGAGAAACAGTAACTTACGGATAAAATACGTTCTTAGAATAAACGTTTCTGGAATTTCGATGCAACGCGAGAATAATTTTATCCACACAAAAACGGTCACAAGTCAAAAGGAACCTTTTATCAATTTAAAGGAAAAGCTATTCGGTTAAATAAATCCGAAAGAAAGTATGTCTTTCTCTTCCCATATTTCTATATTTCTCTCCACATTTTTACTGCTGCCATTTTCACTCATGCTTTTTAATAGATGATAAGATAAATGAGTATTTGTCTTTGTTGTATAATGCACTCTTGATTAGATTTGTTGCTTGTTTTTTTTCCAACTAACGGATTTTTTTTGTTTTCTGGTTGTTTAATGTATACATGGCAAAATAAATACAAATGGTGAGTAAAGAATATGTTGGAATGTAAGCTAAAATCAGGGCTGCCAAATCCAAATTTCAAAAATCAGGAGTTTTTTGCGAAAAATCAGGAGTTTACCAGGGAATTTTTACTGAAAAACCAGGGGAAAAATCAGAAGATGTTTATTGAAATCAGAAAATGAATTAGTGGTCTTCTCTCAAAGAAAACTGAAGTTTTCGTTCGTCTAATCACTCGTTATGTTCCTCTACTAAGTTACTGATGACAAAATTTCCTCAAAGTGATATATATTCTTAAAAAAACATAATTATGTGGAGTTTATTTTACTACTCATTTCACAGTGGTTTATCAATATATACCGACAAAATAGAAAATGAAGTATAATTAGACATTAATATGTAACTAAACAAAATGGGCATACGTGAACAATAATTTATTAACTATATCGTTCATGTCACTTTTGTAACATGACCATGAATGAAGGGGTCACAAGTCTTGAGTATGCTCGAGCCTACTCTAGGTTGGACAGCTAAAGGCTTAGGTAGGCTCGTGGATGGAATAAATGAAGACTTAGATAGTGTCTATTCGTAGATGATGGGATCACACGGCTTGAGTAGACTAAAGTCTATCTTAGGTTCAGGTTCCATAGACTATGGTACGCTCAAATAATTGTTTTCTACTACGTCAAATTGATAGGTTTGTGCAGTGCATAAAAAGTTTGTACAGACGTCAAGATTTTTTGTCTCTATCGGCAACAAATAGTAACATTTATTGAAACAGACCTAGAAACTGTTTTTTGTGAAAACTTTTAGTTTTATGTGGATAAATGTCAAAGCTTGGGTCAGCCATGATTTAAAGTGAGGTTCTTTCGTTAAAAGTGACGAAGTACTGCATAAAAAACCTGAATCATATCAGCTAGTAGCTGTCAAAGACTTTCATCATTTTTAGCGACTAAGTTTACATTACCCGATCATTAGTGCTATGCGAGCAACTTTTCTCGATTAGTCTTTCTATTCTCGGAAAAAATTTGCTGTTCTCGCCCGTATGTTCTCTTTCTCGGAAAAAAATTGTTATTCTTGTTCTTACAGTCTCATTCCCAGAAAAAAATTTATTTTCACTTCCGTAAGCAGAAGCGTAAACCAGTTCATAGATCGGTGGTGTGTAAGTGTGATTTTATTTTTTTTTATTCCGGTAGCGACTGAAAATACTCAACTTTTTTAGTCTGTCGGCGAAGGCGAGTGAATTTGTTGGACGATTTCTTTAAGGTTTTCTTATTTCCGAGAAATTATCGGATGAAAAAAGAGAAAACAATGGTAGAGAACACACTGATAAAAAACCTAGACAGAAATATCATTGAAGAGTGATCTCAGGCGTCGAAAAATCTTCAAAACTGTTAGTTTTTTTGTCCCACCGACAGCGGCGACTCAACTCGGCGATTTACACTTCTAATCGTAAGACTTCAGGAATTCATATTCCTGTTTTATTTTTAGATTTTAAGATAACTGTGACACGACTTGAAATTAAATATATAATTATGATTGTAGCTACAGTAGGTTAGTTACGTAAAAATAGAAAGCTGCTACATATATGTATCCAAATATGTAGGTAAATACGAGAAAAAATGCGGGAACACCAATACTTAATGGAGTTCCCATTGCCATAAGAAATGGAGCAAGAAAACGACGAGTATAGAAAAATATTCCCGCAGAAAAAATATCTTTTCAACACAATAAAAACATTCATAATGTAATGTCGTTTTTGTGAACATTGTTGCTTGGACATTATTTTATTTTTTAGCACAGCAGACGGAAAAGAATTCTTGTGAGAGTTGGAAGTCAATGAAGATAATCATAGACATGTTTTCTTAAATGCACGTTTTTTGACACATAAGTTGCAAATGCTTTTCTTATCTCTATCAGCGTCATACATTACAAAATACGAGTTCGAAATGAGAAATACTAACTTTGTTTCATCAAGATGGCATCAAAAAAATTGGCTTACTCCATCTTTTTAATTTTCTGGTGCGAATCTTGTAAAAAATTGTTGAGCCTACCCTAGATCCAAAACATTTCGCCACCTATGAACATGGCCATATTTTTCTCAAGACTGAATTTGTTTCAATAGGTTTGAATTATTTAAAAGATAATTATAGAACTTTGTATAACTGAGATGATTATTCATTTAGTTCCTAATTATGCACCAATAAGATTGCACTTCAAATCGTTTCTGTTAGGAGCCCACAAAAATTTCATGTGGCTGAACTTCAATTCGCAAATAGCATTCTAGGTTGATATAGAAAAAGCGAACTAAACTAGTTTTTGTTCATGAGGTACATTTTAACCGTTAAGAAGATAAGCTCACAAATAAACGCATGTTATCAGGCCTAACAAGCAGAAACGACGTGTTTTCTTATTGTCTATTGCATCTATGAAATAGTGTGATAGTTCTCTTTTTCTTTGTCTTATTGATTCAAAATACCACTACAATTAAACGTGACAAAATCCTTTAAAAAACCAGGAGAAACCAGGAGAAAATCATAAAAATCAGCTCCTGGATTCAGGAGATTTTTTCACCAGGAGAAAAGTCTAAAAATTAGGAGGCTCCTGGCTAAATCAGAAGATTTGGCAGCCCTGGTTATATTTAACATGCTCGAAAATAATTTAACATTTCAATATTTACAACAATCTACGATAGCTGCATTTTCGTTATATACGTGTTTTGATTTTCGTTAACAGGTTAAATAATTGATAACAACGTTCAACTATAAATAATATTTTTTTCAGGTGAGACATAACAACCAATACAATGGATATTACTAATGAAGTATCAGTCCAAGCAATGATAAAACAAGAACAGATGCAGCATGATGGTGTCAATGCATATATTAAAGAAATCAGTCAAGGACTTTTACGAAATGACAGCTGGGAATCATTTAAAGCAGATGAAATAGCTGAAGCATCACTTCATGTTCCTGTTAAGAAAACCAATTCTTCTAATGAGGATGAACAAACTCATCGTTTCCGACAATTTTTATCCATTGCAACTAACTTTTCCTCATTACCATTTGCTGAAAAACTGCATAAAATTCCAGAATTAGTAGAAAGCATTAAACAATTACTTGAAAACATGATGAAAGAGGTTCAAGAATACAGCGATATGGCAAATGAACTTCGTGATCTTATTCAATGTTTTGTTCGAATGGTAATGCAAGCAAAACATAATGTAAATATGATGCTTCCCCTACTCACAGCTGCGAAATTACAAATGACAATTGTTCAAGATGTTATGAATACAGATCCAACTCAGACACTTAACGAAATCGATAAAAGAGACATTCAACTTGCATTGAATCGAATGTCAGATGGAATACAAAGCTTGCTCAGTTTAGCTAAGTCGTCAAAAGTTGAAAGTCAAAAACTAGACGAGCGAATACACAGTATGACTAATACGGTTCAATCAAAAGAAATGGTTGTAGAGGAACGATTGGAAATTGCAAGCTTTTGTTTTAAATATTCCATGCCAGTGGGTTCACTCGCATCGGGAGCTGCAATGGGAGGGTGTGTTGCAGCCGAAGCGTTTGGTGGTGTTGGTGCATTAGTGATTGCAGGAACAGCTTTTCCGCCTGTAACTGCTATCATCGGTGCGTGTATTGTAGGTGGACTGTGCTCTGGAACTGCTATTCTTTTGGTAAAAGAATTTTGGGCTCGCCATCAGCTGAAGGCACTTAGCTATTTGGATCAAATATTTGAAGGTTTAGTTCAATTAAATTCAGCAAATATGAATTTTATGCGTTATATGGCGGATACTGAAGAAAAAGCAAATACGGTTTCACAACATATTCAAGACATTCAATTATGTTTAGAGAGTGAAAGACAACGGCGAGCAAATCATGATGTCTGCACTGTAGCTATAGATTCAACAACTGCAATGATAGAAAGTTTGAAACAAATATCTAATATTGATATATCAAAATGGACCGATACCTCGAATACAATTAGTTTTTCGAAGAAAAAGTTCATAGCAAATGCTATTACAAACTAATCAAGAAAATTATAAAACCAAAACATTTATCTATATAATACTATCTTATTCAATTATTTACGAATTTTTCACCTTCTTTGTCAACTTGAAAATTTTATTTTTATAGGAAAAAATATGGTTATTTTGATGATTGAGTTTTTCTGAATAAAATGTCAAATATGTTCTTTTATGAGCTCCATATGCGGTAAGAGACGATGAGCTAGTTTGAATGTACCTGAACTCATTTCTTGTTTCATTCATAAAAAGAACAGGAAAAATTCTGTCTCCTTTCTATTCTGAGCATACTTCTATAAATAATTGACCTTGTCGTTTTGTTTTTCAACATCTGTGTTATCCATCAAAGACGGTTGACTAGGCAAAAGTGATAATAATTTTTCGTATATGATTGTCTTCAGTTACTCAATAAAATTGGCTATAAATGCCAAGACAAAATCTCGCACTTCGACTTAACAATGATTTAATCAAGTATAGAGTTTTAGAACAGAAATCTTCTTGAATAACATCGATTATATCGAGAATTTAATTGAATGAATATCGTATCGGAATTTCAAATTGCTGTAAGTAGGCTGGTAGAGTTTCCGCAGCAGTTATCGATTTCCTAGAAAGTCGAGATATCGTGCACTTTCCCTGGAAAATTGCTAACTCCCGCAATTTTTGTGTTGCCTATTTTATACGGTAAATTTTTATAGATACGTAAGATTGCAAGAGGAAGTCACTTTTTTCAATGGGAACTCGCTATATCATTCAGAGGAAATCGCTAACTTCCACGGAGCGTTGCTATTTATCTTCTATAAGAATTTTTCTGGTATACCAATGTTTCAAGAGGGAATTACTTCGAGAGACTAGAAATGATCAAGCAGTGTTGATAGTGATAGATACAAGCGATGTATCAATAGACGGTTCGATATATTTTACAATACTACGGGTGAATGTCAGTCGTGTGAATTGTTTCTTTTTAGTTCTTGAAATCGATTCTTTCAGCATTGTTCGATGGTATCAATTGATTTTACTACTTTGACTCCCTATCGATTGCGGCACATAGTAATACTAGTTAGATAATGACATGAACTAATGAATAAAACCCCAAACTAGAATATGTAGTTAATTATTTGTGCAATGCAATGCAAGATATTCATGATAATACTTAATCAAATGTATAATTCTAGAGATAGTACCTATTTCTCGACTAAATATGTACATTTATTTTTATCTTCTCGTTCAAATAAAGATCAAGATAACAATATAATCTTTATCTTTGAAAAATTCAGGTATATAAAAGAATAAACTAGCTTGTCTTTTATAATATTGACCGAGAACAACTTTCATCTCTTGTATCAACTGCACTACAATACTTAATATTACTGAAGAACTAAAAAATTATAAATTGAAAAAAAAAAAAAAAAAGGAATCACATATGACTATTTTGTTCTATATCTATATCATCTCACTATATTTGATGAATTAGAAAAAAGAAAATGTTATGAAAATCAAAGAGTCCCATATCGTTATTAAAAAGTAATTGAAGTCAATGATGGATGGATGAAAATGAAAATAACTACAGTTATCATATCGGTAACGATTCGAAAAATTGTTATTGATCTGAGTTTTAACAGAACTAAGTAAGTACGATTCGAAGATGTTGAAGAGTAGAATCCCATCAAGGCATGATATATGTTTGAAGGAATACTCAAAACAAATACTTAAGACGTATTTAGATTAATTAGAAAAGATAATAAATGCTTTTCAAAAAGTTTTGTTGGCTTGTCAATTTACTTGAAAAACGTTGAAAAGAATGATTTAATCCTTGATGTTGTTGACAATATCTGTCCATAGCTAGTGTATTTTTAAATCGACAACATTCCATATCATAAAGTTCATCGAATTACAATCGTATTACATTGTAATATCTTCTATAGTGTACATGTCCCTATAAAAGATAAATTTTTTTTTTGCTTTATTTTTCAAAGTAAGACAAAATTAACAGTCCCATTCTCAACCCTCTGTCTTACTATATTATCCTTCCAATATTCTTCATAACTCTTAGATTAATCTACATATTCTTGAAAATCATAACCCTCTTGATCTACGATACCTTTCTAACATGTTTCCTAGTGCTCAGATTAATAATCATATATTAGTGCGAGTCTCGTAGCACAATTCTGACGTTAATGAGTTGTGGCAATACATTAATGGCTTATGTCATTGGATATAATGCATCATCTACTGTCTCCATTAAACACGATGGTAACGATGAAGCATATGACGTTGACCTTATCCAACGATCAATTAAAATGAAATCTACAATGCATGAGAAAACAGATTTTTAACAAATTTTATCTAGATTCTTATTCTATGAGAAGATGTTTGAAATGTATAAAATTCAAATAATTAATAAATTATATTTATTCTTATTTCTCTCAATAAAAACAAAAAACAAATTCTGTATATAAAATATTGGTTGTGATGTAAACAACTATATTGTGGTAAATGTATTAATGATTATATTTAGCTTTAAGTCTTATACATATCTTAATTGAGTAAATGGGATGTGAAGTAAATAGGCAAGATAGTATTAAAACAAAACAAAAACCAGATGTATTGTATAAGTGATGTTATAAAAGAATGTTGAACATAATCTATAATAGTATTGGTTTGCATCACATCAACATTTATGATGATATTAAACATATTCACTGATCAATACATAATCATTTCATCTTTATGACCACACATAAAAATTACTGAAATAGTTCTTAAATATCAATGAATATACTATTAAATTAGAATGTTCATGACTAGAGATATTCAATGTGACTATAAATCGATTCTAATTTATTTCATAAAACAATAAGGTATTTTCAAAAAGTTATCAAAACAATCTGTATTTTAATAGTTTATTAGAAGTATACAAGTAGGAAAATAGTGTTTAAATATTCTATACGTATGTTTTTTTTTTAAATAGCAAAGTTAACTAAGATGTTCGTTAGCAAAAGTAGTTGATATTTGCTTAAATTCATTAAATAATTTCAAGATACTAGCGCCCACTATTGCGTAAAATAGTGGCATCAGTTTTATATTTTAATTGTTGTTTTAATCCTGTTTATAGATGATTATTAATTTAATTCGTCATATTGTTTAATAATCATCGTTAATTTTCTATATGATAATAATTATTATCACTACAAATACTTACAGTTTATCCAATACATCATACTATAGTAAATAAATAAACAATCATATCAAGATTTATGCATTCATAAATCATACTTGAATATTCTCTTTATGAATGAAATTCAATCAATATTGAAGATTAGTCTTTTTTTTTATTCTTCAAATGAATAATAATTATTTATTTCATGTAAATCATAATCAATTAATATCAAAATCTTTTTCTTTTTTTCTTTTGATCTTAATATAAGTTGCTAAGGTTATTTTTCATTTGAAAAAAATAAAATAAAAGACATGACTCGATCTCAATCATTTATAGATGTACTAAGTACAAATTTGGCTTATCTATTTCATCGTTATTTATTTATTAAAAATAAACAAACATGTTCACATAAATTATCTTTAAATAAAAATTTAAATTCAATAAATTTAGTGAAAAAAGTTCGTATTAATATAAATAAATATGGTCATTTATTAAATTCAAAATTTTCTCAACAAATAAATAATAATAAATTAATAAATAAAGATATTCCATTAGAGAAAAAGGCAGAGTAAGTAGAAAAATTTCTATTAATATTTAATATTTCATATAATTTTATTTTAGAAAAATTAAAAAAATGAATAAGAAACATAATCAAAGAAAAACGAAAAACAGAAAGATCAAGTAAGTATAATATTTTGCAAAAAAAACAAGAATGTCTAGAATATTAATCATATAATAACACGTATAAATGTTAATCAAATATTTATTTATTTTCGCTCATGTTTAAAATTTCAAGTTAAATAAATGCAAAAAAAATATGTCTCGATGTTATTTGTTAGTGACTTATGACTAAAGAAAGATAATGTAAAAATTGAAATCTTTTCAATTACAATAAGAGAATTTTGACGAAATAATCAAACATTTTGTTAGATGAATTGAATCGAATACTACTATGCACTTGTTTCAATACACAGTTGAATACAATAGTTCGAATGATGTAACTATCTATGAATTTGATTCTCTCAACGAGAAATTAAGGAGTTTAATAGATAACAATGAATTTAATGTTCGAATTATTTCTATAAAATTTCGAATACTTAAGTAGATAAGTGTTGTCTGAAAATAAAAATCTAGGTCTTTCTACGTAGAGAAAAAAAAGGCGTTAGATCGATGCAAATGTTAATAGGATTCAATTGAAACGATAATAATTCTGATAAACTAGAATATAGAAATGAAACTTTCTTTGATAGTCACTTTTTATAAACAATATCTTCATAACTTCTCTGGTTTTTTCTTTTTTGAAAAACTATCGTATTTTTCTTATCCTAGTAAATTTATGCAAATCTGAAAATTCCGAATGAAATTCTTAGTCTATCAATCATAAAAACATAATTATAAACATGATTTTATTTTGAATATTAGATCGAAAAAAATGAAGATACAACAAGAAAATATGATTCCTGTACAATCCAGTGTACCAAGAATAGACTATCATCAATCATCTATGGTAAGATGAGACTTGGTTTTTTTTGTCTATTTACAAAAAGATTAACTTATTTTCATCGATCTTACAGATTAGTCGTATGTTATCTTCTACTTCATCAGTATTATCTGATATACAAATTTTTCAACAAAATAATCATTCAATTGATTCTACTTTATATATATCAGATCAATGTCGAGAAAAAATGCAATTTCTATATAATATGAGTCCAATAGTGAATAAAAATTATATTAATACACAACATTTATTAAATGAATTAGATTTAAGAAAAAGTCGTCAACATAAAAAAATGCATGAATATTCTAAAAATTTAAAACCTGAACAACTTTTTCGTTGTCCAAAAGATTCAAGATCAAAAAGACGAAAATGTTGTGGAGGTAAAAGAAAAAACAATATATATATATACATATATACAATTGAAATATTAACATATCATAGTTTCTTTGTTTTTATTTATTTTTTCATATCTAGTATATTATGACTTATTCAATGACGCATTACGTTTACTCGAAGAATGGTTTACGATAAAATAAAAATATTTCATATCTTGAAGAAAAACAAAAATAATGGTTTTATTTATTTAAATATTTTATATCATTGTAAAAGAATTTTATGTTGAAAAAAAAAAAGTATTTTAGACGAGTTATTTGTGGACGTAAAGGTAAGGTCAAAGTCCAAAAACAAGAAGTTTCATCAAAAGATTACAAAGTGTTTTTTCATTAAAAAACACAAAGTAATGTACACGTTTTATGTCTTTTTTACTCTTAGAATATAATAGAAAATGTTATATATGTAAATATCTTGCATGCAAATATGCCTCTTAGTAAAATTTTATAGGTCAGAATTTCTATCCAAAAAAAAACATGTATGACACAATATTTTTTTTTTATCATTTTGTATCGATTTCTTTGTTAATAGCAAAATCTAACTACATCTCGTTTTCTTATCTTTTTCTTTCATCAAATAGTGACTTGGCATAGACAAGTAATTTAAAAACAGCCTTGGATATGTCGGTTTTTTCTTCGTTTTCTTTATCTTTATTCAGAGAATATGACGTATTCATTACAAACATACGCATCGAACGTTCCTTATCCGAGGTCAAAAATTATGCCCTAAAAAAAAGTAATTTAGATATTTATATAATCAATTTTGACTGTTCAATTTGATGAAAAACAAAGAAAAAAATGAAAGAAGTTAATTAGCCACATGTTTGTGTTAAAGATAATCTGTATTATGCATATATTCGATATCTTTTCCTTCTTCTTTTTTTTTCAACTGTATCTCTACTCACGTCTCCACTCAATTGTATGAAGACAAGAAGATAATGGATGAGGCGATGACGAATAGACATATATAACAAAGGTGATCACTTTAGACAACATAATGACAGGCTACTTTTTTTTTTTTTTATAATTGATGTTTATCGTCTACTAAAATAATTGATCGAAAAAAAAAAATTTCGACAGGAGAAAACAGTTCTTTGTGTATGTTTGTATGTTTTTTTTTTTTTATCAGTTTTCTCTCTGCTCTCTTACTTATTCAATAATTCTTATTTTTATGTTAAGTTCATTCATCTCTTCAATATATATCATATGTATAACCCCTTAAATAGATAATCCATTGCGCGCATCCTGAACAGCAATCACATGACGTCGATGATGTAAGACCGAACGTCATCGTATGGTGAAACAACATCCAATTGGATAGTTGTGCGTCATCATTGACGTGGCACATGTATATAATCATAAGGATCCTTCTATTTTTCTCTTTTTCTCTTCTTTCGTTGATATTTATATGCAGTTTTTTTTTGTTTTAATATAATTATTACATTGTCAGGTAAATATTTAACAGTGAGAGAAAAACAAATATTCAAGTACTAAAAAAATTTCTTTTGTTATTTCTATTAAAACTTGAATTTACAAAAATGAATATATTGAAATAATTGATTACATATGTACAACAACGCATTATGTTTTGTATATTTCTATCATACGTAGTTAGCATTGACAAAATGTCACAATAACTTCATTCAGTGCATTGGATATCAGTTTAAGGATACGAATGGTTTTTGTATAAGTGTATGTTGTCTATTATCAATTCATTGATATGAAAGATAAAAATAGATATGAATAGAAAAAAAGTTTGGTAGAAGAACAAAAACGTTCACATTGTTTATCGGTTTTTTTTTCTGTTCTTTTTCTTTTCTTTTTTTTTTTTTGCATGATCAACATTACTTCCGATGAGGTTCAAGACGAATATTATTCTATAAAAATGTTCTAGTCAACTAGCATAATCGTTGACTTATTCTCTTGTGTTCTAATTATCTTTCTTGCATTTTTTTTTTCTATACACAAAGCGCAATCACATTGTTTCATATGAAAACAAATAGTGAGTGAAAAGAATTCTATTCTTTTGCTGCGATTTTTTTTTTGCCTAAATATGTTGCTAATAGATTGTGTATAGCAATACTTGGCTTCTGAATGTTTCCGAATGAGACAGGATGATGACTTGTCTGTTCTTGTTCTTCCAGGTTCTTTTTTTTTTCTCTTCTTGTTCTGGCATTGAATTCTCAATGCTTATATATTCAATAAGCAGCTGATAGATGCGGTTTTTTTTTAGGAATAGAAAATAAAAAGAAAGGAAGTCGCAAGAGAACAAGCACACGTCTGCGAGTCGTTGTATTCTGGCATTATTGATTTAGCTATCAACAGAAACGGCAACATTCCTATTTCTTTTTAGTTGAATCATTTCTCTTTTCTGCTTGCCGTTTTGTTTCCTAGTTATTGAGTTGAGTGCTGTTTTTTTCTTTTTTTTCGTTTCTTACTTTTCGCTAGACGAAAGAGGAACAGGTAATAGTAGTAATAGGAATGAAAAGGATGATGATGATGCTTTCATCTTCAAGTGAATGAATGATTGACTAACTGAATGTGGCAGGCATGCTTGAGGCAACTAGTTGCGTAGCATATAGAAAAAAAAAAGAAAGACACATCAATGCACCACTCAAGAATAAAAAAAAAACAGATGCATTGTTGTTTGTCGGAATAGTGAGTCGTCGACCAAGTAGCTAATGTGCAAATATATACATGTGCTAGTGATTGCTAGTATATACGGATGTAAGCGCATTCGTAGTAGGTTTATAGACAGAGGACTTTTCTTTTCTTTTTGTTCTTTTTTTCTTTTCTTTTCTTTTGTGAGTACTGTATACGTATCTTTCGAGAACAAGGACTTGCGTTGTTGTGCGTAGCTGACAATAAAATTATCGAACAAAAGAAATGCATGAATAGATGGGGAGAATGGACAAGGACGTAGGAAAAAGAAAAAGGAACGTGTACCATATCCATCCCGTCCATCACAAATGTGAACGAACGATTGTGGAGGACAAAGCTATTACGCTATCTATAGAACGTGGAGGCCAATTGTCTTGATATGATCGATTTTCTTCTTCTTCTTCTTCTTCGTCTTTGCTTATTTCAACAGCTGATGCTGGCATCAGCAGCTCATATTGAGAATCTATTAAATACAGAAGAACTTTTAAGGACAAAAAAATTCTTTCTTTCTAAGCTTTTATTTATAATACATTTTTAAAATGAAAAAAAAGGAAAAAAACCTGGATATCGAGTGTAATTCTTTCGCTATTTCTTTTTTTTTCTTTCTCTTTCGATTAATAGAGAAAAGAGAGAGAGATGCACTGAGGGCATGTTAGACCATCGATCTAGGGTGATGTGAAGAAGAATACGACGACGAAAAGAAGGAGAAGGTCATTTTCACACATATCTCTTCTTCTAACTGAAGTATGATTTTACTTTCAGATATTGTTTTTTATTATTATTTAATTCCATCGTGATCACGACGAGTAGTATGTTGACTGAGAGTAATTATCATCATCGTGCTCATCATCATAATAGTGGTCCGGTGATTTCTCAACATCGTACACATTATACACCTTATCAACATCCATCACATACAACAAAGTCAACACAACAAGTTCAACATCAACAAGTACAACAGCAACAAGTACAACAGCAACCACAACAGCAACCTGAAGTACAACAACCTAAATTTGATTTACATCATGCTGTTCGAACAAATGATGTATCAGGAATAATTCGTTTACATAGTCGACTTCGACAACAACCAATGGTTGCTGATACATGTTTACTTGATTCAAATGGACATACACCATTATATGCAGCAATTTCTAATGGAAGACTTGCTATGGTTGATCTTCTTCTTCATCTCGGCCATAATCCTGTAAGTTTGATTACTTAAAAATGTAGAAAATAATCTAACCAAAAAAAGAACAATAATAACAGATTGCTTTTTATTTTTCATGTGATGAATTATTCATTATTGAATAGTTTCGAGTATAGGGGAAAAAAACGAAAGAATATGAATCATATCTTTTCTTATAGGAATGAAATCAACGAATAGATGTGTTGTATTAAGATTAATTTATGTAGTAAATCAAAATAAAAATAAAACTAATGGATTAGTCTATTTAATCTTGATATGTTAATGCAGTTTTTTTTTGTATAATTTTCGAAAATATTCAAGGATAGTTTATTGAATATAACATTTTCAATAAGAGAAATTTCAGGAAAAAGATAATATTTTTCAAATATTGTCCTTAAACAAATATAACATTCTTAAATGTTTTTTTTAGAAAAGAAATAATTTTTTTATTTTCTTTTAGTATTGCATCTCGGTGGCTCGTGAATCAGCATTAAATGTTGCCATAGGTTTTGGTCGTCTTGATATAGTAGATTATTTATTAACACGTGGTTTTCCTGTTGATTATCCGGGGTTTGAAAATAAAACTCCATTAGAACGAGCTATTGAATGTAATCAAGGTTCTGTTGTTGTTACTTTACTTAAACATGGTAGTGATTGGCGTCGTTATGAAGAACGACGTAAAACAGGAGATATGTCACTTGTTGAATGGGCACTTGCCAATGAACATCCTCAAGTATTAGGTGTACTCATTGATCTATATGGCGATGATGAATCTGTATTTAATCAGATCGGTATGATGTAAAAAATAGTTTGTACATAAAAATTTTACATATATATATATATATATACATAAAATATGTGTGTGTATAACAAGCAGACCATTTTTCAGGTATCTATTACTTTTATTTCTGTGTGTTGTAAATTAAGTGAGAGTGAGAGAGAGAGGTCATTTTCCCGGTTTAGTACCATTAGTTTGTTTCATGTTACATTTTTTTTTCTCTCTCTCTTTTGTTTTGTTTCATTGCTTCACAATCAACTGATTTGTTGTTTGTTTGTTTGGTTTATTGTTCGAGTTTTTCTTTTTTGTTTTCGTGCATAACGTTGATGAACAGTTTCATGTCTTTTCTGGTTTTTTTTTCTCTGTACATATTTGTATATCTACTATTCTCTATATTACAGTACGCGTCATTGTTCCATCTGTGATTTTTTTTGTCACTATCTCTCTCCTTATATATGAATTTCTTTTTTGGCTTTATGTACATTTGATGATGAAAAAACAAAAAAAAAACAAAAACAACAAAGATTATTCTCTTGTATATTTGTATAATAACTTTGATGTGACCATTTTGTTGCTTCTATATATATAACAGGAAGTATATAGAACGGGTTCGGTTTTTTTTTGTTTTTTTTTAAATACCCGGCCTTTCGTTTTTTTTTTGTTTTGAGCATTATTGGCTTTCTTTTTTTTGTGTACAGTATCTTTTTCCCGTGTGTATGTGCGTGTGTTTTTGTTTATTAGGAAAAAAAAAACTTTACATTCATTCAAGAAAAATTACTTGCATTACATATAATTCTTGCTGGAACCAATAGGAATTTTTGGATTGAAATAACAGATGTCACTTGCAGAATAAATGAGACTTGTTTTTTTCTTTATTTGTTGTCATTAATTAGAATAGAAAAACAAACAAAATTATTAAATTATTAATTTGAAAAATTTTTTTGTGAAAATTATTTTTCTTCCGATTAGTTTAATTCTCGTTGGCCTATCATATAACAAAGAGACGTCATCAATTGATCGTTGTTCATTTGTTCTTTCTCTATCATTAGAAAGAAAGATAGGGGTCAATCTCGTGAAGACATTCTTGTTCTTTTTTTTTCTTTCTTTTTCTATCACAGATTGTTATATTCATATTATTTAAATAATGGAACAACAACATAATACTTTGGCTTTAAATGATAGTGCTGGTGTTTTACCAATGGATACTGGTGTAACATATAATGGTGTTCATGGTAAACAAATTCTGTTGTTTTTTTTTTGTTCTCTTCATTTTTACCAATAGAATAATATTTTTATTTAGATGAAAGTATGAATAATCCATCATCATCAGGTAAGACTGGTACAAAAAAAGGTCGTGGTCGTCCACCAAAATCTGGAAGTACAACAAAAGGAAGTAGTGGTATTAATGCATCAAAACGTGGACGTGGTCGACCACCAAAAACAGGTGAAACATCATCATCAACAAAAAAGGTTACTGCATTAAATACGAAAAAAGAAGAAACATCAACAAATGTTGATGTAAATAAAAAAAGACGTGGTAGACCATCGAAGAGCAGTACATCGAATGAACAAATCAATGGAATAAGTAAACCACAAGTAAATACAAGAAAAAAAAATAGACACCTATTTAAATAGAAATTATTTTTTTATTTTTAGGTTCGAGTAACTCCGGTTTCATATCAACAAGAAAAACAAGTAGTTGATGAACCAATAAAGAGAAAACGTGGACGACCATCAGGAACACCAAAAAAAACTGTAGTAGCTGCAGTATCAACACCATCGAAAACGGCTTCATCAGGAAGAAAACGTGGTCGTCCATCAGGATCTGGTAGTATTAAAAAATCATCATTAAAACCTAAGGCATCAGTTAGTACTGATGGTTCAGCTAGAAAACGAGGTCGACCAAAAAAATCAACAGGAACACCATCAACAACTGGACCTGTCGCATCAGTTAATGAAACAGCTACTGTTACAACAAATAATGTTCAATAAAACAACAACATTTTTTCGTTTTTAAACTAGCATTCGAATGACATAAAAATATGTCAAAGTCAATAATTAATATCTCATTTTTTACTTCTATTTCATTGTATGTATTTTCTGCGTGTGTGTGTGTGGGTGTGCGTGTACTTGTCGTTCTAGACACTAAAACAAGTCATCTATTGTTTATTCATCTATTACTTGTTTGTTTATTATGTTCATAAGTAGTCTCTATGTACGCATATACCCTTCGTTTTTTTTTTCTTGTCCGTATTTCATTTATTTGCTGTCTATTACGCTTATAAAATAGATCATATGCTAGATATGTTCGTTGTTTCTCGATCAATGAATAAATGACTTTTTACATAAAGCTATAATAATTATATTAATGAAGTTTATTAAAATGAATATGAACAATATGAATATAATTATTATGAAAAAGATAAAACTTTTTATTGAGATATTATCAGATTAATAGATGAAAGCTTTTTCATTGCAACTTTCTTATATGAAACTATTATTATAATAGTTTACTTAAGACATACCACCAAGAGGAATGATAGTAACATTATAATACTTTATAGCATGCTTCAGGAAATTTTCTCTATATATATAAACAAATATTGATACTGTAAACATTGCTCTTATAAATCTATGATATTTTACCATTCTTGATTTGATATGATAATATTAGAATTTTGATCAAAGCTGTCAAGCTCTGATTTAGATGAATTGAAAAAACAACGCTTTTACTTCTACAATAAAGTTCATATTTAAGTAAGAGTTATTTTATAATGAACTATGTGTTGTTTTCAACGTCCAGATTTCATCTCTCAGGACAATTGAAGACGATAAACTATCTACTAGACTGTTAATTATCACCTTCTCTTTCATGATGACTCTCCAAGTCAAATATGTCGATATACAACGATCGGTAATCTTTTTAAGCTTACAATGATTGAAAATTATTTATTTAATAGTGTCATAATTCAAATCACTTTATGCTTGTAATTCGTCATTTGTTATATAAAGATCATAATTAGTAAGGCAATAAATTTGTTCGATTACAGATACCTCCCAGGTTGTACTACAAACTCAATATCTTTTCGACCTTTACAAAACTATATTTTATCATCTTTCAACTGTTCGGAGAGGTGGAATCTGATTGATGAAAAGAGAATGCAGTGCAATACGGACTTAAATATAGACGAAAAAAATTTTCCTTATCCATTTAAATCAGAAGTGAACAGTTTTGATCAAAATTCTAATATTATTATACCACATATAGAGTGGTGAAATATTATAGAGCATTTTTTGGATTATCAGCATCTGTAAATTATATAGAGAAAATATCCTGGAGTCTTCTATTATGAAGTATTATAGTGTTTCTGGCATTACACTTTGTATGGTTTAAGCATATTCGAACTTTTATTTTTTTTTGAGGTTTTTAATTGGATACCGAACGAGTCTATCAATTATTTATCTATATTGACTGGTATATTTTTCTTTTATAATCATTTTTTATTCAATTACGAGAGTGAAGTAAATAAACAATTATTGAGTAGTGAAATCAAGAAAATTGATACATTGTTTTTTTGCATTTATGAGAAAATCTGGATCATTATTTTATCTTGAGATTATCATTTTTGGATAATCTATTGATATATTTAAGAAGTACTTAGCTTAATATCTTCTGTTTTTTTTTTGTCCATGGCATTACATTAGAGATATCTCATTTGTCTCTCTTAGGAATATTAACCTATGGAGGACATAAGAAATATTTCTCATTTAGGTAATGACAACTGTCTTAGCGTTTATAGAAAATATGTTTCATATTATAACTGTGTCTCTAAGGTACCGTCTATCATAAAAGCTATGCTTTTTTTCTCATTTATGTCATAGAAATACTATTATTATTAATATGGACTTTTGTTTTTTTTCAATATATCTGTCTTTTTTTAGAATAGTTAAAATATCTTCAAGGTCAAGATCAATACAAGTTTCTTGAGTAAATAATATATACTCAATTAATGCAATTTAAATTATTGATTTGTTGACTAACAAAAAATGTCAAATATAATAAAAGAAAAAGAAAAAATATATATATATATATATATATATATAAAAACTGAACTATTTTTGACTCGACATATATCTTTCGATGTCATGAAATATGAAAAAGTATATTTGATTATACATAAATTTAATATGAATGACAGTTTGTTTATATGTTGACATGATTAGCTATTATCGAGTAAGTCTTCAATTGTCATACCATTCTATTGTCATCAATTTATGTATTAGGAAAACAACAAGATATACAGATAAAAAAAAAAGAAAGAAAGGGAAATAGAAAGACGACAAAGAAAAGAAGCTGTCTTTTTTACCATCATCATCTCATTTCTTTTCTCAGGACATACTCTTTTTCGCTTACTATTGATCTACTACTTTTTTTTCTTTCTTCCTTCTTCCGGTTGCTTTCTGTATACAAATACATTATTCTCTGTCTTAGTTGTTGTTGTTAGTTTTTCTTGTACGCTATCTTGATTGTTGGACGCGATCTAGAATATTAACGTTATCTTATTAAGACGTACAAATTCTTTTTCCTTTTCTTCTTGATATAGATAATATCAATTGTAATATGTTGATTGTGTGGTTTTTACAATTGTTTATTGTAAACAATATTATTTTTGCACAACCACCAACTTGTTTACGTTCATCACGATATTTAATACCTCAAACACCAGGTGATAATGGTTTTCGTATAACTGTTGAAGGTGGTTTTAAAACATATGTACCAGGACGAACATATAAAAGTAAGATTTTGTTTTATACTTGTATTTTTGAAATTATTTGAGACTAGTTAAAAAAAGAAAAAAAGTATACACATATATGATATTTCATTTTAGTTTCATTAAGTGGTTTTAAAAATCAATTTTATCAATCATCATTTAAAGAATTTATGCTTATTGCTGTACCATCAACATGGTCTGATGAACAACCATATAAACCGATAGGACATTTTGAATTATTACCATCAACAAATACTAATGATGAATCAATGCAAGAAGCTATTATTAGTCAACGTAATTGTCCTGGTGGTGTTACAGATGTAAATCCAGATAAATTAAAAAATTCTATATCTGTTGATTGGATTGCACCACGTCATCCACAAGGATGTATTTCATTTAAGTAAAAGTTTTATTTTTTTAACAGGATATTTTAATGAATAGTTATTTTTTTCTTTATTCATATAGAGCTATAATTGTACGTTCAGATACAGTATGGTTTAAAGATGACAATGCTCTTACGTATACACTGTGTGAAGATCGTTTGTATTCTATAAAATAATCAATCATGCATTTAAATGAGATATTATTTCTATTTAGAAATGCATATGAAGAAAATGATGCAACAATGTTGTGCATGTGGTGAAGCAAAATATCAATTAACATTTCGAGGACTTTGGTCACCAGAAACACATAAAAAAGATTGGCCATCAACAACAGGTAATGAGAATTTTTTCAAGGATATCTCTACCTTCCTTATTTTTTTCTGTCCACCGAATAAAAAAAATCAACTTATCGAAGATACCCTAAAAAACCCATGTTGCTGTTTTTGGAAGGGCTGCAAACAAACAATCAGCACGACAATATTTTTTTAAACAAAAAGAAAAACTGCCCATTCCAAAATAGTGTATAGGATATGTGAAAAAAAAGTTTTAATTCGATCGGATATACTAGACCGGAGAAACGGGAGTGTTCTCATACGATTTTTTTCTTTTCATTCATTTGAGACAAGCGCGAAACATGGGTGCAGTTTTCGTTAATTTGATTTCTTGTTGAATTTTTTAACGTTTAGCTCATTTTTCAACAAGTGTTGGTGCTGTTCATAATTCTAATTATACAATGTTTCAAATTGGTTCATATGCAAATCGTGGTTTAAGTCAATTAGTTTTAACCGGTGAAACACATACATTAGAACAAGAATTAGCAAATGAAGTTAGTATATGTATCTATATATGAAAAGAAAATTTTTGTTTTTTTTATTAAATTCTACTAGCAACGTAATAGAGGATCGGTTGGTTTACGTTTTTTTATGTCCGGTTCATCATGTCATCAAGCTATTCGAGTTAATCGTAATTTTCATCAATTATCTCTTGTTAATAGATATATTGATGAAAATATAAAATCAACCGATTCTTTTATAGGTAGATTTTCGTTGTTAGAAAAAAGAAAAAAAACAACTTTTGTTTTCTTGTATTATATGTAATGTCTTCTTATATTTATTTATTGATGTTGTATATGTGTAAATGTTGCTTCTTGTTTATTATAGTCATTCAATGGGGTTATTCGTAGTTTATTATTTGCTCAACCTTTAAAACTATCATCTAATGAAATAAAATCAACAATGAATGTATTTACAGTTTCACCTTATCATCCTAAATTGAGTTTTGTTAGCAAAATTTCACCGAGTCCTGATTGGTTTACAGGTAGATTTTTATTTTTTCGTCATGCTTTATTATGTATTTAATGAAATTTTATTTTTTAAAACTATTTTATTTTATATATATATATAGGAGTTAATGCAATTGATTTATGTTTATCAAATTGTACATGGATTGAACAATATTCAGAAGATCTTTATCCATTAGATGCTGGTATTGATAGTGGAAAGACATATACAGTAAGTTTGCTTCTTTATTATTTTTTTTATTTTTCGTTGTATAATGATAAAATTTATTATTTCACTTTAGTCAAGTCGATTACCAACAATACCATTAGAAAAAATCCATACAATTACTGGTACAGTTTCACCATCATCATCTTTTCATGATCCTATGAGTTAGTATTAAGATTTTATTGTTATTATTATTAATGTCTTTTTTTTTTTATTTTTTTTTTTTTTTTTACAAATTTTGATAGGTAAACCAATAATGCCCGTAGCACGTGTTATTCTTCAACGTACACTTGTTCGTGGTACTCAATGTCCAAATAATCAACATGGTACACAAAATTCACATAGAGTTCAAAATAATTATCAAGATTCATCGGTTGATATTGATTTATCACAAACAAAACATCGTAATGAACGATTGAAACAAAAATATGATAATTCAGGAAAATTGATATATTCTTATGGTAAATTATTGTTTTGAAACATATTTTGATTTCTTTATTTCTTTATTTTTTGTTTTATGTATTTTAAAGAAGAACCATTATCACCTGAATGCCGTATGACTGACTGGTCACTATGGTCATCATGTTCGGTTAGTTGTGGTCATGGAATAAAAACACGTCGACGTGCTTATCTTATGCCAGACAAAGCTTTTCGTAATCATTGTAATCAAAGAACTTATGATATGACTTCATGTTATTTGGCATCATGTTCATCATCAATGACAAATAATAATTTCAAATCATCAAATAATGCAATGTAAATATTCTATTATTTTTATTATTAAAAATAATCAAAAACGAGAAATTTGGTTTTGTTTTTATAGGTGTATGGTAAGCGAATGGTCATCATGGTCACATTGTTCTGTAACATGTGGTACAGGAATGCGTACTCGTTCTCGTACAATGTTAAAAGGTCGAGATAATCCTCAGTGTCAATCAGAATATCAATTAATGGAAAAAGAAACATGCCAGGGAATGAAACCATCATGTGAACAAGGTCGTTTAACAGATATGATAGAAAAAAAACGTATATGTATGCAACCAATTGAAATTGGTACATGTACACATCTTGAACGACGTTTTTATTTTAATTTGGATATGAGTAAATGTCTTGAATTTGATTATAGTGGTTGTGGTGCTAATGATAATAATTTTCTTACACGTGATACATGTGAAGATACATGCGATATTTTATTACGTGGACGAACAGGTTATAATATAGCAAAAATTTTAATTTGTTTTTTTTTTCTTTTTTTCTAAATGAATTTCGTTATTTAGAGGATGGTAAAGATACACGTTGTATGACATTACCATGGTCAGAATGGAGTGCTTGTTCATCTGTTTGTGGACGTGGAACACAAGTTCGATTTCGTGCATATAAAGTAAAATTTTTAGCTATGGGTTTTTGTTCGGAACCATTAGAAGAATTTCGTGATTGTGAAGTACCTTGTGATTCAGCACAAATGTATCGTTTATCAGATACACGAAAAACAATGATTAAAAGTATGGAAACAGCTGAAAGAAAACGTATGTTAGAATTAATTTATAAATTTACAAAAGAAAATATGTATATATTTTTCTTTGTATGTATGTAGATAAATGTATGCAACCACTTGAACCAGGTCCATGTACTAAGTTTATGGATCGATTCTATTTTGATGTAACAACACGTAAATGTTCGAAATTTCAATATGGTGGATGTAGAGGTATTGATGAAATATTTTGTAATTATTTTTTTTTTTTTATTAAATTTATTATTTTTTTTCAATAGGCAATGAAAATAATTTTATGACACAAGATGAATGTGAAGCCATGTGTGATGAACTTATTCAAGATCATAAATCAAGTATATAGTTTTTTTTTTCTAAATTTCTATGATTGTTTATTTGTTATTTGAATTTTTTGAATTATAATAGTGGTTCATGATCCACGTTGTCTTGTTTCAATGTGGACTGAATGGTCATCATGTATGAATGCTACATGTCATCGACCAGGTACACAAATTCGAACAAGAATGTATGCAGATAAACGAGCAGCTATGGCTGCACATTGTACGGAACATTTGGAACAACAACAACAATGCACACTTGATTGTCATAATAATCAACCGAAAAATAAACAGAAAGAAATGATGATGATGAGTTAGTCGAAATTAAGAACGAAAAAGATTTAAAAATAAATATCGGATTTTTATTTAGATATACCAAAAGTAGTTCATCGACCTCGTCATCCATGTTGTGCATGTGACGAAGCGAAATTTCAATTTACATTTCAAGGTCTTTGGTCAAAACAAACACATCCAAAAGATTGGCCACCTGGTAGAAATATATCTATAGAAATTTAATATATATGTATATTTTCTTGTTTGTAGAAAATCTTCTTCATTGGTCTGATATCATTGGAGCTGTTCATAGTGAAGAATATTCATGTAATGATATATATATGTATATACCTCTCGAAACAAATAGTTGTAGTTGGTATTTTGAATATATCTCCAGCATAAAAGAATAATCATATCTTATGATAGTGCTCGAAATTCTCTGCAATCGTGTGTATTTGTTATTATGGTTGTATTGATTTATTCAAGAATATTTCGACTACAACGAAGACATTCTTGTCTTCAAATTTCTATAAACTACTTTTTTTTACGACTTCTTTTGTTTTAATTGAAATTTGTGATGAGTGTGGTAATATCTATTTAAGAAAAGCAATTAAAAATTCAGACAATTGGTGAAACTCTAATATCCTGCATCCTGTCAACCTTGACTTGCTATTATTTACTGGCAAGACAACGAGTGTTATCAGAATATATGATTATTCTTTTATGTGACTACAACTATTTGTTACTCGGAATGTATATATATTAACTAATAAATTTTGTATTTTATTTTGTTTTTCAATAGTATGGAATTATGGTGGCATTGCAAGTGATGGTCTTAAACAAGTAGCTGAATGGGGAGCAATTGGCACAATGCAAAAAGAAATAAAAAATCATGTAAATTTCTTTGGTTTTGTTTTATTAAATAATAATTTTAAAAAAAACAAAACACTATTTCTTTAGACTAAATTTGGTGTTATTCGTAATTTAATGATTGTACCTGGTCTTTGGACAGTTAATATAAGCAAATCAACTGCAGGTGCTTTTACAACTTCAAGAAATCATCATTTCTTATCATTTGTTACTATGCTTGGACCATCACCTGATTGGATTACTGGTAGAAATCTATTGAAATTAATAAGAATTCAATATTCTTTTCTTTTCTTTTTCTTTTTTATTGTTATCATTTATAGGTGTATCTGGTCTTGATTTATGTCTTCCAAATTGTACATGGTTGGATAATTATGAAGAATTACTTCATCCAATTGATGCTGGAACAGATATGGGCGTTCGATATGATGTAAATGATGATTTCATTTCTTTTTTTTTTGTTAGAATAACTTAAAAGAGATATTTTATATTATTTAGGGTCCTAAACGACCAGAGAATCAACGTAAACCAATTGCACCAATTGTTTCACGTAATATTACAGATAATCGATCACCATTTTTTGGTATGAATTTAACTAAAAATAAAAACTGTTAACGTTTATTTTTTTATTGTTTAGGCAATCAACCACCTCCATTTGCTAAATTGAGTATTAAACGAATTATGGCACAAGGTGTAGCATGTCCAAATGGTCGACCACAACATAGTGAAACATCATCTGTTATTGATTTTGGTCCAAATTTTGCTGATTTAAGTCGTCTGGGTGAAATTGAAAATGACAAAGATATTGCAAAAACAAATATAGAATTACTTGGTAATTCTATTTTTATCTATTGATTACATTTATGAAAATATTTTTTCATGATTTTAGATGAGCAATCATCTGATCCACGATGTATGACATCACCATGGACAGATTGGAGTCCATGTAATGTTAAATGTGGAAATGGATTAAGAACACGAACAAGGTTTATTTAAATTTTTCAAAAAATTTGTTAATAAATTTATTCTTTTTTGTAGAATGTATAAAAATACTGATCATCATGGATGTAATGAACGATTAAGTGAAAGTGAAATGTGTTATGCAAGAACAGGTGATGATTGTGATGATGAAAATCAACAAGTTGCAGCGTATGTTGGTTTTACAAAAAAAAAAATTTTTTTGAATAATTTGTTTTTCCTTATTTAGATGTGCTGTAACTGATTGGTCATCATTTTCACCATGTTCAGTATCATGTGGTCAAGGTATAACTGAAAGACGACGATGGTATATCAATGAAAATTCACATCGTGATCCAAGATGTAAAGATGTTCATTTAATTGAAAAACGTCAATGTCAGGGTGCACATGCTGCTCAATGCGATGATAATGGAAATAAAGGTAATTTTATAATAGAATCATTGATTACGAGATATTTAATGATACATTTTATTCTATCGATATAAGAAACTTTTTGAAAACAAAAATGTTAATATTAAATGAATTAAAGTGAAGTTCGTACATTTATAATCGACAGACATACGTTGTTAAAAATGAGAAAAAAACCTGGATTTAAAAGTTTTGAGCATACAAAAATATTGTTCGCACTAGCGCCAGTATAGTGCAAATTATACTGACGGTTTTGATTCGGTTTGAACCGTATGGAGGATGCCTTTCAATAATTGAACATCTTTTTTTTACAAATAAAAAAAGAAAGAAACAAAAAATAGCTAATTTAAGTTGGATATTCTAATGTATGAAATATATATAAAGGATGTTTTAGAAGTTCTGAAACGATTTTAAAATATATCGTTTTGGCATTCGGCAAAAGTAAAGCCTTTGCAAATTTGACAAATGATTGTATCTATTTAGTACTACATAACTGTAAAGTTTCATGCTTTTTACTGTTTTTTCAATTTTCTTGATCAATATTTTTAAATCAAAATAAAACAAAAAAAACAAACAATAAGTTTTCTCCATTCCTTTTTTCATGTCATTTTTTCAATCTTTCGATACTATTATATTTGCGTCCTCGTTAGCTTTCTTTTCATGCAC
This sequence comes from Rotaria sordida, assembly GCA_905250125.1. NCBI lineage: Eukaryota > Metazoa > Rotifera > Eurotatoria > Philodinida > Philodinidae > Rotaria > Rotaria sordida. Next base: position 105,981 of record CAJNOL010000158.1, read on the forward strand.
TTCAAATATTTTCTATAGGCGCAACATCCATTACTTTTTCTGATACAATAGTTCGAATGAATTTCGCATATCTGTCACCAATAAAATACATTTTCTAACGGCGAATACTAGAAGGTGTGATCTAATGAGCTTCATCCATTCATTGATAAAAACTTGGATACATTGTAAAATCGTTTCAGAATTTCTGAGACATATTTTATAATTACAGGAGAATGTTCTTTGCTTCTGGGGAACTATTCATGACATACTTTCGAAGATAGAACTCGATAAAGTAAATTAGTCCTAGAGAAATTTGTTAGTTCTAGTTAACTTTATTCTAGAATCAACTATTTTTCTGACAAATTAATTGTATTTCAAAAAAAAACAAAATACATTTAATAAAATTTATTATTCTTGTTTTAGACCGGTGTATGTCTGAACCAGTTGCAGATAATCGATGTCGTGGTTTAGAACGATATTATTATAATAAAACAAGTATGTTATGTGAACCATTTTCTGGTAATAGTGCATGTCCTGCTCGTGGTAATAATAAAAATAATTTTGCTAATAAAATGGAATGTGAAACTATTTGTAATAATCTTGTCGTTAAAAGTAAGTATGAAAAGAAATGCATATATAAAATAAACAATCTACTATTCTTCTTTAGATAATGATTTATCATGTCCAATGAGTCCTTGGAGTGAATGGAGTGAATGTTCAGTAACATGTGGTCGTAATGGTATTCGACGTCGTACACGAACATTATTGAATAATCATAGAGCAGTTGATCAATATCGTTGCCAATCATTATCACTTGAAGAAACTCAACCATGCCATTTAAATCCTTGTCGTACGTAGTTATATATTTTTATTAGTTGTATGTTTTTAAATTTCATTTTATTTAGCACCAACCGATTGTGTTGTAAGTCAATGGAGTACATGGTCTTCATGTACAGGTTGTGGACAAGATGCCATACAAACGCGTACACGTATTCCTGTACGTCGAGCACGTAATGGTGGTAAACGATGTGGACCATTAAAAGAAACAAGATATTGTCAAACAACTGTACCATGTTAAATAAATTCAAATAAAAACAAAAAAAAATTTTTTTCTAGTTGGTGCTACCATTAAAATAGACAGAACAAATTAATATTATTCATTTTTTTTCTTTTGTCGTGTTCATTTTAGAGTTATGTTAAAACAATAATAATAATAATAATAATAATAATAATAATAATAGTTTTGTGTTAAAATAGAGCTGGTTTTTTTCTAATTTGATTAATATAGAATAAGTATTGTGTAAGGTTTTCTTTACAATAAAAAAAAAATGATGTTATCAGATGGTCCAAAATAAATGTCATCCTTAATATTTCACCAATATCATCTTCGTTAGTTCTCGTCGTACAGACTTCAGCTTGTTCTCAAAAGATTTGTCGTGAAATTATGCACAAAACAATATGTTTTACTCAATAAATTCATTTTCTTCTGTTTTTTGAACCTAATAAAATTAAACAAGTACATCACGTGTAAATTTTCAAAACTTTCGTATTTTTTTGTCATTTTTTTTTTCAGATCATTGTGATGGACATATCAATGTGTTCATCATTGTGGCTCGTTTCCAACACCTTGTGTCAACTATTACGGTTGAAATTACTTTATCTAGGCCGAATAGATACACACAGTGTGCTGAAAATGTGCCACAACGACGACCACGTTGATGTATCCATCAAAATGGTCTGCCCACGGAAAAAAATTTTGAATGGAACCGCGCTTTCAATAAACCGCGAAAGTCAGACCATTTATTCGGTTTTTAGAAACCGGTCAAAACCGCGGTGTGAGCTAATTTTCTCTCACTTAAAACCGCGGTTATGTCCGATCATACCGCGGTATATCTGCACCGCGGTTTTGACCGGTTTCTAAAAGCCGAATAAATGGTCTGACTTTTGCGGTTTATTGACACCGCTGTTCACCGAAGTTTTATTCGAAAATTTTTTCCGAGGGTGGCAAAAAACAAAAGTTTTAAAAATTACGTGTGATGTAATTGTTTAGTTTTATTAGGTTCGTTGAAATGAAACATACCGTTTTGTGCATAATTCTACGACGAATCTTTTAAGAAAAACCTGAAGAACATATTGGCAAAGAATTGAGAGTGACATTTATTCTAGACCAGTCGATATTTTTAAATCAACAGGAGAAATAAACAGAGAGATATAAGAAAAAAAGAATAATAAGATCGCTCATTCTTTCAAGGAATCCTTTGAACATAATTTAGTTTAGAATAAAATTGAAGTGATCGAATACTCAAAATATTTCGTATATAGGATAACTGCAAAATACGTCTCATTAAATAAGAAATACAAAGTAATTGAAATTCTGATAAATTACCTACGTTGTAGACAATAGATTGAGAAAATATTGGTATTTTTAATGAGAATTAAACATAAATAATAGAAATTATAATTAAGTAATAATAATTCTATGAAGATTAGATATGTTATAGACACTCATCTTCGAAAAAAGATATGCATTATCCGTTAATCTATTTGCTAAATAGAGATAAATCGATATTCTTCGATGATACTTAGTAACTTTCTTTTTGATTAAAATTAAACAAATACTCCTTATTCAAATCGTTTGCGGAAGAATATCTTTTCTTTTTTTGGGATGAGAACAAATATCCATTTGCGTATATCATGTGACGTATGCTTTAAAAATCATTTCTAATCTGTGATATGATCATCAATAATTTTATTAAAATGTACACTTAACGATACAAGCCGATCGGTTGAGTCTCTACCGCAGTATACATTTATTGAAAATTTCAGTCGCCACTGTCACAACACTAGATTTTTTTTCTATTTAGAATGTGTTTTCAATTTTACTTTTGTCTAATTTCCTTTTCCTATATGTTCTCTATCATTATTTTTTCTTTTTTTTTATTTCAAAATTTCAAGAATATTCAGTTGTCGATCCATGTACTGGTTAACATCTCTATATACTGTTCGCAACTAAATCGCCCATTAATCAACCATTTAGTTACCAACATATACGAAAGAAAAAAAAAACCATTTATCACAAAAGACGTTATAACTATTTATGGTACCACTCTAATACAAACTATAACAAAATGACGATATAACAGTTTCTACTGTCTGACTTTTGCTTTTTGCGAGAATGTATATAAAAATAAAACAGACATTATGATCTATTGCGTTAGTTTATTAATAAAACTCGTGAAACATATATGCGTCGTTGATAACCACAAGGTGAAAGTTGTTTTCGTCTTTTTTTTTCAAACATACTCTTATAATATCAAAACATTAATGAAAATCCAAATAATAAATATCTCCTATTCATAACTAGAAATGTAAGTTATTCGAAATTTGAGTAAAACGTAAAAAAAAAACAATGATAAAACAAATTGATCTAAAAAAAAACCGTCTTTATATTATAAGAAAATAAATTAATCAATCACATGTGTTTCAACAGAAAAAAAATCGGACAATTACAACTATCAAAAAAAAAAAGAATCACTATTGCAAATATTTGTTAATATCAATCAGTAGTATTAAGTGAAATTTGATAGTGATGATGATTGACTTGTATCATTTATATTGCCTAAAATAAGTTCAGACAAACGTTTAAATGATTTATCATGAACAGAACGAGCTTCAATATGATTTAAAATACGTTTCTAAATATAGGAAAAAAAAACACAAAGAATTATGATTAATTTAATTAAGAATATCATTTACAGCAAGTTTTTGTGCATCTGGATTTAGACTTTTTTGTGCTAAATTCCAAAGATTAACAGCAAATTTAATACATTTCGGTTGATTTAAATCTCCATGTGCAATTAAACGATTGAAAAATTCAAGTGCTAATGTTGATTGTCGTTTTGGATTCTAAATATTAAAAAAGAAAATCTTAGATACATTTTATTTTCCTACTTATATTCACGGTTCTTACTGTATTTGCTAAATCTTTAAGCATTTGTATAATTTGTTCACAAATACGACTTAATCTTTGATGTATTTCATTAAGAAAACTTTCATCATTACCATATAAAGCATCATTTGATTCGACTAATTAGACAATAGAAAAAAAAAAAAACTTTCAAAATATCATGAAACAACAGATAAAATCGTCCATTTTTTCAAAACTTTAAACGATAGCTTCATTTAAAAATTCAGGTCACAATAAATGAAAAAAAAAGAAACAAAATATTATAACCATTGGGAGTTTACTCAGTAACATGTCGCAATACAATTCACTATTCACATAGTCTTGTAGAGAACAAAATTCTCCATCTTTTTTAGTGTCCAAATAAAGACCTGGCAACTAAAGTTGAATTCAAAAAAAAAAAGCTCAATTATTTAAAAATTCCTCCCAAAATCACCATGAAGTACATTTTCAATTCTCCAGTAAACCTTGGATATCTGAAAGTAGATCAATCGAAAAGAGGACAAAATTTTTTGCTTTCGAGATTCTTCATACTTTTTGCAAAGTACAAACAACGATACGTCGCAGTGGGAATTGAAATTTGCAGAATCATCAGCAAGAGAAGTTGCTAAGATCGAGACGGAGGCTACGAGAACAAACTTTGTTGGAACGAGAACTCAAGTTTATCAGAAAATATTCTGTGATTTTAAGCAAATTATAAAGCATATGAATTAAAATAGAATTCATGATAGGAAGAAATCCTGATATGCTTTACTAGGAAAGAAATTGTCGGGACCGAAACTATGATCATGATCAAAAAAGTCTGGTCCCTTCCACACATCTCTAAATGGGAATATACAGGATATATAAATGTTTGGATTTTTTTGCAAAGGCAAAATGTTCTATTTAAAAGTGAAGATCTTAGTTTTATAAAGCTTGAAATTGTCTATCTTTTAGTATATGAATGAGTTTAAATGAGAGAAAAATTGTATTTATATGAAGTCCGATTCATTATGACCTATCTGTTATATCTCAAAATCATAATTTTACCTTTTAGAACATGATATGGTAAAAATGTTTGAATTTGTGTTGACAAAAGACATAACATATTCATAGCAAGCATGGCACGTGTTTCACTTGTATCATCAAAACATTTCATTTGATTAATAACATTATTTAAACCATGAGCAAGATATAAAACACCTGCATCTGGATTATCCTTAAAAAGGAAAAATGTTCAAAAATTTTTTTTATGTCATTTTCTTTTTTGGTTTTAAATCTATGATTACATACAGGTACAACAACAAGTGTTGACATTATATTTGTAATTGATTCATATAAATATTTATCACTTGATACTAATTTTCCATCAATTTCAATCTGTTTTGGAAAATCCGATAGAAGTGTTATAGCCATTTTAAAAAAACCATCACCTAAATTGATATTTTAAAATGATAAGAACAAATTTATGGGTTTTTTTTTGTTTAATTGATATTTTCAAACCTTGTGAAAGACTTTGATTTAAATATGCTGTTTGTGCACATAATGTATATAATTGAAGTTTATTTAAAGGATGTTCTAATGATGGAATTGTTATATAACAAAAAGCCATACAAGCACGTATAAAAGATGATGTTGCAGTTGATTGTACACCATTAACAATACGATGTGTTGATACAGCTAATGTATTGACTTTCTATAGAATAAATAAATAATTTAATACACTTTTTTTAATAGAAATAAAAAAAAACCAAGATATGATATTTTAGTATTCTTAATATATTATTTTGAAGGTCCAATTATTTGAGTTTGGGGTTTTTAGTTATAACTAATAAATTTAATGAAAGAAATGATACTGATTTATTCATAGAAACTATCTATATGGAGTAATAAAGCATAGGATTGAGATAGTTTTCGGATATTGTGTAGAGTCTTTAAAAAGTTAAAAGTTCGAAAAATATTAAACTTCTTTTCATCATTCATTGACTAAGATTTGAAACAATATTTTTTTCAAAAAATCAAAAACTTATTTTTATTTAGTTACACAGACTGCTTATTCTGATGTTTGTGTGATTGATATATATTACTATGGGTATAATCTATTTGCAGTGTAGGTTTTTAAACAATTCTCGATTACAGATGTGAAAGCAGCATTTTTCATGACGACTGTAACATGTAAAATGTTTTTTTTCTAGAATTATTTTACTTTCGATATAATTTTAATGATATGATCTTCATGACAAAAATTTTATTAGGATTAATAGGCAGCTAAAAAGCATTCCACGGCTATTTTTAAATAAGTTCTTATCGATAAACGATAGAAATCTACAGCTTTTGTTATGGTTTTCCATCATCTGGGCAAGGTCTTGACAATACAAATGAGTGATTTCGAATCGAAATCAAAACCAATGATTGCATATTATACAAAGAAAATGAAAATTAACGATCTCGACACGATTCTAGAAATGAAAGATCTGATTTCAATCTGAAAATAACTGCCTTTTCAAGTATCTAACCATATATCAATCTCTAGAATAGCTCCTTTTTCAAAAAATAATTTACGATAAGTAGGTTTCAAATCAAATTAATAATAAATTCAATTTTTATGTCATTCAAGACGAATGGCTCATTTATTACCTATTCTATATTTTCTCAGTGAAATGTCTTCGCTCATAATTAGCACTTGTATATACTATTCCCATAGTTAACTCAACATTAATTCTACTGGATTAGTACCAGGAAGTAGAGGCACAAGCATATTTCAATTCGATTTTTGTCGACTAGCTCTTTAATCATATCATTAGATATTGATAGAGTCTCTATCAATTATCTAATCACATTTCTGTAATATCAAATTTATAAAAGTTATTTTGTCGATATTATTGTGACTACTCAAGAACTTAAATATCTTATTAGATTTTAATAGATATTCTTTCTATGTTTACCTGTATAAGTGTAATAGTAACTGAATCTAAATAACCAAATAAACCACGAGCTTCTACACAAAATTTAAGTTCTTGTTCAACATCTTTTCCATAATCAACTTTACGTATTAATGAAGATAAAAGTCCACTAACTTCACGTAATTCATCATCATTTGTCAAAGCTCTTCAATGAAAAACAAAAGTGGTTTTCATTATGATTTGTTTTTTTTTGTATTTAAAAATATAAACAAACCCAAGTGTATCATGAACACTTTTAGCACAATGTATCATAGCAGTTATTAATACTGGATCATTAGTTTTTTCTTGTGGATTTCTAGAATAATAAATTTCAATAAATAAAAAAAAAGAACAATGAAAAATCTAAAGTTTTTTTGTTTTGTATTTTTCAGATACTAACTTATTAATAAATACATGTAAAATTGATTTAAATAAATCTACTCGAACATGTTCACGTTGAAATAAATCAAGAAATGGTAATATTTTATCCTATGATAAAAAAAAAATCAATCAGATTATTTGACTTATTTTTCTTTCTCTCTCTCTCTCTCTTTTAAATACCATAGCAAATAATGATGCAAAATCTTGTATATTTGCTAGAAGTTTAATCATAATTGCATGTAATTTTCCATAATATTCTTCAAAAACACGATCTGGTGTTAAATGTTTAATAATATCACTCAACATTGTATTCAGTTCTCGTGTCTACAAAACTAAGAAATTGTCAAACAAAAAAAATTTTACTTTTTTAATCATCTCACCGTATATTCTTTTGATGTTAATTCGACCCAAACTTCAGCACATGCCATATAGGCCTATAATAAATACATTAATTCTTCTGATTCAATAGAAATCACAATAGTCTTTTGATATTAATTTTACTCAATTTAAAATATGTTTTATCGATCAAGATAAAACTTCTCTAATGCGGGTACCATCAGGATTGGCTAGAAGTACTCAATCTACGAAAATGTTCATTATTGGGAGGTTTTAGTTGCAATCATTTTTTGGCTGTACAAGATAATGTTTTTTTTCTTCTTTTCAATAATTTTTTTTTTGATCAGAGATAAATCGACACGATGTTATACCGAGCACTGTTGATATTGTATAATATATTGCTGCTTATTTTGTGTTTTAAATATGCACAATTAGTTCATTCCTTTTTCATGTGTCTCGTGATTATTTATTATAGCGCAATAAATATAATATCATTTTTTTTTCTCGTTCTACCTCTCAATGATAGAACAGATGTCGTTCACATTACAGTGGTTATTACCGCTGATGGGACCACAAATAAGTACCAACTGTTCATAATGAGGACGTGCTGACATAGAGTGATATTACTGTACATGAAAACATCGTGCTAGTTAGACTCATTCGAATGATGGTAGCTTCCAGGATTTATTTCTTCCAAATTTTTCTATAAATCTCATCATATGCTTTAAATAGAAAGAACTAGACTGAAGATAGATACCAGACTGAGATGTAAAGATGAGAACGACAGCTAGGACGGATTCTTGAGAAGTACGATTAGTTTTTGATAGTTCAGATATATTATCTAATATCAATAGATAAATCTAAATAGATCAAATAGTTTGAATGAAATCGGGTAGTCCTTCTTCTTCTTATATATTTCAATAAAAACATCAAATTTTAAAGAAAGTATTTTACCGATGGATCTTTAAATTTTGTAACTACTCTCCAAACACTATTTAATAATTGAAGATCAGATGGTGTCGATGATGGTGATGATAATAGAAGAGAAAGACCAAGAGAACGATAAAGTATACTCTAGAATCGAAAATAAAATAAAAAAGAGATAATTTCTAAAACATATTAGACTCTATAATAGTTTATTTACTTTTGGAAAATATTGTTCATCACATTCATTAATCATTTCAATATATCGTTGAACTTTTGAACGAACATGATTTGGTGGAAGTGTATTTAAAAGTGCATTTAATACAACACCACCACTAATAAACAGAAAATAAATTTCTAGATAATAACATACTAAATCGAGCTATTCAAAACATTTCTATTTAGGCTACAAAACAAGTTGAGATATACTCAGACGCTGCGAAAGCAAAGGTATGTGTACCCTTCCTCCGATAATTGAAAATTATTCATTATTATCCAGTAAAACTATCAAGCTTTTTTTGAATTTTTTACTACCTTTATGAGATATTTTCTTATACACTCCGCCCTCCTAATCATGAGATCCTCGTATGTTAAGTTTTTCTTGCAAACCTTAACATATTAAGTTCTGTTCGTGTTTTATTAACAATTTTTTCCATTTTATTTTCATCTAATTTATGTAATAAACATTGAACAATCCAATCTAATGCTGGCGAATAAAGTGATAAATAAATACTAGTTGTTAATTTTTGTAATTGATACACAGTTTTAACAGTTGCTGTATTTATTTGATGAAATGAATGACATAAATCTGTAAAAGCTATTTCAATAGGTTCACGATATTTAAAATCAATATCAATTGTAACCTTTAAAAAATAACAAAAAAAAAATTTTATTGTTTAATGATTTTAAAAAAAAAATTAATTTTCTAATTTAATTTACTCGACAAATATAACAACGAGTATATGCAGCTACTAATGGATCTCCAATTCCACGACACATTTTAACTAATTGTACAAGAGCTGTTCGATAATGACTAAAAGATATATAAAAATAAAAAATATATTTTTTTTTTTGATAGAGAAAACTATTTTTTTAATCTTTATTACGTTGTAGATAAAAAATTATAACATTTAAGAATAGCTACTTCAATAAGTATACGTGGTAATAATTCACGAATAATAGCTATTTTATAAAACCAATTACGAGCTGTTTCACGTGTAGCGTCTGGAATAAGGTCAGGTACAACACGTTCAGCTAAAAATTAGAAAAGAATTATAATTTTAATAAAGAAATTTTATAATTATCTATTTACGAATTTTTCCAGTTGATGATGCACTTTTTTCTAATAAACGATTATAAACTAATTTTCCTAAATAAATATTAAATAATAATAATATTTCAAACACTCAATTCGAAATAATCTTACCAAAAGTATCTAATACATCTGTAATTAAACAAAATTTACTTGGATAAAATTCCATAACATTCATATCAGCTAATAATTTACCACACTAATAGAACAATAACAAAATTTTAAATTTTAAAATTTAACATTTCTTTTAATCGATGATGAAAAGATCTTGGCACAAAATATTTATTGATATTTCGACAAATTAAAGACAGTTGATTAGAATCAGAAGAAATTAGTTAGAATTAGATCTTTCCGAATATGTATTCAGAATTTCCTTCTAGGGGTAAGATTCGACCTGGATTGTCGATATTTTCTAGAAATGGAAGAAGCTGAAAATCCAAAAATTCTCTCAGAAAATGCTTTTACTCTCGAAATGCTAGAAATGGTGATCAGCGGAGGAGCGGAGAACGAAATCCATAGTGATCCAACTTCTTCCACAAGAGACGACCTGCTATCAAGCTGTCCCTTCTCAATTCTATTTACCTTACAACAACATTGTCTGCTTATTTTTATTTCACTTTCTACCGAAAAGTCCCTTTCCCCAATCGACAACTCTGGATCGGACAATTATCGTCAAATTATTTCAAAAGATCCAAACATAGTGGTTATGCAGACTGCAATTTTGTATTTTAATTGAAATCTATGAAATTCAAAATGTGAAACAAATTTTAAAAATTTTGTATTTTTAAAAGTAACTATCGATTTCCATAGAAACTAGCTCTTTAGTGGATAGAGATTTTGCTTAATCTCATTTTGTACAAGAATTCAATGCTCTACAATTAATGCTGAGTTGAAATTGTTCTAAGATACAAACTAAGAACTGCGTCAAGACTGTTATTTTGCTTTGTATAGAAACAATTATCTACCAGAAGGGAAATCTGAATATATCAAAAAAAATATTCTGACTCAAATCAGTTGTGTCTGTTAGTAAGTGAATATTTTGTGTCAAGATTTTCACGTCATAGATTTACCTGTATAGCAATTTTTAATGTTTTAACACGTTGATCATTTTTCCATGCTTGACTCATATCTTTACTCATTTCATTAATACGATTTATATATTCTTGTTGCGTTAAACTTTGTGTTTGTTGTCCACCCTTAAAGAAAATATTTGTTAAAATTCACAAAAAAAGAACAAACAATAATTTTACTTCAAATGCATCTAATTGTTCAAGACGATTTTTAACTCTTTCCGCTGTTGTTGTCATATCTGCCACTAGAGAAAAACAAACAAATTAATCGAATAAAATATTTATTTTTTCTTTTTTTGAAATACTTTTAGTGTTATCAATAATCGATTCATCATTAGTATTATTCATAGCTGTTGTCATACTAATTTTTTTTGTTGTTATATATTGACTTAAAATAACACCTTTTTTACTTGACCATGGTTCAAATGTATCTGTTATTGTTGGTGAATATTCATCAGTTGAATCTTTTTTTGATGTTATTGCAGCTGCTAATGCACGTGATAATGGATCAATTTCAGCTTGAGTTGTTTTTAATGAAAGAGGATCAACTATTGGAGATGATGATGATGATGATGATGATATTGTTGTTTGTGGTTTATTTGTCTAAAAATTTTAATAAAACAAAAAACAAAAGATCTTTGTAAATATTTCGTTTTTTAATACATACAACAATAACACCAAGAGGATGAGTTGTTGTAGCATTTGTAGTTTTGTTTAATTGTTTATGTTCAGATACATAATCACGTTTTTTTGGTGTCCATTTTGTTGAAATAGAAGTCATTTTGATTGAAATCAAAGAGTTCTGTTCTAAGTTGGTTAGATAGAATTCTTATCAGAACAGAATATATGACTCATTCTGATCTTCAATTTATTGGTTTAAATTTTTTCATAGCAATATCAAAGATTTTTATCTATTGAAAGAATAGAAAAGGAAGATTATGGAAAATTTCTTAGAACTATTATAATTTACTGTTTAAGACAAATAATAATGGATTCTAGCGTCATCTGTTCAATGACAGACGATTCCATTTCTCAATTGAACTGTAATCACTTTTGTTGTTGTTGATTGTTAAATCCAATAAATAATACAATTCGGATTATTTGAATCACTGAAAATACATAATATGAATTAATCCTTCTAATTATACAAATTTGCTAAAAGCTGTTGTTTAATCAAGGATCTTCATTGAAAAAAAGGTATTGCTAATCGAGGATAAATATACATGCATCAGTTGAATGAATCGATTTCAAACAAATACATAATAAGAATCATTTGATTGTTCTCAATTAGATTGAGATAATTTTGTCATCAATAACTAACAATTGATTTTTTTTTGGAGCTTCAGAAATGTATTACTCATATATAAAATGTAATAAATACTCAAGGACTCTGAAAAAATAATTATTCTTACTCGTCCATGTATCATACAGTACAAAAAACAAACTTATGTCCTTAATAATACTTTCGTAGACTCTGTCATCTTGAAAATATGCTGTGTCAGCAGACATGTCATCATCTATTTGCTAAGTATTCATCTATCATATTGCCTTATATGTTCGTAGCTATATATAGTCAACCCAATTGTTTATACTGAATTTATCCATTTTCGTATATTTTATTTTCTAGATTATTTTTCAATCATTCTTTATTCGAGAATTTTGTTAAAAGATCAAATTACTTCAAAACGTTTTGATTAAGTTCAAAGCAATTCGAAACATTGAAATTCGTCAGATCTTATTGCCATGCATTCCAAACAATGAAAAAGATATTAACTATTTGAATTATACGAAAAAAAAAGTATATTTATTATTCTCTTTTGCCAAAAGACATGACAGGCATGATGAAGACTAGATTGAAATATTATGTATTCAAAATATATAACATGTATCACCTTATGTTGCAAATTGATGTGTTGTACATTGTATCACAAAATACGACACATTTTATGTTTGAATGAAATATCATTTGTATATTTTGATAGCTAATAGACTTGAAAAGATATAGCAACATGTTTTCTAAATGAGTTTTCATTTAATGATTGATGAGGTCTTGTTCATTGAAATATCAATATTTTCAAGTTCATACTGTAGAATATTCAATATTTATTTATTTTTTTTTGTCTTTTGTTAGACAATTTTCAGTCTATTTTATGTAATTTCGAAATTACTTTATGATTTATTCTTGTCAGTGTTTGACTAATCAACATATGATGGTTGACAGCCTTGATCTCATGTATAATCTCAACATATGGCACAGCAAGGATATACATATTATTATTTAAAAATAATGAATCATTTATCTTTCTATGACATAAATAAAACTTTATACATCATTTGATTCTTCAGAAAAAATTTTTATTATGATAAAAAATATTAAAAAGAAAGTGCTTTAAGTTTAAAATACAATGATAAATGAATATGTTTTTATAAAAAACCAGAAATTCTCCGTTCTTTTTTTTGATGAATATTATTCAAATCACATGCATGCATGAAAATATGCAAACTACGTCGTAAATTATCAAGACTTTTTTCATGCGAACGTAGAACAAGTACGACAAAAACCTATATTGCACTTTTCATGATGTTTTTCTTCATAACAATAATAAATGCGTAATAAAGGATAAAAGTTGACCTCAAACAGTACTTAACGCACGCTGAGTCAATCTTATCGTAGTAAGATGATACACATGTCGCTTATTGTATTGTGTCCTTGTAATATTCATTTGACTTTTTCTTTTTATTAATATCAAAATTAATGATTAAAATAAAGAACAAATTGACCCTTGATATTTGCATATTAAATTTTTAATTAAAAAAAAACACTAAGGTCAAATAAAAAAACCAAAACAAGAAAACATCCATCGTTTCATGTTAGTTTTTCCAGAAGTTAACTTTTCTTTACAGAAGCTATGTTACTTTTGAACTATATCAAACATGTAATTCTAAACAAAGAAATTCTTTCTTTCTTTTTGACACTCATCGTTCTTTTGAATGCCATGCGTTTGAATGTTTTCTTCTTATAAGAGTGTATTTGCGTCATTAAATTATTTGAGCGCGTGATACTTCTAAAGATCACTTTTTTTTTGCGTTCTGTTTATTGATTTAGGTACTTTTTGATCACGCGCACATCGGTCATAAACAAAAGCAAAGAACAATGCTGTTCGATCTAGTATCAATAGATTCAATAATAACTAAAAAACAATTATTCAAATTATTTCCTAATTAAAATATATCATAACTAGTTTTGATCATTGGAAAAATATTTTTGTTTTAACTTATCATTGATTTGAATTATAAATAATAAATTATTATTATTTTTTTTTCTGAGTGCAACTGAAGATAATGAAACAAAATGATTATTCACATATGTAAAAGTTTCTCATACACCGTCTCATTTTGTACTTGATGTCTTATGTTCGATTCGAAAGACTGGTTTTATTATCTTTATATACTGAATTACTATTTTTGTATCTTCGTAATAGATAAAAAAAAGAAACGACGCATAATATTGAACTCGCTTTACGCGTACTTTGCTCTTCGGAAAAATGCGCATCACGCATGTAACTAATGATTCTGCTTACATTTATGAGCAAGGACAACGCAGAAGAAAGAAACATATAACAAAGAAACACGCAGTGGCAGCGTGATAGCATCAGCCGACATTTTCTCTCCTCTCCCCCTTCTTATCCAAGCTATAAATATTCAGTGTAAAGTTATTTTGCGAATTTTATTTGACGTTGGTTATTCCAAATCTAACCGCACTTAAACAAGCGAGTTTTTGAAAATTCGTCATATATTCTCATAAGCCAAGATAAGGTAAAGGGATTTTTAACAGCTGTAATTATAAGAGGAATACTTCGAGGAAAAAAAAGGTGTGTTAAATTACACTCAACTTAATAAACATTAAAAAATATATATATATATATATATAAATATATATGTAAAAAAATAAAATAAAACTGAACTTTTGAACCGATCATAAATTGTATTTATTTGTTTCATCGATCGTAGTTCTACCTTCAACCTAACCAATAGCAAATTGAGTTTGTCGCTGATTATTCCATCTAAAGTTCTCCGAGTTTTTTTTTTTATTGATAACGAAACGAACTTAAGTACACATCGTCTTATCATATATACCATGCAGTCGACGCATGTCTTTCGTCTGTTGGTAATATCGGTCACATGATTTTGTTGAGTCTCATTACCAATCGTCTTTCCTACGCGCGTGACGATAGTAGACAGAACGAGAAAAAGAACAAATTACGTCGTGGTAATGCGCGTGATAGTAAATATTTCTATTTTTTTTGCTCGAATAATGTTTTCTCTGTCAATGAATTACGAAGCCAAGCTACAAGAGAAAAAACCAAAAAAGAGAAAGAGAGAGAGAAAAAACCAAAGGAAAGTGAGAGAAAAAAATAGATTTACTGTACAATAAATACAGGTCTCCATTTGAAGGTTGCTAGCGAGTGCAAAAAAATCTTTGGTACAATTTCTTATTGTCAATTTAGATTACAAAATTTACTATTTCACAAAATGCCATCAATTGATTCAAGCGATATTTACTATCCAGTATCATGGATCAAAGTAACAACTGATCTTCTATTAAATTTATTCAATAGTCCTCAAAAAACAAAACGTTCTCTACCTGAAGAAGCCGAATGTGGTTCATTAGAAGGTATTAAATGTTGGCTTCGTGAAGGTAATATTTTTGAAACAAAAAAAAAAAAAAAAGTATTATGTAAATATTTTTTTATTATTAGGCGCAGATATTAATGCACCTGATGCATATGGTTATACACCATTAATTAATGCTGCAATGCTTGGTCGAGCTGATATTGTTAAAGTATTAATTGATGCTGGAGCCGATATACAAAAACCTGGTCAATTTGGTTATACAGCTTTACATGCTGCTGCTCAAAATGGTCATTTAGAAGTTGTTCAAACACTTGTTAAATATGGAGCAAGTGTTAATTGTAAAAATGATGATGGAGATATTCCACTTATACTTGGTAAGATTTTTAAGAGAAACAAAAAAAAAAACATTATTTTGATTTTTGATATTTTTTTTACAGCTGTTCGTGGTACACATGCAGAAATTATTGATTATCTACTTAAAGCCGGTTCGGATATACATCAAAATGGTTGGCTTGGACAATCAGCAGTTCATACAGCTAGTAAGTTTTAAAATTTGTTTTATGTATTTAAATTTTGAATTTTTTTAAAATTATATTTTAGTTGCTACTGGTGATCAAGCAACAGCTGATACATTATTAAATCGTGAAATGATGATTGGATGTTCATCTTCAGAGTCACATCGTCATGCATGTGAACACCTTCGACGATCATCAATGTCAATAGATGGTTGAAATATATGAACTTTTTTTGATGTATACCCCCGCTAATTGACCGTAGAATATCAAAACCTGGACAGTATAGATCGGTTAACCAGTGTATTCATAGTGCTTTTTAATTTACGCATCAGTCAAAGTTCCTTGTCTCCAGCAATATCTTCTCAATTTTTACCTATCTCATAATGAACAATACTGATTGTTGTCTTATCAGGTATTTAAGAACATTGTCTTGTTTTTTTTTTCTTGTTCTTTCTTTCATTTCTTTTCTCTTTTGTATGTACATAAGAATGACAGAGATGATTATTGTTGTTTGTTGTTCTCTTTTTGTTATAGTCTTTTTTTTTTCTCTTACCTACTTTGTAGTATGTGTTTTTGTTCATTGATTGTACATAATATGTTTTTTTTTTGTCATCATGAAGCGATTTAAACATGTTGGATAATTAAGTTTATCTGTATAATTAAAAAGGATAGACAACAAAAATAATCAAATATTTTTATTGATGAATTTCAAATTTCAATAATTCATACTTTTTTGTTTGATTTATTTTCAAAATAATTTACATCAGGAATTATTCAATATACATGGAAAAAATATATCATTGTATTAATATTAGAAGGATATATATAGATGAAATAATAAATTAAAAATTTGTTTTTTTCTTTAGAATATATTTTAGTTACAATAATATTTATTACTAAAATGCATAAATATATGCTGAATATTATAATTTTTACAGTATATTTTTCTTAAATTTGATCATCACTTTCAACAAATCTCAATAATCCTTTGATAAAAAAGCTCAGAGTGACATGTTATTCTTCTATGGTAACATGAATCTAAGACATGGACACACTTCATTTATTTCCATAACGTTTATTTGGAGGACAAAAAAAAAGAAAGATCGACAATAACACGAACAGACAGACGACATACATAAATTAGAATCAACACAGAAAAAGAAAAAATATATATATATATATGTATATTATTTTATTCGAGTATTTTTTTTCTAATTTAAAAAGAACTTGTTTTATTTTTTTTTTGTTTATTTGTTTGTTTAGAACAATATGAATAGCAGATCATAAAGCAAGAAAAATAATCATAAATATGAAATGTTTTTTTTTTTTTTTGTAAAATAAATTTAGTACCAAGTAAAAACATCTGCAGTTTGTCCATGTTGATTCGCACGATTTTTAACTGCTATATATGATATTAAACCACGAACAAAAAGAAAAAATCCGGCAAATAAAACAATAGCAAAAACAAAATTTTGTGCTGGATCATGAACTGTTGTTCGATGAAATGTTGTTGACATATTACCAGATCCAATATATGATGAATTATTAAATTCATGATAACGCATAACGGTTATCCATTTAGCCACACTTAAACCAAAACCAGACATGGCACCAAAACGTGCGGCTATTGTTGGTATAAGACAAACCACAGCAAGAAAACCAAGCCAATTGAAAAAGAAGGCAATAACACTTTTTTAAATAAATATTAAAAAAAAAACATAACCAAAAAACAAAAAGAAATGAATTAACTTACAAAGCCATTAAAAACGTACAATCAGTACCAATATCCATATTTGAACCAGATGAGAGCCAAGCAGCTATAGCTGCTTGATTATGTTGACGAGATGACTAGAAATAGATTACAAAACAATAAAAAATTTTGAATAAAAAAAAAAAAAAAAAAAAAAAAAAAAATCTTTTTTTTACTTGTTCAGTGCTATTATTACTGTTCGCATTAAGCTCAATGATTTCTACAGGTGATGGATGTGGATAATGTGGTAAATGATCCATATTACGAATTTTACTTGGATCAACAAGACAATATGGTGGTGGCGGTTCAATAATTCCTGCTGCTGCTGCTGCTGCTGCTGCTGCTGCACCACTATTATCTTGTTCAGTATCATTTTGATTATTGTTTGATGTCGGAGTCACTTCGTATGCTGGTGGTGGTCCATCTATTTTAAAATAAATTCAATAGAAATCATTCATTCTTAAGATATTTTTTTTTACTACGAACATCTAAATATGGATAATTTACATTTTTCTTGTAAAGAATTCAAATATTTCTTATAATTTTTCAAATATGTGTCTTATTATGTAAGAGTTCATTGGTTTAGTCTCGAACTCGATCTAATGGATTATATTCTAATAGTAACAGTCAATGAGTAAACAATTGTTATAAAATACATAAATAATTTTATTACAAGGTTTCAATATGCATTCTCATTGTCATCAAGAACCAATAGCAACGGAACAAACGAGAGAGAACTCTTATATATATGTATATATCGATATAATTGACTTCTTTTGACAAAGTAAATGTACTTGAATAAAAACATTATTCTCTCTATAGCGAACATCCTTCAGACTTTTCAAAAGTATCCATTATAAGAAGACTTGGTAGTTTCTAATTACTCAGAACAATGATTTCGACCTTCGAACTCACTGAAACATATAAGCAGTATTTCGGATCGAAGAATCTCCAAAATTTTCTCAATGATTTCTGATCGTTTCCTGTCGGGAATAATAGAATGTTGATCGAAGGTCACAGAGAAAAATTTGGAGACTTTCCGATCAGAATCAATCCGTTACACAGTTCGGATCTGAAAAATGTTGAAGTCTACTTCTATAATAAACAAACATATAATTACAGTATATCAAGAATCGATAATACGTATTACAGCATATGAAAATATATTTAATTAACTTATATCTTACCCAACGGAGTGACTTGTGTTGTTGCAGGTACTTCTGTTACTTCATGAATTGGTGCAGTAGGCGTTGTCGATTGCTCGACTACAACTGCTCCATGATTCGCACTGTTATTATTCATAATATGTCTATTGCGAAATGTAAGAAAAAAAGAACGAAAAGAATCTAAAATTAAATCATGAATTATAATATTTATATATATTAAAAAACAAAAAAAAAACACCAGAATCGAAAACATCTCATTAATTTTCTTCTCTTTTTTTTTATCTCGTAGTATTATTATTATTATTTTTTTTTTTGTTTTTGATTCAATATTAGAGAAGACGTTTTAGAAAAATAGTGTATACATATATATAAAGCAAAGCAACCGAGAAAAAAAAATGTTTGTATAGAATAAAAATCGCAAGATATAAGTCAATAGATTTAAAAAGAAAAATGGACAAACACAATCTGATTGCAACAAATAAGAAGAAAACGAAAGATATTACTTTATACATAAAAAAAAAAACGGAAGATAAAAAGAAAACATTGACCTGAATTTAAACTCGAGTGAACAAAAAACAACAACAACAATGAAAATAAGAATCACTGTATTCACAAAATAAAAAATATTAAAATTCATATATATATATGTATATTACTTATGTGTAGTTGTTCCATTACCATTCGTTGTATTTGAACTATTTGAATGTTGTAAACTGATCACTGAAGCACGATTATTATGTTGAGAATTTCTTGTTAACATTTGTTTATCATGTGGAAATAATTGAACAGCTGTATTAGCAGTAAAAAAATGTATATCTTGCATTGTATCAGTTAAATCAGTAATATTAATACCTAATTTTGTTATTTCATTATCTAATTGTAATAATTCACATCGTTGTTTTTCTAGAAGTATTGAAAGTTGTTGAATACGATCTTCATTATATTCAGCTAATTCATGTTGCATCTAAATACAAAATTTATTTGTAAATAATTTATAAACTATAATCTTATATTTTGTTCTATTTCATTTCTTTTCAAAAACCTTCAGAAAAAAAACAAATTGCGAACATTAACGTTCGATATTGTCCTTGAATGTTGCTAAGTATTTTGATTTAATTGAATGAATCTTTTTGACCTTGTGTTTGAAAAATTGACAAATATGTTCTATACGATTAGTCGTAGAAAGGTCGAAAGAAAAAATATTGAAAGAAAAAAAGTAATGTCTTCAGGATAGGTGTAGATGAAGAGAAGACGATAACCTATACTATTTATGTCAAAAATTAAGAATATTTTGTTAGTTGAAATTTTTGATTTTTCTACAGCACACCTTCGATGTTCCTGATAAGCAGAAAAATATATAAGAATATTATCTTATTAATCCTAACATGATCATATTGAGGACTACTATTTATTGTTCACATGAACTTGTTATTAGTTTATCATGGATATGTAAAAACTTAATTACAAGTAGAACATACAAAAAAGAAGTTAATTTGAAGTATAGTTTTTTTCTTTTTTCATGATCTTATCATTCTCTATTTTCAATGCGTATGAAGTTATGCATCACTGTTCAATCTTTACCTATAATTTGAACTAGTCTATCATACAAAGAGCAACTATATATGATTGACTGATGTTATCACTATACTTTACTCTAAATATCTCCAACGCATACCTAAAAGGGCATGGTTCGATTACTTATTATGAATGCATAAAATTCTAACAAATCTTATATAGTCAGTAGTAAACGTTCATATGCACTTCGAGATGATCTAATCACATAGATAATAGTTTAGAGTAACCATCGGATATTATCAATATAATGTACGAGTCTTTTACTAGAGTATATCCAGGAAATGAGAATAGTTTCATTTGATATTGTGTACTTATAAAAGTCTGATGAAACTGGTTAAGATTATTTTTTTTTTCGTCATTTGTTTAATAAAAATTTATTATCATAAAAATATAAAAACTAATAAAATACCTGTTCATTAAGTTTTCTTAAACGATCTTCAATATTTCGTTCTAATTGTCGTCTTTCATCAGCATGTTGTTGTTCCATACGATGATAACTTTCTTCTTGTAAATGAAGTAAATTACGTTGATCTTCATCAAGTGTTGTTTTTAATGAATTGCGTTCACGTTCTTGATCAGAATTAAGTTTTATCTTAATAAAAAAAAACAATAATTAATAAAGAAATTCTTGTTTGTTTTTTTTTATAGAATTTTTTTCTTACATTTTGTTGATCAAGCATTTTTTGTACGGCTTCTTCAAAACGTAAATAAAGTGTATCAAATTTTCTTCGTTGTTCATCTTTAATAGCTTTTAATTTTGAATCAAGTTCTTCACGTGATTGATTTGTTGTTGTATGTATATAATCTTGACGTATTTTTTCTTTTAATGCTTTATATTGTTGAGATTGAATATTATATGCTTCTTTATATTGACGTTTTATTTCAGCTTGTTTGATCTAAAAAAATAAAACAAAAAAAAAAAGAAAAATTTTTTTTTTTTCTATAAATTTTTTGTTTTTACTTTAATATTTTTCGGAAATTGTTTTTGATTTAATGCATGTCGTTTAATTAATTCTTTTTGACGACGATTACTATATTCATTAAAATTAATTATTTCTGTTTGATGTTGTTTATGAGTAAAATCATTTCGCATTCTAAAAAAAAGAAAAAAAAGTAAATATTTAATTGATTAATTAGAAGAAAACTAGATATTCGTGAGATGTAATACAGAAAAAAATTATTATCATTGCATGATAATCATAATTAATATGATAATCAAATATATGTTATGTTAATTTAATTTAGATAAATAGTTTAACAATTTTTTACATCTTCAAGTCTGACTTTCTCTATTCTGAGCAGCAGTTTAATAGAATTCAAGGAGCTAAAGTTTTTTGTTTTGTTTTTGTATAGATTGCATTTATAAAGTAAGTCATAGGGACTAGTGAATCAACAATGTTATTTATATCGAGATAGGTCTTGGCATTGACATATACGATTAATGATTAAATAACAAAAAAAAAAAAATATCTAATATCTTGATGACGTCGTATACGATAAGGATTCTAGATATCTAGAAAAAAAATCGGAACTTACATTTCGTATGAAAGAGAGTAAGTCTCGCATCTGGACTAGGTCTGAAACTCTTTTTTTTCAATTCGATATATACCAATATGTTGGACTCGATGAGATTAAAGGGTTCCTACCCGTAGGCTGTCACAAATCCTATTTTCATGATGTATTGAGTAGTAAGACACTTTAGTTTTAGACCTTTTTTTTTGTAATATATGATCGTTTTTTCTAGAAGCTATTATCTTAAGAAGGGTACATTCTTTTTAACGGAAATTTTCAAGAATATTTATTCAGTATGAAATTTATCTATAGGCGAAATTTCAAGGTGAAAATTCTCTAGTGCCATTTTGTCATGTTTAGTTATACACAGTGCATATTTGTTCGCATTATAGCAGTATCTATAAGTACCGACAATATATCAGAATATTACACTTGAGAACTTTTCCTATCAGATATTATTTGAACTCTAATTAATCTTTTCCTACAAAGTAAACATATTTTTAATCATTTGGCAACGGAAAACATATCTATACGTTTTGAGCTTTTGCACAGATTCCAACTTATACGATTATCTATCTTTACAAGGTCATAATAGTATTCTTTCTTTCCTTTAATTTGCTAATATCACACGTGATACATTTATGCATGTAATTATATCAAAAGAAAACTCGAATTATTCGAGAATCTATGAAATTTCAATACCTAAAATCGTTTAGAACAACATGAACCCACATAGAATAATCATAAGATCTTGTGTGAATCTCAGAATCATTATTATTCAATGGAACTATTGCTACAGAATCTTATGAAATCCGCTGTTTCTCTTAATCTATATGTTTCATGTCAGACTTTTATAGAAAAAAAAAAGTCCATCACCAAAGGATTAAATTAATATATTCTATGTCATATCTAATAAAAAAAAAGATCCGATCGATCTAATTCTATTAATTTATCAAATAAATAATTACTTATGTAAATTAGTTAATTGTCTAAGTTCAACTTCTTTTGTTTGTTCATGATGTTTTTTAAGTAACCCATGTCGTTGCACAATTATATCCATACTTTTTGTACATTTCTAAAAAAACAAAAAAATTCTTTTTTTTTTGTTTGTTTATCTTTTTATTTAATAATTAAAACAAACTTCTTCAAATAAATTTCTTTCAAGAGTATGTAATAATAAAAATTTTTGTCGTTTTGTTTGTAATTGTCTAATTGTATAATTATGTGTTAATTGTGTTCGTAATTTTTGTTCATCATTACGAAATTTTAATTGTAAATCATCTTTTAATCGACGAATTTCCTCTTCTTTTTCACTTTTTGTTAACATTGTTGAACTTAATATTTGCTTAAACAAAAACAAAAAATCAAATATTAAAAAAAGAAATTATTATTTTACTTTTTTAAATTCATCTTTTTTTATTTTATATTGTTTTGTTTGTTCTTGATGAAAACGTTTAATTTCATTTTCTAAATCATCATCTAGTTGACGTTCTAAGTTTTTCATATGATTTTGATTATATTTAACTCGATCAGCTAATTCTTTACGATGTTTTTCTAATAAACGATTATTATCAATATTAACTTGTTCTTGAAATATATTATATTCACGTTCAAGTTTTGAACGTAATTCAGTTTTTTCATTACGACATCGTTCTTCAAACTAATATTTAAAACAATACAAAAAAAAGAAAAAAAATAATAATTTAAAGAAAGAAACCTGTTTAAGTTGTTTTTGATGTTGATGTCTCATTTGTTTATAACCACGAAATTGTTCAAGTTGTTGATCATCTTGATCATGTTCACGTTGTTCACGTATAACAATACGTGAAGTTTTTATTGTTGAAAATTCATTAACAGATTGATGATTATGACGTGATGATGAAGGATCAGAAATTTTTGACTAAAATTAAATTGAAATCAATTTAAAATTTTTCCATAGTTATTTTAGAGTTCATTAAAATCGATTCAACATGTTCGATGTTAACAGCTTATTATAATTTGATTATGATAAAATTATTGAAGAAATATTTCGAGTATGTTAGTTTATGTAGTAGAAAATAAAAAGGTTCTTATATCTTTGGAGTGACTATCAAATTTGAATTAGAATAATTTGATTGAGAGTATTAAGAGTATAATTTCGAATTCAGATCGAAAAATGTTGAACTCTTAATAGATTAACTAGGATAGAAGAAAAATTAATTGAAGAAGTTATGATAAAGCTAGAAGATAACATGAATGCAACTAGATTCTAGAATAGTTAAGAAAAATTAACATAAATTTCTTTGTTTTAGTATTTGTGTTTTGTATTAGAGCCTAACCGATGGATTGCAGACTTTGACTTAATCAGATCCGGATATGAAAATATCCTATTGATCGAATCCAGGACTAACACAACGGGTCATACTCTAATCTGCACTGTTTCCATTTGAGTGTTTTCACATCCATGTAGAAAAAACATCAAAACTAGTTAATTTCATTATAAAAAATGTGTAAAGACGTTTTATTTTTGGATCTGAAATATTTTTAATATATACACATATAAAAATTCTTTATTTCAAGTGCAAAACTTAATCTTTTATAATGAAATCTACTAGTTTTGATGTTTTCTGAACGATCGTGACAGTAGCACAATTGAATTCAAGAAAAAAGTAATGTGATCAAAAAAAAAACCAAAATGTCAAATAAAAAATATCTTACATTAGTTCTTATTTGTACATTTGATTCATTTATATTATTTTGTAATGGTGATGATTGATTAATATTTGATGCTAAAGTTGTATCAGCACCGGAAAAACGTCGACTAATATTAGCTGGCATGCCTGTATAAATCGGATTATTTATTGGTTGAGATGTTGTTGATAAGGGTTTTGTTATAACGACACCTTTAAATATAGCTGATGGTGGTTGTTGAAGACTTGAACGACTTGAATTTAAACTTTCATCATCATCATTTAGTTGTATACCATTACTTCGAGATAGAAAATCTACACTTTGTGTATCATCATCATCATCTAATGTTGGATCATCCTATATAATTAATAATAATTGTATATAGAAAAAATTTCGTTTTTTTTTATTTTCGCTTACTAAAATATCATTTTGAGTATTACTTGAACTATCAATATCAATATTCATAAAATCATTCGATTGACTAATATTTGTATTTGATGTAGTTTGTTCTTCATTATCCATTAAAACTTTTTTCATTCGACGATAACGTATATTATCAAATTCTTTCACAGCTTCTTTTGTACGACGTATTAAATCAATTAGTATTTCTCGATTACTATTATTTGTAATAAATGATGTCTAAAAATAAAAAATGGAAAAGAATTCATTTTTTTTTTGTTTTGCTTAATTTTCAATTTAATATTTACATCACGAAGATCATTAGCTGTTGGTCGATTATTTGGATTTTTTTGTAAACATATTGCTATAAATGAAATAAAATCATTTGTATATGATAGTTGATTATCATTTTTCATCATTAATGTTGGTGGATCATTTTGTGCTATATGATAAAGTGCTGACATTGGATTCATATTAAATAACGGTGGTTTACGTTCGGCTAAAGATTTTTTTTGAAAAAAAAAAGTTTAGAAAACTAATTCAAAATAAAAATATACCAAGTTCAATACAAGTTATTCCAAGTGACCATATATCAACTTTTCCATCATATTGACCATTTTCCATAGCTAATATTACTTCTGGTGCTATCCAATAACTATTTAAAATAAACTTCTTTTAAATGAATAAATATATTCGATACATACGGTGTACCGACAAAACTATTTGCTGGACTTGTAAATGAAGCAGAACCGAAATCAGCTAAAAAAACAGATGAAATTCGATCTCATGAATGTGATAGAACAAATAATAGTCTCAGTATTTTTTCAATAGATTCAATTTTGAATTCTCTACAAAATTGTATAATTCTATTAGTCAAAACACATCATAGGTTTTTGAACGTTTTATATCTCGAAGAGACTTTATTTGAAACTTTTGGCTGATCTACAGTTAACTTCAAAAGTCTCGCACCACTTTTTTGTTTTGAGTCATATATTAAAACTAGACGATATTCATTTAATTCCATAATATGTCTGTATAGTAAAGACTAAGTGCTATATATTTACACTTGTTTGTTGCGAAGAACCCTTGTATATGAAATACAATAAAAAAAAAAAAACAAACTTCAATGCTATGAAAAAAGACAAAATGAAATTGCTATTATGAGTTTTACTAATGTACAAGTAATTCAAAACTGGAGTAAATTTTTTTTATATATTTTACGTGATTTGATAGAGCTTACTGAATTTTTGAATTATTCACACCTTACTAAAATCCATAATAGCAATTTCATTTTGTCGTTTTTCATAGCATTGAAGTTTGTTTTTTTTTATTATATTTTATATGTCTAAACTCTTTTAGGATATTTATACCTATAGAGATAAAGAAAAATTATTATAATCGGAACAGGATATTGGAGAAGGTTCTCTCATAAGTTGTATTGCATGTCAAAAAAACTATGAAATATGTTTTTTGATAGAAGTATACAGATTGTCATTTATTATTTCGTATTAGTTATTTTTAATAGATTTTAATTAACCTAATTTAACGACAGCATCTTCCGTTAATAAAATATTTCCTGCTTTTATATCACGATGTATTCGATGCATTGAATGAAGATAATCAAGTGCAGATAAAGTATCACATACAATTGTAGCTATTTCACCTTCATTTAAAGGTTTTTTATGAACTAAATTTAATTAAAAATAAATAAATATATGATTTCAATTAAAGTTTTATTATTTTTTTGTCTAACCTTCAATAAGATCAGCTGCTGAACCAAGACAATATTCCATAGCAAGCCATGTTGTATATTCTTTTAAATAACATCCACGATAAGCTATACAATGACGATGATTAAGTTCACGTAAAAAACGAATTTCATTTAGAATATCTTGCCATGTCTAAAATTGATATTAAATTTTAAAAGAAAAAGTTGGTTTTTTTTTTATTTCATAAACAAACTTCAGCATTTTGTTTTCGTCCAGCAGACATTTTTTTAATAGCAACAATTTCATTTGTTTCAGAATTTCGAGCCTAAATAAATAAGGATTTGTTGTTGTTGTTGTTGTTTTTTGTTTTATTCGAACTTACATAATAAACAGCTCCAAAATTTCCATGACCTATTTCTCGTAAATCAATGAATAATTTTTCTGGATCTTCTTTCGAAAATAAATTGCCATATTCACTATCGTTTTCTATAAGGTCTTTAATTGAACGAGGAAGTGGCATTTTTTTTCTTTTTTTTTTAAATTTGATGTTATATGATTAAATAAAACAAAGGAAAACTACATCAAAAGATGAGGTTACATCTATTAAAAAAAACACCAAAAACAAAATAAATAAGAATCACGTCATGTAGAAGAAATGAGTAATTCTTCTATTCATTCGTTTCAGGTGACTGAATCGATCAACTATCGCCATTTTTATGTTTCACAAACATTTATTTTTTTTCTCTTTTCTCCTTCTTGATTTAGGTAATCAACCGCATACTGAGCAATAAGGATATATATTGCAATTTAGTACAAAGAGGACGCTACTCGACGGCAAATTAATTGATTTGAAGTTTATTATCAATTGATATATATATAAGAAAAATTTGAGTTAGAAACAATCGATTGAGGTTTTTAAACGAAATATTAACAGAAGCTGCACAAGACCATCAAGATTGAGGGTAGATTTAGAAAATGTCCTATAGATGTAGTAAAAAATTCAAAAACCCTTGGTGGTTTTATGGGTAATAATGAATAATTTTCAATTGTTGGAGGAAGGGTGTACACACCCCTCCACTTTTGTGGCCTCTGAGTAGTGGCTTGAGTGACTAACATTTTTGGTTACGATTACGATGAATCACGAAAAAAATAGTAATGTTTAACGATCTCTAGAGAAAAGTTGTTCACTATTTGACAGTGCCATCAATATGGCATACTCCATTGGACACAAGCAACATGAACCGAAAGAGATAGTGGAAACGGAATGTTCCATTTAGACCTATGACAGTTCTATATCAGTTCTGATCTTAAGAATTGTTCTAACAGTTCTTTTGATCGGAATTGATCTGTTTCAAAAGTTCTTTTAAGTATTTCACAAAGATAGAATCGCTTCGCTTCCAAAAAAAAAAACAAGAATCAATCCCATCTCTGATAGTTCATCTGAACGTAGGAATTTCAAGTGTTGCAGATCTAAAAAGATCTTGCTTTCAAAAAAGAATAATCCACTGGACTCAGTTCTAAAAAAAAAGAATCGGTTCATAGAACTAGAAGCTGTCATAACTCTAGTTCCATTGAAAAGTGTACACAACGAAAGCAACATCTACTGCTTCCGAAATACACGTTGCTTTACACTTTCTCCACAAAACAGTGTATAAAATACACTTTCCTTCTAATATATTGAAAATTCTTTTCAATTTAAAAAAGAAAAAATGTTTAAACTACGTATAGATCATGATCTATTAGATAAAAATTGTATCGATGTTTTATTTTTTCATCTCTTTACATTCTATAAAACTTCGTTTTTGCGATTTAAAATGATCTTTGTCAAAAAACTGTTGTTTTTTTTCTAAATACAAAATATTTTCTTTTTTTTTGTTGTAAAAGATAAAACAGAAAAGTAATAAGAACAATTTGTAAAGCGCAATTCGCTCTACATAACTAAACTATTAAAAAGTTTTTCAAATTTTGCATTGAATAGATTTTCGTCAAAATTCAAATTGATTAAAATAAAATCCTTTCCAAAGAACAGTTTTGACTTTTAACAAATTTTTCTCATAGTTGATTAAGTTTACATGAGTAGGAATTTTTGATTTTGACTGTTTCTAACTTTCAAATGTTTCTTCTAAGTGACCAAAATTTTCGCATCATAGAATGCCTCATAAGCAGTTAAACATCAATAGTAATTGATGTAAAAATACAACTGGAGTACACGTACAGATGTTTAAAATCAAAGAAAAATGACTTATTTCATATAAGAAACTATTTGTGTTATTTATACATCCATCCTCACAAAAGTAAAGAATTATTGAACTGTGTGTAATTTTAATTCAATTTATGTAATTGTTTAGTTCATATAAATTGAATTATCCAAATGAAACATCATTAATAAACATTTTTCATATAGTTTTCTTGAAAACTTTATGTACGCACGCATACAAATCCAAAAAAAAAAACTTAATAAGGCTTGCACAAGAATAATAAACAAAAGATGAATCAAAAAAAAGAAAAACAAAACATACATGTTGTTGTTTTTTGTTATATTCGCTGTACAAGAGAAAAAGAATGAAATGGAAAAAAAACAGAGCAGATAAGTTTCAGATATTTCGATGATCAAACGCGCATAAATTTAATTCAACAAAAAGTAAAGAAAAAGAAAATTATTTTTTCTTGGTTTTTGTTTTGTTTGTTTGATAAGACAACATAAAAGCACCGGCGAAAGAAACATATTTCAAAACAAAAAATAATCACGATTAGTAATAAAGAAAAAAAAAAGGAGGATTTTTGTTCATTATCAAATCACATTAGAGAACACCAACGATCATCGCCAGTTAATGGAAATTCATTAGCGAGTTGTTTTTTGCCTTCAACATTCGGCATATAACAACGATGATCAATGGATTCACGTTCATAAAATAATAAATAAGCTGATGATGAACATTGTTCAAGTATACTTTCCGAAACAGGCTAAAACAATTGCAAAAAATTATTGAAAAATAAATTTTTCTTAAGAAAATTTTTACTTTGCATGAACTATCATTAAAACAATACCATTGTTGATTTGTATGATTTTTAATAAATGCTACATAATGACCACCACCAATAACTCCATAATGACACTATTAATAAAGAAAAAAAAAAATCTATAGATTAAATACATTGTCATTTGATTCATGATTTCTTACAATAAGTGCATACAAATTATATGCAGCATTATCAGCATCAAAACTATTATCACCAAAACTAAGTGTACGATTTGCCATTTGACTAAATCTTGGTGGATATAATGTAGATTGAGAATTTTCAACTTCAAGTTTTTTACGTCGTCGTCCAAAACGTTTTTTCTTCTTTTTTTTTATTGTGTCATTAATTTTTTCAGGTGGTGGTAAACCTTTATGTTGTTCATTTGTTTGTTTTAAATGATTATGATTACCATTAACTAAACGAGATGGTGATAATATAAGCATATTATCAATTGAAGATGATGATATAACATCAGATGTTGTTGTTATTGATGATAATGATGATGATGATGATGTACATATAGTATCATCTGTAGGATGAAATTGTAATAATGAATTTGTTGAAGATCGTTGACCGAGATATTTTGATGGATGAAATGATTTAATTGGAAAACGTACTGGTCGAGATGATTTTATCCAACGATTATTTGACAATTGAAAACGTTTTATGTGAAATATCTATGAATATTTTATTCGAATAGAAAAGTCAAGTGAATTATGTTTTAGGCTATCTTATCTGAATTTTGAAAGACTCATAGTATTTAACACAAACTCTGTAAAAGTCAATCCGATCATCAAAGGCGCGCCGTCACTTCGGCTGTCACGTTGGATATAAAACCGCTAGGTAGGATAGAACGAAAGCAATTCTCACGAAGTTAAACTCATTTTTGCTTCATAGTGTTTATCCTTCTCTAGAACGACCAAATTTTCTCATTTATGCATCTGCTTTCAATAGATATGCCACTCCAAGAATTATAATGAACATATGATATTAATTTTATTCATTACACATATATCTTAGATATATCTAAGAATCAATCATTAACAAAAATACATTATGTTACATATTCGATACCATGGTCCATTTAATAAACTGACTCTTATATTTCTCACTAAACAATTCTTTGTAATGTTTGCTTTAATATTTATTATATATTAAAGAGAGAGAATCGAGTAACTTTTTTCAAATAAATCTGTATGAATAAAAAATAAATAAATCTTAAAAGTCCTTCGATATTAATTTTTTGCGTTATCAGATTAGCACTTTCGGATTTTTGCCTTTTAAAATCTAGGATTAAATTTCAATTATAGTTTTTGTTCTTACCAGACATGGTGGTAATTTCCAAATATCAAGTTTTTTATCTGCTGGTTGTAATTTTCGACATGTTTTACAATTAAACATTTCTTTATGATCGAGATTTTCCCATTTAATAAATGATTCAAGACAATCTTCTAAACGAACAATTGATGATAATTCATCAGCATTTGAATCATTATTTAATGATCGAGTTAATTTCACACTTGAATGAATTTCAACATCCTTAAAATAAAAACAAAAAAAAAAAAAGATTTATTGAAAATAAACTTTATTAAATTAATTTACTTGTTCACGATTTGATAAATAACGAAGATAATAAGCTGATGCTTCCCATTCAATAACAATAGTATCACTTGTATAATTAAATTCTTTATTATTTGGTTCAAATGAACAACCAAGACAAAAACTATTCGAAAAAAGAAAATTCAAATAACAAAAAAATTCATTTCAATGAAAAATTTTTACCGATTCCATGAACATACTGAACATTTTTTTCCATCTTCATTAATATGTTTTAATATAAATGGATAACCTTCTTGAACTGAATCATCACCATTAAATACATGATTATATGTATTTATTGAATCATTATTATTTCTTAATAAACGTTCTAATTGTTTAAAAACAATTTTATAAATATATTTATTTGTTATTTTGTTTTCAGAATTATAAGGTATAAGTATTGGTTGACCAAAAAATATTATTTTATGACGTGTCATGGGTGATAAATAACGTTCTTGAGGTTCTAATCGACGATGCATTGCTTTTATATATGATAATGAAGGATTTGTTGATAATATTTTATCATTTGATATTTTTGATGATTTATCTATTAATGGTAATTCATAAGCAAGTAATTCACGAATATTTAATTGTTTGATTTTTGTGTAATCATTGTCCATTAATGGATTACGACGAAGACAAGATGATGATGCTATATCAAAAAATCCAATTTGTTCAATTGATAATGATGATAATGTTGATAATTGAGTTTTTAAGTGATTAATTGTTACATCACCATCAAGTCTAATACCATAACGAGTTGGTCGTGAACCATTTAAATGAATAACTGAAATATATATATGAACAAATTATGTGTTATTTTTTTTTTTTTGTTCTTATATTTTAACATACGTTTAATTTCAATATAAATCGATGTATCCATTGGTAATGGTAATGATAAAATATTAAATGGATCAAATCGAACACTTTTTAATTCACATACACGACATTTGACTTGTGAACGAAGTAAACCATGAAATAAATCAACAATAATTGATCTATTTCTTGCTAAATGATTATCCCAATGTTCATAAGCAACCTATTTAAAAAAAAACAATTATTTTTAAATTATTTTTATTTTTAACAATTATTTTACATCTTCATCAGGTCTATTATCACTATCTTTAAGTTCAACATAAGGTTTATTATGAACACGATTAAGATCTTCATGTAAACCATCAAGTAAAAATGAAAGAAATTCTTGTGAATCATGTTGTTGAAAATCTGTAAAACGAGATGAACCAAATTTTGCAACTGAATCCTAAAAACAAAAATTTATTATTTTTTTTTTTTTTTTGATTTCTTTGAAAATAATAAAATATTTCAAAACAAACTCGTAATTCAAATGGTGCTAATGGTCCACGAACATTACTCCAAAGTTTAGCAATAAGTTGTCCATAACGAAGTGCAATATTACCTTGCATACCAATTGGATTATCTCTATAATGATAATTTATTCAAAAAATAATTTCAATTTTTTCTCTTTATTTTTTCTTTTTCATACTTATTTATTTCAAATAAATGATATTTATGTAGAAAATAAAATGTTAATGGAAATGAATGACTAAGACATTGTACAGCTGCATTAAGAAAACATGTGTTTCCTAAATTTGATAGACCTATCAAACCACGTCCTTCTTCTTCAACATTTCCTATGGAATTATTATTATTGGATGATGGTGATTGTAATCCTATAGCTTTTGGACGTGTTGCTAATGTATATAATTCTTCAGGCCATGTTAAATCATTATTACGTGTTTCTAATAAAATATCAATATTTTGTTCAAAACCAGCACTTTGACAGTCGATTTCATCGAGTGATTCAAAATCAATTTGACGAAGATCATTCTAAAATAAATAAAAATATATTTCATTTGTATATTTATTATTATGTTTAACTGTAGAAATATTCATATATTGAAGAAATCTAGATGGATGATATATTCTTCGATTAAATAGTGTAAAATATTCGTTTTACTCTAATGCGAGCATCTAAACTTCGTGCAAACTCCAACTGATAAAATAAATATAATACATGAACTTTTATTAGTTTATGATGGATATGTGAAGACTTTATTATAAGAAGACCAAACAGAAAAAATAGTTAGTTTGTAGTATATTGTTCTAATCTTTTTTCATGGTTAGTCTTCACATATACCTGCAACTGTTCTATCATAAGAAGAACAATTGCGTATGAGTGACTGATGCTATCCATGTACTATACTATGATTAGGCATGCGCCTAAATCCAATAACAAAGTTTTGAATATTTCAAACTTATCTCATTGACTATGAACTATATCAAGATACTGTCTCACCACAAAAATAGAAGGATGTCTGCTTTTAAGAACTAAATGAAGAATGATTCAATAAACTGTTTGGCTTTTTTCCAATGAAATCTAGCATATAGTCTAACAACGTTGCTAAGATTCATTCTTGATATTCTCTAATATCATTCCCCTACTTCAATTTTCTACCGACGGAAAAATATTGTGTTATGCAGTTCAGCAGATAAGAGCATTTTTTCTTCATTTAGGCAAAAAACGATTTTAGTACATGCCCAACGGAATTATTGTCAAGGACAATTATTAAGTTGCAGGTAAGAGTTATTGAGATCAATTCGAGGAGTATATTTTTAATTCACCACGATTAATTAAAAGAAATATGCCGTATTTGCGGAAGTTTTGACTAACTGCTATAAACTATCTAGTAAACATTTCTATATGATATTTTCTGCCAGTCACTTGCAGAATTTTCATAACTCTTGAAAATCAAAAAAAACAATGAACTTTCTTTCCTGCTTCTAATAAAATTTTATTTACTACAAATTAAAAATTACTACGATATATATTATCCTAAGATATTAGTAAAAATTCTGATCGTCAAGTATGAACATATCACTCTGAATACATGTTTAAATATAATTAAAAAATAAACTAACTTCACTATATCTAATCCATATTCTTATTTCATCTAATGATTTTCCAAATTTTCTTGAAAGTTCTTCAGCAAGTGTTCGAACTGTTTGATATGGACTAACAAAATATAAACATGCTAAATAATGTCTTTGTGTATTATTTGACATTGAATTTGATGAACTACCCGAACCTAGAAAAAAAACATTTGAAAAGTTAAATCTTAAAAAAAACAAAAAAAAAAATCTTTGGAAAATTTTTACTAAATATGCTTGCTGATACATAATTAAGTAATGGATAAACAAAAAACATTGAATGTGAACTATTATTATTATTTGTTGTTGTATTTGTTGCTATAGATTGCATTTGTTGTGGTGAAAGATTTTGATTACGATATATTTTAATTAATAACTTCAAAAAAACAAAACAAAACAAATCGATTGATTTTTAAATAAAAATTTGTCAAAAAAAACAACTTACTGGATAAAGATCAAGTTCAGGTTTATTAATCCTTTTTCTATTTGTTACTTTTCTACATATAGCTGGTCCATTACAACGATAATGTTTTCTTAAAAATAACCATAATGATTCAGGTACCATTTCAAAATGAATATTACGACGAAGACCAAGTTTAAGTTGTACACAATCATCATTTATTATACGAGTATTATTTGTAGAATTTTTATCTATTAATAATGAATTATCTATATCACCAGGTTCTCGTCTGAACAAGAATAAAAATCATAGAAAAAAAAAAATCTTCTTTTTTTTTGTGTTTTTACTTACTTATAATCTGATATATTAGTTAATTTATTAAGTTTAGTAAAAGAATTTCTTTTATGTATTGTTGCTCCTATTGGTTCAGTTGAATTAACAGTTGATGATGATAATGATGCTGATGATTCCCAACGAAGCCACCAATCCATTGAAATAAGATACCATGATGAACCTGGTTTTGATGTTGAACGATTACAATTAATCCAATGATAAGTTTTTGATGAAACACTTGGTTGTGCTTCAAAAAATGGATACTGTTCACGTCGAAGAAATTGTCTAATAAAATGAAATTTTTTTTATATTAAAATAAGATTTTTTTATTTTGGAGAGTGGCAAAAATTTCATCGATTAGCAAAATCCGAAATCTCTTTTTTTCTTTCTTAAATAAATGACATACTTAACAATTGTTATTTCATCTTGTTTTGTTGATGGTCTTAAACCAAGTACAACATGACAAATTTGAAATATAAGTGCAAGTAATTCTTCTATTAATGAATCTGTTGAACACCAATTTATAAAATCTTCTTGTTGAAAATAATCAATTTGATTATTTTTATTATTCTATAGAAAAAATAAATAAATAAAATAAAATATTTCATATTATTTCATTGTTTATACGTCATTTTTTTGTAAAATATTGTCAGCATATATATCTGGTGAATCATTCATATGAATTGTAAGTACATAAACAAATTGAGCAACATCTATAAGGCATGATGACATATGAACAATATCAGATCGATCAAGACGACCATCATGATCACGATCAAATACACAGAATAGAACTATTAATCAATAAAAGAGAAAAAAATAATAATAAATTATCTCAGATATTTATTTGATGTGTGAACGAGAAATGAAAAACAGAATTATAAAATTAATACCTGATGAAACATGATTAATTAAAACAAAATTTAACACAAAAGTGCATATGGTAGACTTTATTTTAAGAAAAAGCCTAATGAGAGAATGCATCTGACTGATAATTTCTGTTTGAATTCATATTTTGATTATAGTG
Source organism: Rotaria sordida (assembly GCA_905250125.1). Lineage (NCBI taxonomy): Eukaryota > Metazoa > Rotifera > Eurotatoria > Philodinida > Philodinidae > Rotaria > Rotaria sordida. Next base: position 142,128 of record CAJNOL010000158.1, read on the forward strand.
TAGATGGAAATTCTGCAAGGATTCATGGTATTAGGTCTTTTTTTTTCTTGAGTTATGTTCATTTTACTGAACATTTAGCCTATTGCAGGATATCACGAGACAAATCGTAACAACGAGTTTCGACCTGAAATTCTTCTCAACAATAGCTATCATAGTCATTATAATATTCTGAAAGTTTCAGTTCAAACGGATGATTTCTTCTTAAGATATCGTATACCTAAAAATTGGGCCATTTTGAAGCTCTTGCATGAATGTAACACGTTTTTTTTGTACACGAATTATCTCAAAAGAGAAATATCCGTTTGAGCTAAAACTTTCAGGGTGTCATAAGGACTATGACAGCTATTGTTGGGGATAATTTCAGGGCGAAACACCTTGTTGCGATTTTTCTCGTGATATCCTGGAATAGGCTGAAAGTTCAGTTAAATAACTATAACTCAAGAAGAAAAGCCTAATGGCACGAACTCTTTCAGGATTTTTATTTATACTATGAGCAAAATATGATCTCAAGCGGAGACTATCAGTTAGATAGGTTCTCTCGTAAGAGATTTTAGGTTAGCATTGCTTCTTTCATAAAGAGAGAAATAATAATTCATATGAAGAGTCGGATGTAAAATGTCTCATACTTAATTTTTGTTTTTCCAATTCCTATATTACTAACATTTATATGACATTGTAATCTAAGTAAACTTCAGTAATAATTAAATTATGGCGTAAGAATTATTACCGAGACTTTACGTGTTTTTTATTGCAAGTAAAAAAATTAAATTAAAATTAATTGATCATAATAAAATAATTGATATTATTATCAAGACAGTTCATGTTTTTATTGGAAAAAACATTTTTGATAGAATATATACCTATGGCCTTCTAGTCAAAATTTACAATTATTTCACCGAATATCGGATCTATAAATGTGAAATTTCACCAGCGGATCGATCTAGTAGTTCTTCAGATATCTTGAAAGTTTCGATCAAAATAAACATTTCTTTTCCGTGCTCGAACGAATCTCTCACCAGTTATACGAGTTTTATTAGTATGAAAGTGAAAATATTTATAATTACTTATACGAAGAAGCTATATGAGCCAAAACTCTATTTGGTTTTTTCTTAACATGAACACAAGAATATACGACATGGATCAATTAAGGATAGGAATCCATTGCCCTGTTAGTTGTTTATAACAGTTCTAATTACTCTATTCGAACCTATTATTAAATTTCATGAAATTTAATCAAAGAATTAGTCAAAATTTATGAGTTTTTCATATTCAACAAAATCAACATTGTTTTCGAAGATTTTAATCATTGATATTATCTACTAGAAAGAAATTTTCTTCTATTACTAAAACTTAAAAATATTAAAGCATATTTTAAAGTTTTCATTACAATCAAAATATAAAATCTGATACAAGAAGATTGTAACAACATCTTTTTGATTTTATAAATTATTAATGAAACAAAAAACAAAAAAAACCCATATCATGTTTTATAGATAACAATAGACTTAAATAAACATGCTTATGAATATGTCATGCAATCATGATTTATTTAATCTTCTAAATTTATTCAATAATATAATATCTCTAATTATAAACATAATTTTGAAATCTATTCAAAATCATAATAATAACTTACATTTATATCTTTCAAGTCGTTGTCCACGACAAGCAGCACTAATTCCACAAACAAATTCTTTAAAATCAATACATCCTAAAAATATAAATTATTTTGAAATATTTCTTTTATTCAAAAAAAAAAAAAACATAAATGTTTTCTTTTTTTCTTACCATCACGATTTTCATCAAATGCATCAAAAAAACCTGGAATAAGTATTGGTGGAAGAACAGGTGTTAATATATTTGAAAATGTTTCTAATGTTATTTGTTGTTGCCGATTTATATTTGAATATGTACATAAATAATAATAAGTTTTTTCTAAATCTTTAACTTCAATATCCGATACTAATTTTAATAAATAAAAATAAAAGCATCATTGAGAAAAATTAAAATTTCATTCTTTTTTTGTTTTTTTATTATATTCATACAATGTGTTACACCAGCTAATATAGAATATTGATCAGATATTCTATCAACTGGTGATGCTAATAATTCATGTAAACGTTGATCATCCATTAACCAATCGGTTATTGTTGTTGTATGACCTTGATGACTTTCCAACCATAAAAGAAATTTTTCTTGTGTTACAATTTCATCATGCTATATAGGAAAAAAAAGTTTTTTGTTTTATATAAATAATATTTTAGAACTTCAAAAATTTAATAAATATGTTTAAATTTTGAGTATACAGTAATAAATAGGAAGTCTATATATCAATTGTGAAATATTAGATTTTTATAGTAGTTTTACAATGGAAATGTTTGTGTTGTTGATTAATAAGACTGAATATACTCGAGTTAATTTAAAACTTTTACTGTCAAACTAATAAATTTAAAATATCAGTAGAGATTTTTTTATGATAATTGGATAGAACTCATCTTACATATAATGTAAATACATTAAAATTCGAATATCTCGACCCAGCAGCCTATATAATAAATTTTGTTAGTTTGATAATGAAAGATTTAATTTGATTTGAATATATCTAGTCTTATTAAATAAGAACTCAAAAATATTTTCGTTATTATCAGAGAATTCCATATTATAATATTGAATAATAATTAACTTTTGGTGCCTATTCGTTTGTGAAACTCATTCGATAGGACAAAAATAGTTACAGAATTCTTCTCGAAAAAATAATTATCAATTAGCAATATTTTGAATATATCGATAATTTATACGATCAATTAAATTATATTCTAAATAAATTAAAATGTATATATCTACCATAACTCGAAAATTTCTTTGCTATAAACGATTTAAAAATTTTATACTATATACTCATAATTAATAATTTAAATTCATAAATTTCTCGAATAGAATTTATACATTTTGAAATATTGTATCAAGTTCTTCAGGTGGATGATCACCGCATTGTGAGAGAAAATCTTCAACATCTTGCCAACGTAATATACCATTACTATTTGATATACTATGAGCAAATAGTAGATAAAGAACTAAATAACAAAAACAAAAAAAAAAAAAAAAAAAGAGTTCAATCTTTAGTTTATATATATGAAAGAAATCTCACGTTGCATTCGTTCTTTGGATGTACCATAATAAATTAATGCCAAACAACAAATAAGATCTTTCAATGACATACAAGATCTTGATGAACTTGTACATACTTGATAAAGACGCTAAATAAAAAAATAACCAATAATTCTTATGAATCATTTAAAATCAAAAAAACGATAAAACATACAGCAGCTAATTTTTCTGGTAAAAAATGTGCAAAAACATCACGTTTAAAACTTGTATAACTAAGTTCACCCGTTCCACTTGTTAAATCGCGGAATGTTGTTTCAATACGTTCGAAATCTGCTGGAAAAACTAAATTAAAATAAAAGACAAAAAAAAAATAATTTTTTTTTTGTTCATATTTTAAAATATTTCTATCGTTTACATCGTTTTGCAGCATCATCATACGATATAATTTTTGTAGATCCACCACCCATGATCTCTATTTCCCTATTAAGTTATTCTCCAGCCATTTGTCATAGTTTAAAAAAAAAGAATCTAAAACGAAAACAAATAATAACGTAGACAAAAAACAGAAGAATTTCATGTTTGTTCCTTTGCAATAAGTTTTTTTTCTTAATTTTTCTATATTACTGATTCATTTCATTTGTCATCAATAGTTCTATTGGTTGTTGAAATAAAAAATAAAACATTATCTGGATATATATGAGTCAGAACAGAGCGTCATCTTTTTTCTTTCTGATTTTAGAAACGAGCATAGATTTGTTCGAGCCCTTTTAACTGTTAAATACGGTTTCTGATGTGTGGAATTGATTTGTTTTTTGTTTTGAAGAAAGAAATTTTAATTTAAATAATGATGTACCCAAAGAAAACTTTCGAACTGTTTGTGTAATGTAAAAAGAAATATCTTTAAGGTAAATAGAAGAAAAAACACACACACGTCTTCTGTCGTTGATTTTTTTAGTGTTTATAATATTTGTTTAGATATTGATTCTTGAATTATGAATAAATTTTGTACTTTTAAAAATTTTATTTTAACATCTTAAATGTAAATATGATAATAATGATAATACAAAAAAATTGAATTTTCAAATAATTTTAAAGATATAATGTAGGAAAATTTTCCAAAAAAATTTTGTTAATATTGATTACTTGACAATAGAATAATTATTTGCTAATTAGACGAATGATATGAAAATTTCGAAGACTTTTATCATATTGAAATACGTCATATTTTCGATATACTGATTCATGATTTTTCATATTAAAGATCGCATATTTGTAATACTTGAAATTGCAAATTTCTCAAGTGAAATTTAGTCAATTTTGGTCCCTCTATCTAATACTATTGTCGTACTTGACAAAATATATAATTAAAAAGTTTAAGAATTAATCAGAAATTCAGAATTTCGATTAATTCTTAAACTTTTTATTTCATCAAATACAATGATAAAATCAGAATAGAGTAATCAAACTTGACCAGCTGAAACTTTCGGTTTCGAATACCGCAAATATACGGTCTTTGCTATGAAAAATCAAGCATTGGTACGATTCCTATTTCATATGAAACTAATGAGGCTATCTACGCACATTGATTAATTTTTGTTATGCTTTTTATTAGATCTAGCATGTTAATGACAATATGTATCAGGAAAGTCTGGTTTTTTTTTTGACATTATTTTTTTACTGTTTTTTTTTCTTCTCTGATTGATATGACATCTGCCAATTATAATAATTTATTTAATTCTTATTCACCGACTATAATTCAATCGATACACGATTAGAAAGAAACAAAAAACTTTAATCTACTTTTTTCTAATTTATCTTGGCTTTTTTTTTTGTTTTTCATATTGAATAACAAAATATCATACTTTACATACAAATGTATAATGTAAACACACGAACATAAGTTCTCGTGCATAATGAATTTCTCCTTGTTGAACTCTTACATATTTTTTCAATCCGATCGTTGATCCTTCTGAGTATAATTGCGTTCAATCGAACGAAAAAAAAAAAAGAAGAAGTACAAAAGAAAATTTAACAGTAACTAAAAACATGTATATAATTTTTCTTTTCTTTCGTTTTCTTTCATCACATAACGAATCTCTCTACTTTTTTTTTTTTTTTGTTATATTTACATATCACCTTTGTCTGGTGTCCACAAACATTCATTAACATTACCAAAACACAATGTATCAATTGATGACGAAAAAAGAAAAAAAGTGAATGTTAATGTCAGCATATGATAAAAGATAGCAGCGGCAAGAAAAAAAAAGGAAACACAAAAAAAAAAAAACGTAGGAGAACACTTTCTCTCATTTATACTTTTTAAAGCTTATATTAAAATCACGTTGACAGTGGTGAAACATTCGAAATAATTTTTCTTTTAACTCTATAGCCAAAAAAAAAAGCAAGAAAAAAGTAATACATTCTTTTCTTTTTTGTTTCTTTGTCTTTGATAATTTCTAGATTTATTCATTTTAATTAATGTTATTATATTTCATCAATAGGAAAATTTTCTAATAAAATTATATGATCAATGTAAGTCAAAACTAAGAGAAAAAAAAATTTTTTTTTTTCGTCTTTTTTTATTTAGATTTAATATAACTAGTTACAATACAACAAAAAAAATGACTGACAATAATAGTGATGATGATTTCTTTGATGCTAATGGTATTGAAAGATTTTAAATTGTTCTTTTTCTTTTTTCCTTTCATTTCATAGAATACTAAATTAACTATTTGAAAATGATAATTTTGTTTTTTTTCATAGGTAGTAAATATTAATATAAAACAAGTATTTATTTAATAGGAATTCATCAAATAAACATCTAAAGTAAAAAAATGAGAATATTTTTTCTAGAGAAAAATTAAATGAATCTTTTTCTGTTATACAGATTTTATTTTTAATAGTTTTTATAATAATTGCTTTTTTTTTCTTTTATAAACTCTTCTTAGTTTAGATTTTATTTATAAAAGTTAGAGAGAAAGAGAAATATTAATTAGACTTACCAAGGACATTTAACACAGACATATTCTCAAGAGATTTGTTCTGTTTGTTTTTATATTGTGTGTGTGTGTGTGTGTATATAAGAAAATTATTGGAAAAAAAATGTCCAAAAGAGTTTGTGTTTATTAATATGATGTTTCTGGTTTTTTCTGAGTCATATAATATTCACTATTTTCAATCAAACAATGAACTACTACTGATTAAGTTGTACTAAGTATTTATTAAGTTCATGACAATTCTCATGTTTATAATTCATTATGTTAAATGATATAGTTTCAATTTTTATATCATGATATTTTAGTAAATCATCTCGATGTTTTCTTTTTGATTCTATTGATTTAATGACGAGTCAAGTAAAATAAAAAATATCTGCAATTATCATATGAATAAGGGATTGTATTATCATAAATACTTCGGTATATTATTATAATTTAAAATAAATAGAAATTGATAGTTGAAATTTTATTTTAATTTTTTGTATTAGTAAAAAAACAAAAATTTTAAAAACTTATTTCTTAATAATGAAAATAAATAAAAAGAAAAGTTTATTAATTTTAAAATTAATAGTAATCAAGCAAATTTCTCTCGATGTTTAAATTAAAATATCTAATATCATGAAATGAATCAGTTTTTTTTTAAAGAATATTTTCTCATGTAACAAACAAGGACACTATTAATATATATATATAGGATTTCGCTTTGTTTTAATGAAATGAATTAATTTTTTTCATTGATTACTTTACATATTTATTGTTATCTCAAGGAAAAAAAAGTTCTCATAAGAATGCATTTTATCTTAAATAAATTGAATTATAATCTTTTCAACAGCGGCTTTTTTTTTCAAAAATGGTCAAAGGGCGTATTTATTTATTTATTTATTTTTTGTAATATTAGTTCTACGTCATTCTATGTTTTAAGCTTTTAATAACTAAATAGCTATGCTTGAACAGTAGGATTACTAGAGCGTAATGAACGACTTTCATGACAACAATTAAGAAATGATTTGAAAATTGCAAAGAAAAAAAAAAGAAAGAAGATGATGTTTATGAAGGAATAGAAATCAACATATAATTTTTAATTTAGTCTCTATCAATAGCTATTTATAATGACATTTTTATCATTTTCACATACAAAAATAAAAACCAATATCTATACAAAAGAAGAAAAAAATTCATTTTTATGAACAATAAATCATTCTATTATGAAAAAGTACTATGTCAAGATTTGATAAATCTTTATTAATGACAAATCTATTTTCTTATATAAATGATAAATTCTATACATATTTATATTTATTACATATTTCTAAATTGATCGAATCTTTTCATTATTTATTTATTTTTTTCCCTAAAACTATTCTATATCCAGCTGTCACAAGTTATTATTTACTTGCATACATTTAAATATCATCTACTAAATCATAATTCAATTTTTATATGACATACCAGTGAAAAATGATTTCTTTCTTTTTTTTATTTCATAGATACAGATTATTATACCACTGATATTCAACGAGACCTAATGCGAACATGGAATAATTTTTCTCGGCAGCAATTTGGTCGGTACGTAGAATTCAAAGAACATAATTTATACTTTCTCTTCTTTACATCTCATAGTATAAATGACTTGAAGGACAATTTTTTTTTTCTCTTACATTTCCAAGTAACACTTCTTTCGAATCATTTCATATATTATCTTTCTCTTTCTCTAACGCATTCTTTTGTTCTCTATTTCTGATGTTGTTTAGATACAACACATAAACTTGAATAGGTGGCGTGATCAAAATAAGGAGGAAAGAAGAGTATATAAATTAGCAAACGTCTAGGTTTTTTTCTTTAATCAGTGTTAATATTCAATAACAAAAAAAAAAATTCATTTTATATATTATACTTTCGAATAAATATAAATCGGTAAAAACAAAAAATATCTATGAATTCTGTAGTCATTCGAAGTCAAAAAAAACATACAAACGAGAAGCAAATATAAGAACACGTAAATCTGTGCATTTTTATTTGACCTTAACATATATTCCGTGATAAAGTACATTTGATTCGATCATAAATGATATGTAATTTACAATAAAATCAATTTGTAGAAAGTTTCTTGTTTTATTTTTCTTCTGCCCTTTTACACAATTACTTCTATTATTATTTCAATACATATGGATAAAATATATCTTAAATTACAGAACAATGGAAGAAGGTATGTTTAATATTTTCTATTTATTAGTTAATAAAAAACCAAAAACAATATATAATCTATTCTCAAGGAAAAATTGACTCTTTTGTTTTTTATTGTTCTATTATTTTATTTAGAACTAAACTTCCTGTGCCAATGTTTGATCGATCACAAATTAGTATTTGGAGTATACTTAAGCAATGTATTGGAAAAGTAAATAATTTAATTTTTGCAAAAAAATTTTCTAAGTATAGTCTGATTATGATAAAATATTTTTTGCAAGATAATCGATTTTTTCATTGAATACGTAATATTATACTTTTGTTTTGTTAAGAAATAGCAATAAAAAAAAACAAACAAACAAATAGTATGGTATCATTAACATTATATTGGCTTCAGCGAATAAATTTCATCTTTTTTTTAAGATAAACAAGTTGAAATTAACTTGAGATTGATAAATTATTCAGTACGAAATGCTTACGGGAGAAAGCTCTGAAGTGATAAATTGCTTTTGAAGCCTGGACTACATTCAATCAATGATGCCTAATGAGTAGGATAAATACTCTTGAGTGATTCAAGCTGCCAGATATTTGTTGCTGAGTATCAGATTTTTGTTCTACATGGCTTCAGTTTTCAATTAAAATCATACCATTAAGTCTCCTCGTGATATGAGTTTTGGAAAATATTCTAATTTTGTTACAATAACAATGATAAAATGCCTATATATTTTGAAAAATTCATATCTAGTTGAGACTTAGTCAAAAAACACTTCTGAAATGTTTTCTAGTCTTTAATGTAAGCAGTTTCAGATCGAAATTTAAAAGTATAATTTTCTTCGCAAAATGGTGCCCAACAGGACAACAATCTGATATGTCAGCAACAAGAAGACCTGGTAGTTTGAACTATTCTAGGATATTTTAATGACTTGCACCAGGGTGTATCGATTAAATATAGTTCTTTTGTTAGTGTTATGTGAAAATTTCATTAAAGCTTAGCGAGACAACTATATTGTTTTTTTTTGTAATAATTTGTAAACCACTCCCATTGAAACCAATAATAATAATAATATTTCACAGTTGAATTCTTTTTGTTTTGTTTGTTATCATAAAAAAACAATAGTGAAACCATTCAATATAAACCGAATGAATTAAATCTCGAAACTTTGTTTATTTTTTTTTCTTTTGATTATATACGATTGTCAATAATTAGATATGAATATTAAAAAAGAAAATTATTTCTTTTATTCTATTAGGAATTATCGAAAATAACAATGCCGATAGTATGGAATGAACCAATTTCATTTCTTCAACGTTTTGCAGAAAATGTTCTCTATTCCTATTTACTTGATCGAGCCGATGAATGTACCGATCCAATAATGAGAATGCAGGTATATTTATTTCTAAGATAAAATTTATCATATTTTATTTTAATAAATTTATTTTATTAAAAACAAAAAAGTATGTCGCAGCATTTGCTGTATCATCAATATCAAGTAATATTGATCGTTTATCAAAACCATTTAATCCATTACTTGGTGAAACATATGAATTTGTTCAGTTAGTTATAAAAAAAAAATTTCTTTTTTTTTGAATTAAATAAAATCTATTATTTATCTTCTATTAGAGATGATTTACCATTTCGTTATATGAGTGAACAAGTAAGTCATCATCCACCAGTTAGTGCATTTACATGTGAATCAAAAGATAATGGTGATCGATGGCGATTTTATGGTAGTATTTTACCTAAAGCAAAATTTTCTGTTAAAAATATGGAAGTTAATCCAAAAGGTTTATTAACACTTGAACTTAAACGGTAAATAAAAGCAAACATATATAAAGAAATGCATTATGAAAATTCTTTTTGTTTTTCGACTTTTTTTTAGATATAACGAAATTTATACATGGGAAACTGTAACATGTACAATTCATAATATTGTTGTTGGACGACTTTGGTTTGAATATGTAAGAATATATTTTGATTGAAAAGAAAAAAAAACAACAACGAAATTTTTTTTCTTCTTTATTTAAATAAAGCATGGTACTATGGAAATAATTAATCATTCAAATAAAATAAAAGCTATTTTAAATTTTAAACCATATTCATGGTCATCAAAAGAATTACATAAAGTTGAAGGTTATATTTATGATTCACAGTAAGATATTAGAACTTTTTTTTTTTTTGTTTATTTTAATTATAAAGATTAATGTGTATATATATATATGTATATGAATTTTGTTTTTGTATTAGAAAACGTAAAGTACGTGGTTTATATGGTTATTGGACAGATTCATTATATTCAATTGATATTGATCGTTTTGAAATATTTTTAAAACAACAAAAAAAAGAAATAAAAAATTCATCGAAATATCCTCAACAACAACAAACAATGAATTCATCAACAGCAACTACTAATGATATTGATAATACAGATTTAGATGAAGAATTACCTGAAGATGATCCATCACATGAACAACTTAATCTTCCACCAAATTCACTTACACTTTGGAGAATTATGCCAAAATTAGAATATGCATCACAAGTAAAAATATCTTTTATTTTCGTATAAATAAATTAAAAGAATATCTGTTGTTCTTTTTTTTTTTATAGTATTATAATTTCTCATTATTTACTATGGCACTTAATCAATGGACAGAAGAAGATAAAAAAACACGACCACCATTACCACCAACTGATTCACGATCTCGTCCAGATATTCGTAAAATGGAAGAAGGTGATATTGATTTAGCTGGACAAGAAAAAGATCGTCTTGAAGAGAAACAACGTGCTGCAAGACGAGCAATGGAAAAACGTCGAGAAGAATGGCAACCGAGGTATAAATCTTCTTTCATATATTATAACAATATTAAGAGCAATTTATGTTTTCTTTTTTTTTTTCTCTTAAATATATTAGATGGTTTCGTCTTATTAGACATCCAGTAACAGGACAAGATGTATGGGTATCAAATGAAAGATATTGGCAACGAAATTGGGCCAATTGTCCAGATATCTACTAGTACCATTGATTTTTTTATTTTCTTTTTTTTTCGACGGTGCTTATTTATTATTCTTCAATTCGATTTCGTTACTTTATAGTCTCTTTCTTTTTTTATATTTGTGTCTATTTTTGTTTATGAGTATGATCTCAAATCATAAATAGGCGTCATTTATGGTGAAAATAAATTTTGCATAAATAATTGTTCATAATAGGAGGCTTAGCCTCGAACATTGACCAAAATCAGATTTCTAATAAGTATTATGAATAGAAAAACAGAGAAACAAAAACAAACCTATGAATATAAACTCAGTAATGATATGTAAACAATATATGTTTTGCATTCTATAGTATTCTTAACTGTAGGCTATAAATAGAGTTATATTCATAGATTCAATAAAATATTGATGTTGTCTTTCATCATACATTCGAACGAAAAACAAGAAGACTCCTATTGTTTAAATCTATTATTATTCTATTAACGATGTTTCATTAAAGATGAGAAAAAAACAATGTAAATAGATAAATATTGTCCTTTAAAAGGGTAACATATGTGGTTATTTTAAACTGATATATATATGTGTGCTTTTGTTGTGTTATGTAAGATATAAAAACAAAAAAGATATCTGAAATTCTATAAATAAACGAATATTTATTCATTCATAGATATATAAGTAGGTTAAAAAATGTATCAAGATCGGTTTTTGTTCCGATAAGTTCTTCTTTTTTAAGAAATATTTATTTTACAAAAATAGCATTTTATATCACCTTGAGATGTGGATATGAAGGTTTTCTCTTCATCTACGTTCTCTATTTGTCTACTTAGAAGTAATACGTAGTTTTGTATATTATTTATTACTGTTGGCTTTAAATAACATCAAAGTAATTATGGTTTCTTTTTTTTTTAATATGAAATCATATATTCTAATAATATACTATTATAACTAGTGTATTATGTGATTTCAATTACGAATATGGATATGAAAATAACCATTAAAGAAAAAAAGACTAAGGAAATAAGTAATCGGATATGTAGGTAAAACAGTACGACAGTTTATATTTCACACATCATTGACGTGTTATAAATATAGGAGTCTTCAAATATGCACTCATTTGTAAGTAATATATTAATTAATCTTGAGAAATATTTTTTGGTTTTTTTTTTATTCTAATGAAAAAGAAAAGAAAAATTTTGTTTAAACTTAACTCATAAAAAATAACTTGAATGAAATAAGAAACAAAGAAAATAAAAAATGCTTAAAAATCAAGCCATATTTGATCATTAGTTGAATGAAATGTTTGCATATGTGTCTCATTAGCTATCCAAATTGTACCATGTTGATCAAGAAATTCAAATTTTATAGGTTGTATAATATCTGTAAAAAATTGTGCAAGTATATCACCATTTAAATCTTTAATTTCAATCATTGAATTAGCATATAATGAATAATAACGATGAAATGGATCAAATAAAACAGGTAAATATGGTTTAATTGATTGAAAATTATGTCGCACATTTGTCCAACCTTCTTGTCTTTGAATTGAAATTTTTGAAGAATCTTGCCATAAAACAAGAATATCATTACAAGCAACACCAAGAAAATATGGTGGAACTATTGATGAACTTGGACATGTATGAATTGGACCCTGTATTATTGAACCATTATCATATAAAGATGACATACGACACTATGCAAAAAAACAAATAAATTAAAACTTAATATATTTTTTTTCTTTACAAAACTTTGGTTTTTATATTTACTAAATGTGTTTGTGGATCTAATTGTGTATAAACAACATGTTGTCGTGTTGTATTTATTTCAATTTTTGTCCAACGTTCATTTAATATATAATCATGATGTTGTTCATGTATAGTAATACCAGTTCGTCTATCGGGACTTAAAAATAAATACTCATTTGATTGTTTATCACTAAGTAAACGTTCAAGTTGATAATTAAAATTATCCATCCATGTATATTGTAATAAATTATTTTTTATCCGATTATGAAAACGTTCAATAGGTTTAGCTTTTAATTCATTTTCAATCCAATTACGTGTTACAATACGACAATGATTTGGATCAATTAAATTATAACACTTACAATGTAAATTATGTTGACATGACTTAAGACAGCGTGAATAATTTGGAATACAATGAAATGGATTTGATAATGAATGAATAAATGTTGCTGGACATACACATGATGATATATTGGTTTTAACACATGGTAACCAAGTTTTTGTCTACAAGAAAAAAAAAAAAAAAGAAATAGATAATTATATAAGATTAAAAATTAGTATTCTTTTTTCTGTTTGACTTACATGACTATCAGATTTATATCCTAAAATTGCTTCAGTTTGTTCTAATTGTTGTTGATGACATGTATGTAATCGAGTAATACTAAGAATTAAAATTAGAGCACCAATAATAAGAAGTAAACTTAATAGAATAGGAAAAATTAATGATGTTAAACGAAATGAATAATGTTGATTTAGGAAATGAGATTTTATTAAATGATTATTATCACCATGATCATGATCGGCATATATTTGAAATTTTTTATTACTAATAGATATAGAAGTGTTTTGATCCATGTTTATAATATAAGAATTAAAAGTATGTTACATATAACGATAGAAAGAAAGAAAGAAAGTGAAATATGACAGTATTCGATTTGATATAAATAAACAAAACGAGAGAATGATAGATTTTTTTTCGAAAAATACCTCGAAAAGAAACTCGATCTATTATAATAAAATGAAAGAAAGAGAAAAGTTATGTAAATATATTATTTTCTTCGTCATTCGAATGCAATTGAAATCAATCGATATTTATATAATGTATATGCAATGATCGAGATAAGAAAATGATTATTTACCAATACAAATCAATATCAAAACTAGGTACCATTTGAGTTTCATTTGACTGGAAATCTTCAAATATTGATTATCAACAAATAATCGTGTATGATCAGCTGTATTCACAGCTGTCAGAATGATGATTAATGTTTATTTGTTAAGCTTTCGAGAAAACTAAGTTTACAAAAATTTGTTTTTTTTTCTTTTCGGTGACTTCCTGTAATAAATTGAAACATGCTTTTTTGAAGATCGAAAAAATAACGGATGTTATCGATTCAATCATGAAATTTTATCCTTGAATTTAAACGAGTATTTTCTGACTTTCCGTTCTCATGATCATAGCAGTAGATAATTACAATCCTTTGATGCAGACATTGTAGAAAGTATTAAAAAGAAAAAAAAAAGAAAAAGAGAAAAACAAACTCGCAAAAGACTACAGAAATGTTATACTTCACACGGTAGTAGTTCTTTGTTTGGATAATTTATTGATAGTGATAAATGAGTTCATAAAATTTTCTTTATTATTATTATTACATATGAAATTTTTGATCGATCATTTATTATTGACTTCTAAAGAATCAACTAAAGTATGTTTATCTAAAGTAAGCAAGCTAAAAATATATTCAAGAAGATAGAAATGTAAGTACTGTCAGATAGATTTATATAGGAAATTTATCGAAAGACTAATGATGTCTAAAACAGATAACTGTACAAAATCAAGATAATACTAGTTTGCTTACGTGTTATTATCAAAAGAACAGTCAATTAATATTCTAGTCATCATTTCTAAATGTTTATCAAGATTATTTTCTACGTAGAAATATCAAATATTCCTTTCAGAATTGTTAGAAATATATTGTACGAAATTTAGCCTTGAAAAAAAAAACCAATAAAATTCTTTGTCTTTATTCAAACAATATTTCCAATCTATTTTGTTTTCTCTTTTTATAAATGTAGTCTAAGATAAAATATTCTTAATAATTAATCTATTTATAGTCTGCTCATTTTTGTCTTTCCTTTGTTATGCTATGTCATACATTCTTCTATCTGTTTAACGTCGCATTGTAGGAAATCCTACTATACCTTTAATATCTTATCTATTGTGTGTTATCAGATATATATGTATGTGCCAAATTAAGTATTACATCACTGTACATTCCAAAAATGTTATAGATTATATTTGGATAGTAGAAATCATAATAAATATCGAATATTGTTATTTGTTTAGATTAAATATATCTCATAAGAAATTAATTAAAAAGAAAATTTTAGTTAAATTTTTTATTATTTTAAAAATTGAAAATATCAAAATTCGAGTTCAATGTTATATATATCTTTTTATCTATATTATATTAATTGTTATATTTTTGATAGTATTTATTCTTTTTCTTTCATGATTGATACAAGACATTCTTTCTACATAACAAGAACCATAAGAAATGTTTTATAGACGACTAACAAATTCATAATCTATCTATATTGTTTTATATAACCAATGGGATGTTAAATAGATGCTAATCGAAACGCATCAATAATCATCACCATTATCACGACCATCTCTAAATAAGTCTTTTCATTCCGTATCAAAAAAATGTAACATATTAGCTTTAGTTTTTTTTCAATGGTGTTTCCATCTGTTTTGTCTCATTAATTCGTATAGATACAAATGGAGCTCGTCATCATATTTATAATATATATATATAAATATACACATATAAGTGTATTTATTGGAATCGAAAAAAAACGGAAATAATATTGAAGAGAACACACATAAGAGAGAAAGTTAGAGAAATATATAAATAGCTATATATTCCTGCTATTGCTAATCATTTACACGGAAACCAGAGATATCGGAAAGTAGTAAGTACGATGAATGAATTTTCTATTCATCTTATTTCTCCTATCAGCAATAGTAGTCAAGTATAGTATGCATATATGTAATAAGTGCTGCCGATCTGTTTATTCGAGTTTTCCGTTTTCTTCTCTTTTTATTTCTCTGTCTCTGTGTTTCTCTCTCTCTCTTCATCGAGCTGAGATCGATCTGGAGCGAACAACAACAAAAACAACTCCTCATCTGTATTAGCAATTGATGACACGTGTGCCTGCGTATGTATTATAATTCGAACTCAATTGATAATATTTCAAAGATGATATTTACTTCGCTCGAATGCTTTTTCTTTTTTTACCATGACATCAAGATTCAACAAATCAATAATTTGATGTACTACTAGTTCTACTATTCTTACTACTGTTCTACTCAATATAAATGATGATTATGGTAAATGGCATTAATAAAGCTATAGGACCTTTGTTTTGCTGAGCAGCCGTCATTCTTTTTTTTTTATAATCCCTGTGGCGATTAGCTTGTCGTTGTAGTCTCATCGTCACTATATAGAAAACCGGAAGGAAACAGCAAAATGCCAAGCTTTCTCTGTTTTCTTTTCCTTCCATTTAAATCTTACAGCCTACGGGTGTCCTACGTCCACCATCAAACGATTACAGATGAGAATGACCAAGAAAATATAATCGATGCTTTTGCACACAAATACACGAAAGCTCCTTTTTTCTTCTCTCTCTCTCTCGTCTTCAGTTTTTTCTTGTTCTTCTTGTATTTGTCCCATCTGTGTCACATACATATACGTATATTTTCTTCGTATATGTTAATCATTTGACAGAGATACATGTTTGATTCCACATGCATGCACATACAAATGACAGATACACTGGTATGATCGATAGTTCGTTAAGGTAGTTTTGAAATATAAATGACATCACTGAACAACGCCATCCATTCACATTTGTCTTTATTCTTTTCTTTCAATTATCCTGTTTTTTTGTCTTGAATGGCATCGATTAGTATATGTGTGAATGGGTATGTGCAGTCTCGTTGTTTCGAATGCACAATGAAGTCAACGCTCGTAAACGAGTTGTCTGAAGGAGCCATTCTGTCATGATGCATACACACACACATCCACTAGACACGACTGCACACTACTTTATGGTATTTTCTCGCGTCTGCGTTTTCTCTCTTCTTCTCATCTTTCTTGTTCTGCGACTTGGTAGTTATGAAAGCATTACATTAGTAAGACTAGCGATGATGATGACAACGACGACAACTACTATTGAATAGTGACATTGTGTTTCTATCAAATCTTGTCTACTTCATCGAAGAAGAATTGTATGATATATTACATTATTTGTTAAGTTAGAATAGACTATCGACGTATGTATTTCTCTCTCTCTCTCTCTCTCTCATTTATACATCGGTATTTTTTTATCCGATTCATTGAGTATTATCTTTTGCGTTAAGTAATAATCTTTTTTCATGTCTCAATAGGCGAATTGAAGAAAAGAGAATTGATCGATCTTATTTTCATGTTGAGTTCTATAGTATTTCAAGGATGATTGAAATCTAGAAAAGAACGAAGAAAAATAAATGAGAAGTAAAGATTGTCTAGCATATTGCTTGAGTGTTCGTTCGTTGATGGTGTCTTTCTCTCTCTTTCTCGGTTTTTTTCTCCTATCTTTCTAATTAGTAACGAGATGCAGATTCGATCTTCTTGTATGCGCGACTGACTAAATATATCTGTCTGTTGTGCGAATGCAAACAAGTCATATTATCTAGCTAGCAAAAAAAAGAAAAATAAGAAGAGAAAAAGACGGTATAAATATTCTGACTTAGATATAACGAATAAACATTGATCTCAATGATAAAGATAGGATTGTCAATGTTTTATATTCTTAATAGCTTATGTCATTTCATGTTCACTTCTTCAGAAGAAAAACAAAAATAGTCTATCTAATCATTTTTCGAAAATATTTTAAAGCATGCTGTTTTAGTATCATATAAGCAACAACTGTTGATATTTACATGACATACAGTTAATGCTACCGTCACTACCAACTGGTCGTAGCAAAAAAATATAGTCAGATGTGAAGAAAAATAAAGAATAAAGAAATTATTTTGTTTAGGATATAACGATCTCAGTGAAGAAGAAAATTGCACACTATCATTAACAATTCCATTGTTTGTCATATGGTCTTTTGTATCCGTATACATTTTTCAGATTATTTAGTCTATTTCATTTTTTTAAATAGTATTAGTTCGTCAACGTCACACATTAAATCTATCGTCATCATCAACAACATTCCCTTGTGAAAAAACAGTGAGAGATGACAATTTCCGTTTTTTTTTGCCATTTCCTTTTCTTACCTTCATATTTCTTTACTTTTTTCTTTTTCTAGTAATCACTACCTATGTACTGTCTGATAGTTGACATGAAACTGAAAAAAATATGTAAAGGTTATGATGATAGTAATGATAATAATAGCTCATTCTAGTTTTCTTTATATGTATGCATTCCCGATGAAATCTCTATTATCGTCTGTCGACATCTAATCATCACACTACTCCTACTATACTACGAAAAAAAGTACTAGCACTATAAAACAGGATAAAGAGAAGAAGAAAAAAAAAAAAACTAAAATGTTGCGAACGATTTATGCGCTTCTCGTCATCATCTTCACTATTGAGTGATGGGGTAAGATCGATCAAAGAAAATCAAGACGAATACATCGCCTACAAGCAACAAGCGAACGGTATCGGTAGCACTTGCTTTTTAGTTAGTGTGTCAGCGCCTATGGGAACTGTAGAATAAGAGAAAGACAGAGAGTGGGAGAAGAAGAAGATGATGAAAAGGAGAACGAAGAACACATAAAGAATTTCATTAGAACGACAAAAGCGTAAGATGCGCACTATGTGTAGGGTCGCAAGCGAGCATAAGGAAAGTCGTTGTGTTGTTCGCATGCTTACACGCGTTGATGATTATAGGGCGACGACGATCCGAAAACAAATCAAATGTAGCTATTATTTACAGCATTTCTATCGTTGAATTTCGCTCGTTCGTTTTAGACAGACTCACACATATAAGACACGCTGTCTTATGTTAGAAGAGAATCTTGACTAATACCACTCCTCTTTCTCAATTTCTATTCAGAATCATATAAATAAGTTCTCTTAGTTTGTTTCCTTTTCTTCTTATTTTTTTTTTTGACTTCTTCTCTATTGTTCTCATTCTATTCAAGACAGAATATTATAAAGTCAAAACACATAAGAACTATACAAAATTTTTTATTTTTATTTTTTTATTTTCGATTTCAATTCTTTTTTAGCATATTTAAATCTACATATGATCGTATAGTTCATAGATATTTTTTGTGCCTGTGTGTGCCTATTTTATTTTCATTTATTATTACTATTATTATTATAATATATTATTTGACAAAATTTACATGTCGCGAGCTATACAACGACTTATGAAAGATTATCGTAAAGCAGAACAGTTAGTGGGACGTTCATCTAATGAACCATTTGCTGATTTTGGTAATACTTCTTCGTTTACAACACAAACATATGCACAACAAATGGCGCAATTAAGGCGAGATCCAGAATTATCACAAGATGAAAAAAAATATCTTGTTGCTGTTGAACGTAAGAGTGCAATTTTCTTATGTTATTACATCGAGTAACACATTTTTTTTTACGATGCGTAATCAAAGTGCTACTTAGTAGGAAAAAACATGTCAACCTTTCTTTTTTATCTCTCTCTTTTTCTATTTGCCTTCATCCTTTTCTTTTTAACAAAAAAAAAACAAGAGGAATCTATTCATTATTAATCATTAAAAGATAGACAAGCCCATAATTTTTTTTTTCTTCTTTGTTTCCATCTATTTTGATCCGATATATGAAGACATTTAGATATGACAAAAAAAATTCTCAAATTTACTTCTTTATATATATTAAATCTACCATTAATTAAAAAGAAAAGAAAAGAAAATGATGTTGTTAGACAAATCCTCCTTTTGAAATCCAAATGAATTAAATTTCCAAAAAAAGAAAATAAATGATATATAATTATATGATCGTAAATGGAAATTAAAATGAATTTTATATAGATAAAAATAGACTGTTTGCATTCAACTAGAATAAAATTATCACTTTTGTAATGTTCTCAAAATTTAATGTTTAATTTTAGTTATGATTTATTCAGTATAAATTCGGAAATGCCTTAAGGCAAGGAAATCTTATCCATGAAAATTATATTAGAAAGAAAGATGTTTATAGATGGAAAATCATCCGAAAATCAATGTTTAGAAAAGAAAAAGAAAAAAAGAAAAAAAGAAAAAAGATCAAATTGATAAATAGTTATTTTATTTGAAACAAAAAAAATTGACAGCAGCTGCTACAACATATGCTGCTAAAAATATAATTTTTTATTCTTGAATACTTTAAGCACAATGAAACGATTATTGTTATATTTATTTGTATAGGTGGAGATATGGCAACAACTCGAAGATATCTTGATATGGCGTCAAAGACATCATCAACATTAGTTAATACTGACATGTCAATTACACCAATCAACATTAATTGTTTAGACCCGTTAGGTCGTAGTGCACTGTTAATAGGTTTATATATCAAGAAAAAAAAAAAAAAATTTTTTTTTTGTTCTATTTTACATCTTTTTTTGTTTTTTTTTAATTAGCAATTGAATATGAAAATATTGAAATGATTGAATTATTACTTAATTATAATGTTGATACAGGTGAAGCATTACTTCATGCTATAGATGAAGAATTTGTTGAAGGTAAAATAAATAATCAAATAAATAAATATCTATATCTTTTTCTTCTTTTTATGAACTGTCTATTTATTTGAATAGCTGTAGAACTTCTTCTTCAATATGAAGATCTTAAACAACAACAGCAACAACAACTAAAGAATAGCATTGATGAAGATAACAATAAAGTAAGTTGTCTTTATTTAAATAATAGGATATATCAGTTGCGCTTGTCTTTCGCATCTGTCATATGTTTTATACTAACAAAAAAAAAATGACAACACAAACAAATAGATCCATCTCTACTTAATTTACTTATAATATATTTGACATTGAAAGATATTATTAACAACTTATTAGATAGAATAAGATAAGATGTTTACGCATGTTATGTATTCAAATACTTGACAATGTCCTAAAAGTCAATGTTAAAAACATGTCTTTCTTAAAAAACAATACGCTAATTATAGATATTAGTATATTGTCAATCAGATAAAATCAAAAAAATTATAATTGACTTAATAACAAAACAAAGAAATCTTTCTAGTTATGCAAAATATTCTTTATATAAGTCTATATTTTGACTTCTTCTTAAAAAAAACCAAAGATATTTTTTGTTTTATTCGAAACATAAAAACTATTTTATCAATAAATGAAAGAAAATGAATTCGATATTTGATCTACATTTGTATATATATATACATATTTTTTTTTCTATATTCTATCCTAATATATAGTGTCTTAATAATAAAACGAATGAATTATTCACATTGGCCCAAGTCGCATTAGACAAAGAAAAAACCGAACAGCAACAACAATCACACGATATTTCAACTAAAGTAAGATATAAGTTTTTATGTGTTTATTAGTTTTGTTTTGTAAATATCTATGTGTGTATTAAATAAACAAAACATCCTATACATATACGAAATATAGTTTAAAACGGCTTGGTCTTACTTTCGTTCATCAAAACCCGATGTATCATCAAAACATGGTGATGGTGATGAAATTATTACTACTACTACTACTACTCCGACTTATGAGGTGGGTTTTTGTGTTATTGCAATGAAATTCAACAAATACAACCTACCTTTTCTAAACCTTGTTTCAATCATATCTTATATTATAAATAGTTATTCACTGCTTGGAACGAAAAATTTCAAGCATAAATTTAGTTCAGAAATCATTTTCTTCATTGCATTTATTATATTTGTTTTTAAAGCATGTTAATCATTTCGATTTATTATTTAATTATACACATACAAACCTTATCCTTTGTTTTTTTTCTATATCTTTTATCTTCCAATTTTTCTTCTTCTTCTTTTTTCGACTTCTTATTTTGTTTTTAGAATCCAAAATCTAAATGGTCATTTATCTTACAGGCAGTACGAAAAAAAGACCAATCGGTAGGCGTAATCGCCATATATACACTAAAAAAAAACCGCGAGAACAACTAAATTTCGTTATCTTTTCCTTTTCTACACTTTTGACGTGCATGAATGGATTAAATTATCTTATAATTAACCGTTGTTACTGCTAAAACACATACACGCACACACACACATGCACACGCTCTTTACTCTTTTTAATTACACACATATTCACTTATTGTCTTTCAATGTATATTTCACATATGCTATTCTTACATTTGTTGTTGTCTTCCTTTTTTTACGTCAAGCTTTAATAAGAAATTTAATGAATCGGTTATTCTTTAAAAACAAGGAAAAAGAATAAACAATTTTTATTTTTTGTTCAAATATAAAAACATTTTAAAGAGCCTGTGTTTTATATGCGTGCGTGGATGAGTGTATTCGTGTGTATGTGTCTATTTGGAGTATTTAGTTTTCTTTTTATTTTTTTTTTAATTTTAATTTTCAGTTAGCACGATAATAATAAGTTATATTCATGTTGATAAATCCTATAGAGATGCTAGCAAAAAAAAGTACCTAGTAGATAATTAATAACGAATAGTTTAAAATTCATTGCGTTAACGTAGCTTATTTATAAGTAAAAACCCGTCAGTAATGATTATATGTTTGTTCGTGTGCGTGTGTTATAATAATTAAATAATTAATAGAAAAATTTTGTATATATTGATTTCAAATTAAGCTTTGCTTATCTTCTTTTTTTTTTTATGTATGTTTGTTTTTTTCTAGGTAACTGAACAACTTAATCTAAGTACATCTCGTTCTTATACACCAGATATAACACCTGTTATATTGGCTGCACATCGAGATAATTATGAAATTGTTAAAATTCTACTTGAAAGAGGTATTAAAAACTGTTGTATTGTTAACTTTTAGAAATTAGATTAAAAAATAATTCAAGAGTAATTATTGTAAATATAGCAAAAATTAAAAAAAAGATTTTTCTTTATTCATTGATTCTTCATCTTTCCCCCCATAGGAACAAGATGAAATAATTTGTGTTTATCCTATGGGATTTCCTTTTTTTTTCTTTGTTCTCATAAACAAAAAAAACTGCAAGTTCTATCTGATGACATATGTACTCAAGGTACTTTATAGATATGATGGATAATAGGATCATTGACTTTCTTGTTGTAGGTTTTCGTTTAATAGAAAAACAATTTTAAATATTTTTATAGAGATTTAAAGAATCAAAAAAATAACCATTGATTTAATGCAATACATAAGCAATCTCTATTATTTCTATTTCAAAATAATTTTCAGCATATTTGTTTTTTTTTTTGATAAATTTTGGTTTAAAGAAAAATAATAGATAGACAGAAATTCCTAATGAATTATACTAAACCATAATTGTTTACTTTCCACAGCAGTTCAAGAAGAGCTACGAATAAAATAACTTTAGAGTATTAGTCTGTTTAATATGCTAATGATGTGGTTTGATTCACTAAGTGTTCATATCTTTATTTAGGACTGTTTGATTAATCAAACACCTGAGTGGTAGAGAAAGAAGATTTAACGACATACTAGACCTTTGTTTTTGTTTTTTCTTTGATCACATTATTGAGTAGGGAAAAGCAACATCAATCCCATGTTTTTATAGTAATAGAAAAACAAAAAGAAGGAAGGAGTGAGCCGGTAAAAATTAATCTCAAAAGAATACATGTTTTTTTGACACGTCTTGTCAAATAAATATCTACTTTACTTTGAGCCATTTTAGAATCTCCCGAGACATTTAATTCATAATAAATAGTATTTTCAGCTTCTTATGAATTGACATTTATAATACATATATTAACTTTGTTCTTGATTGTCCAATAATAGCTTCATGTTCAATCGTATGCCTTAGTGTGTTTAAGATTTTCTCTTTCTGAAGTATTATTTAGAAGTCCAGGAGGGTGAACATCTAGACAACACATAGTTCATAGTAAAATAGGAGAACCAATCTTATTTTCGGAAGAGCACCATCCACTCGATTCCCACGCTGAATAAAACAATGTGAGAAGTACTATTATTACTTTTTAATACTTACAGACATAGCGTTAAAATATCATAAGAGAAATATCAGATCTTGAATCCTGACAAAGTTCAATAAATCTATGTGGAAACTGATAGAAGGAAATTCAGATGATAGAATAAGAAAATCAATTCAAGATTTGAAAAAATTTTTATATTAGACAAATTGTTCTATAAAATAGGATGGAACAAACCAATAGATTCCATGGGACATTATTTCCGTCTCATTCGAAATTCTATTTCGAAATTAAAGTCCTATTGACTTTGATTCTTCGAATTAGAACATTCAACATATTTATATATGTGTTTGTCTTAGATTAAAAATAAACTTGATGTTTCTTTTTTGTTTTTTTTTTGTTATTATTATAGGTGAAAAAGTAACTGAACCTCATGATGTTCGTTGTAATTGTGCAAATTGTAATGTATATAATAAAGAAGATAGTTTAAGACATTCACGATCACGTATAAATGCCTATAAAGCATTATCATCACCATGTTATATATCATTATCAAGTCGTGATCCAATAATGACAGCATTTGATTTAAATCGTGAATTAAAACGTTTATCACGTATTGAAAATGAATTTAAACAAGAATATGAACAATTAGCACAACAATGTCAAGAGTATAGTGCTGCTTTATTAGCTGAAACACGTTCATCAAAAGAATTAGAAATTATATTAAATTATGATTCAGAAAATCCACCGGTGGTTTCTGAAACAAAAGAAAAAATGACATTAGCAAGATTAAAATTAGCTATACGTTATAAACAAAAGAAAGTAAAAAAAAATAGAACAAACGAAAATTTAAATTGAGAAAAATTTTTAAAAATTTTTGTTTTGTTTAAGTTTGTTTCACATTCACATTGTCAACAATTACTTGCTTCTCTGTGGTATGAAGGTCTACCTGGCTTTCGACGTCGTCATTCGGTGATTAAACTTTTAATAACAGCTATTGTTGGTTTACTTTGTCCGATATTATCTATTGCTTATTTAATAATGCCAAGAAGTAGTATTGGTCGAATAATGCGACAACCATTTATTAAATTTATATGTCATTCAGTTTCATATATTTTCTTTCTTAGTATGTTATTTATATATAGGGGCGTAACTTATGGAGGGCATGACGTAAAACCCTCGTTGCTTCTGAAAATTGTCTAAGCAGTACACTTCTTTGTTTAGGACTCTGCTGCTTCTGTGCCTTCATTGTTGAGTTACGCCTCTGTTTATACAAAATATAAAGAAATTTTCTTTCTTTTTAGTTTTACTTTTTGTTGTTTCATTACGAATTGATTTTGGAAAATTATTATCAGGTATTGAACAAGAAGCTAATGAGAGACGTGGTCCACCACCAAATCCAGTTGAATTAGCTGTATGATATAAATTAATTATCATTCTTATTTTATTTCTAAATTTTTATAATTTTAGATTATGATTTATGTTGCTGGATTTATTTGGGCTGAAATAAAACAATTGTATCAAGAAGGACTGCATCAATATATGGTAAAAAAAGAGAGTTCTATTTCAAATTATATTATATTATTATATATTATAGGCGGATACTTGGAATTTACTAGATTGGATAACTAATTGTCTTTATGTTGCAACAATAGTTCTTCGTATTATGGCATATATTAAAGTAAGACCATAAAAAAACAATGATAGTTTTAAACAAATGATGGGTATCCAACTTTCTTTTAATCGTTTCTGGTTGTCGAAACGGGAAAAACTGATCTGCATAAAATTTTTACCACAGATAGAGAACCTAAAATAAAGAGACAGATGTTCGCAGAAAAAAAATTCCAAATAAAATTTTTGCAGAAAAATCCTGGTTTTCCATCGGACCATATTGACTCCATTTACGACTTTCAACTAACTTTGTCTGATTGGGTTGAAAATTTTTTGAATTGTCTTTAACTATATCTCAGAAGTTATTTTAAGCTTTTTTTTTTCAAAAATCTGACTTTCTTTGCCTTTTTTATAAGAGAAATACGTAAAGTTTCGGATCGAAAGTGTTGATGTTCAAATCTTTATAAATCTGGATAGAAAGATCAAGAAAAGAAAATGGTCGATTTCACCTCTAGAGAATACTTCCAAGTATCTGTGATCAAAATTTAAGCCCGATCGGACAAAGTTAGATGGGAGTCATAAGTGGATCTATAGATAATCAGAATTTTTCCGAAAAAACTGCAAAAGTCTTGTCAAAATTTTTTTCAAACATATGTCTTCTTATTTTATGTGCTCTATCTTATGGTAAAAATTTCGTACAGATCCGTTATATCCTCTTCAAGAACCAGAAATAGCCAAAAAAGAGTGGAAGGGATCTCTCGAAGTGTTAAATAGCTTTTCGATCGAGATAATGTTTATTTGATGAATGTAAGTAAGCCTGGAAAACGAAACTATTCTAAACTTTTTCTATTACTCTCTAGCACTAAACATCGTTGCAGTCGAAAAGTGATTTGACATCAAAAGAAATGTTTCTCTGTTAATGAAATTTGTAATTACAAAAATAAAAATTATTTTAATTATAGGTAAATCGAGAAGAACGTGATTTACATGATAAATTAGTTGATCATGTTGCACCTGCATCATCAGGTGTTCATCATTCTCCTCATCCTAATTTAACATCGGATACAGGTGATATATCAACAGGTCATAATGTTCGACGACGAGATTGGAATGCATGGGATCCAACATTAATATCTGAAGGAATATTTGCTGCAGCTAATATATTTAGTTCACTTAAACTTGTTTATATATTTACAATAAATCCACATTTAGGACCATTACAAATATCATTAGGACGTATGGTACATGATATATTAAAATTTAGTGTACTTATTATACTTGTGGCATTTGCATTTGCATGTGGTCTTAATCAATTATTTTGGTATTATGCACGAATGAAAAAAAATGAATGTGAACATGATTCAGGTCTTGATGAATATTGTGCAAAAGATATACATAAACATTTTTCAAAGTAATTTAATATTATTTATATAATTAATTTGTAAAAACAAAAAAATTCATTGGTTTTTTTTTTGTTTTTCTTATTTAGTCTTTTTGAATCTTTACAAACACTTTTTTGGGGTACATTTGGTTTAGTTGATTTACAAACATTTCAAATCTATAAAAAACATACATTTACTATGTTTATTGGTTTAACTATGTATGGTGTTTATTCATCAATAATGATTATTGTTCTTCTTAATATGCTTATTGCTATGATGAGCAGTTCATATCAATATATAGCTGTATGTATGATTTGAAAATAGTTTCTTCTCCAGCAAGAAAAAAAATTTTTTTTTTTGTGTTCTATTTAGAATTCAACAGATACTGAATGGAAATTTGCAAGGTTTAAAAAAAATAAATTTAATATATATATTTTTGTTTTCTTTTTATTTATTGTAGAGCTAAACTTTGGACAAGTTATTTTGAAGATGGTGGAACTTTACCACCACCATTTAATATAATTCCAAGTCCAAAATCAATTTTTTATTTTTGTCGATATACATATCGTCGAGTATTTAGTTGTTCAAAAAAACAATTAAGAAATCGATGGCAAAGTATTAAAGTAAATATTTCTTTTTAAATAAGTGTTTTTTTCATGAATATAATTATTATTTATAAGAGAATATTAACATATTAATAAAATGAATTTACGAAGAAATTTTTTCAAAATGTCAAATCACTTTTCGATCGAAATGATGTTTATTTGATTAGTACTAATTAATAATAGAAAAGTTTAGAATGGTTTGGCTTTCCGATCTTTGATTCTTGAAATATCGCAAATTTTACTGGTTTTTTTTTAAACAAAAAGCTGTGGTTCCCAAGCAACTTGAGTGGAACCACAGCTTTGTGTCGAAAAATTCGATGTCTTGAGAATAAAGACCTGGAAAATCAAACCATTGTAGATTTTTCTCTTTCTCATTAAATGAACATTATCTCAGTCGGAAAGCGATTTGATACCTAGACAGATTCCTTCTTGAGTCAAAAATTAATATGCAGATGTGTCTCGTTTCCTTTTTGAAGAATTGAAAGTTAGATAGACATGTAATTGAACAATTAAACGAGAAAATTACAGTATTGATATAAAGATAATGGTTGGGAATGTACGGAGACATAAAGTAAAAATGTTGCGGCTACCATAATTAAAAAATTATAGTTAAATTTCCTATGATTTTTTTAGCGAATTATGTTATAAATAGACATACACCGCAGTCGGACTCGGTGTTCAAAAACTATCCAACCAGTTAGAACAAAAAAAAAATGATATTCATTCGTTGAACTAAAAATTTGTTTTTAGATTTAATATGAATAAGTTTTGAAATAGTTTTCTCTAAGTCAAGACTATGGATCGGGACTGAGATGAAAAAAAAATTTGGTCCTGCACATATCAGAGACCGACACGGGGTACTTTTTTTTGCCCTGTCCTGTCCTGGCACTGATACTTGAAATTTTTCGTTTTCCTGTCCTGTCCTCAGGGCAGGGCTGGACAAGACAGGGCAGGACAGAACGGTCTGAAGAGTTTTAGATTGGTTCTATGTTCCGAAACAAAACTAATAACCTGAAGAAGATTTAAAGGCACTTTTTCTTTTCATTATACATACTTTAAATCATTTCAAAAATGCTACAAGATACTAATGACTATATTCAAATGAAAATAGAGTACCAACTAGTCAATATCAATAAATATACAATGAAAAACGTTGAATATGTAAGTGAAATCCACAAAAACAAATGAAAATGTTCAACGTAATAAATGAAATTAAAAAAGCAGACATATACGGTAGTCTCTGTTTTTGCTATCAAGATAGATAATCTGGCTATTGTATTCTTTCTTTGTTCTTCTTTCTGTTTCTATTCTATTCAGATAAAACAAATGATAGTTCGAGATGAATCGTAAAAATTGTCGCTAAGATATACAATGGATGAAATATACACGTGATTGACTTACAGCGACGCCTCATGTGACTGTACAAATGATTGAAAATTTTGCCTGATAGTATATAACTTGAGAATTAATAATGATTCACCAGGGAAAAATAAC
This sequence comes from Rotaria sordida, assembly GCA_905250125.1. NCBI lineage: Eukaryota > Metazoa > Rotifera > Eurotatoria > Philodinida > Philodinidae > Rotaria > Rotaria sordida. The sequence goes on from CAJNOL010000158.1 coordinate 171,375, forward strand.
ATGCCATGTCCTGCCCTGTGCCATGGTATAGACGCCCTGCAAGGCGATCAGGGGAGGACGAAAAAAAAAACTTTGCCCTGTGGGACAGGACAGGACAACAGGACAGTCCTGTCCTGATGTCGGTCTCTGGCACATATCATATTTTGAATAAATGTAGAATTCATATCAGTAATTTTTTTTCTTTTTAGAAAATTCTTCTTAAAATCAATGAACGTGAAATAAAATATCAAACTGTCATACGTGAATTAGTTAAACGATATATAATGAAACGACAACAAAAAGATCAAACTGAAGGTGTAACAGAAGATGATTTAAATGAAATAAAACAAGATGTATCAGCATTTCGGTAAAAAAAAGAAAGAGAACTTTTTGTTTTTGTTTTTTTTAAATGAATCAATTTGATTTTTAGTTTTGAACTATTAGAAATTTTAAGTATTAATGGATTTAAAGTTCAATCATTAAAGAAAAATCCAGGTTAGTAGATTTAAAAAAAAAATTTTTTTTCATATTTTAAAAAAAAAATTCATATAAACATAGATACAGGCAAATTTGAACCAGTTGAGGAATCCAAAAGATGTGAGAAAAATAAATTTATTTGAATCCCTTTTTGCTGTGATTGCATGTGTTTGAAATATTTTTTTTCTTTCTCTCTCTCTCTCGCTCTCTCTCTTGTCGTTAAAAATCATCTTCTTTTTTTGTTTTTTAATTTTCTATAGCTGCACGTGTTGGTCGAAAACGAGGCAAAATGAATTTAGAAAAAACTATTAATAAAAGTATGTTTAATATGTCATCAGCTATACGTAATGCAAATCCATTAGCACCAACTGATCCTATTAAAACTGATCCTTATGAACATCATGATTCATTATCAACACCAATTTCATCAATACTTTCAAATCCAAAACAAAAATTAGCAACACAATTTAAACGTGCTCTTACAATAATTACACAACGAAATGATCAATTAATTGATTCACCAATGGCTTCATCACCACCATCAGTACCACAACAAACAATAAGTACTGACAAACTTTTCGATTTAACACCTTTAAATGAAGAATCAATACAAACAAAAGATAAACTTAATAATTTAAGTCATATATCAACAATAACATCAAAATCACAATCATTTACATATAATAAACCTCAACAACATATATGTTCATCAGCAAATGAAATTTTAACACGTAGTAATAATAATAATAATTCAAATAGTCCATCATCAGCTACTATAATTTCAATGGATTCACCTATAATACGATCAAATCATCCAAATAGTAGTAATTCATCATCACGTTTAGTTAAACAAAGTTTACAACAAATACATGCATCAATTTTACAAACAATGCATCAACAACCATCATTATCACCACCTACAACATCATCATCAACAACATTAAGTCCAACATTAACATCATCATCAACAATGGGTACAGGTGAAGTGGCCATTTTGGAAACTATATTGTAAACTTATTATATCAGAGTCCCTATTTTGTTTACACACATATCATATACATTGCACTAAGCTATTATATGTATATACACACATACACACATGCACATTCATCAGCACACCTTCCGTATTTTATCGTCGTTCGTCGATATTCTATTCTACGTAAATATTCGATATGTAAGTGTCTTTATGTATATATATATTATTTAGAAAAAAAAGAAGAAACATGATGAAACTATGTAGACGTTGAGAAATTTTATAAGAAAAATTTATCTAGTCGTTTATTTCAAGTTACACTTCAGATGTGTTTTTTTCTCTCTCTCTCTCGTAAATTTGCTGAGAAAATTTCAAAATTTATATGTTTAATTAAATCATGTAGTAAGATTATTAAATATGATATTTCTAAAAGATTTAATTCTGTTATTTGTTTTTCCTGTTTTAGGATATTATCATTTATTACGCGAAGCTCGTGCACCAATGGCATCACCTGATCCTCTTTCACTGACATCTGAAGAAGGTTCAAATGCGCCTGATATAGAAATCTTATAACTTCGATGAAAACGACGATTATTTTATGTGATATATTTTTCATTCTTTTCTCTTATTAACAAAAGTATATGTTGGTTCTTATATAGTAGCAATCCATGATGCCTCTATTTCTCTTAATATGTGTCTTTTGTGTATGTATGTGTGTATGTATATGTGTGCTGTGTCATTTTGTGAGTCGCCCATTATCAGATAATGTATCTAGTATTATAAGCATAGATTCAATATACATCTTGTGTGTTTCGTTCTGTTTTTTTCCTGTGTTTTGGATCTCTTTGTAAAGGGCTTCTTTTTTTTTCTTGAAAACACAAAAAAAGAATTATTTTCAAAATATGTTTATATAAAGAAATTGACAATTTAATGATTTAATAAGCGTAGTCATATGAAGAAAAAAAACAGAAGAGTTTTGTATTGATTTAATAATAATAATAAGAAGAAGATAAGTATAGGAGCTATTTCTGAATTTTTATAAATATTAATCAGTTAAATCCGTATTGAAATAGACCTTTACCAGTGGATTTTCTTCTTGTTATTGAATATAAAAAAAAATAGAAGAGAAATTTGATTGAAGATATTGGACAATAATCAATCTATAGATTTTCAGAGATTTGAGATGAATCACACTGTTTATTTGAGTGATAAAAGTCATTGGAAAATATTTGAAAAACTAATGTAAATATAAGCTTTTACTGTTTATTAAACAAAAATAAATAAAAGAAAATATAGATAATATCTAGGGAACTTCCTCTCCAGGGTTTTTGAAGAATGATTCATCAGAAATATATGAAATTTTCAGAGTAGACAGATCTTGATGATTGAAGTGAAAGTTGTCATATACTTCAAGTTCCTAAATACTTCCTTCTAGGCAATATCTGACTCGCAAAGGCTAAAAATCGCTCTGCTTTCTCAGACTCTCAACACTGTTTGAAGTCCCTACTTTTTTTCAGTTTCTTTTTATCTCATTCCATTCAAATAAAAAGATCAAAATACGAAGCGTGTATCTCTAAAAAGACACGTTTTTTTCTATTAGAGCTTTTTAGTAAAATCAATAGCGCAGTATTTTTAACAAGTGTTCCGGTATGTATCGAGACTTTTTCTCTTGAACTAAAGTGATTGAAAACTAGCTGTGTTCAACGATGTTAGAAGTCCAGGATCTATGCTATTAACACCTTTAGACATCATCATTAGGAGAACGTTGCATACAAAGAGTAATAGCAGTGCGAGTTTTTCTCCTAGTGATTTCAAGTGTTGGGTTTTATAAAAGGATTAACTAACAACGAAGAGCTCTTATATGGTATTTGACAGAGAAAATTTCGAAGCTCTATTAGCGATAAAAAATCTAAAATCTAAAAAATTTTGATTTTAACATCCGAAAACGAAGGGCTCTTAAATTATCTTTCATCGACTAATTGATGCATATTTATTGTCAGACAAGAACATATTTTGAACAAAACAAATAACAACTAGAAATTCTTCTTAAACTTCTTTTTAATAATTATTTCAAAAAAATCTTGAAAACAAATCAAATTGAACTTTCGAAATATTTTATTTCATTATCTATACGAGAAAATATGTTACCATCTGTTGAAAAACATATGGAATAAAATTTTCTAATTTATATAGAAAATCATATGAATTATTGAGATATTAACATTGTAATAATAATTTTAGAAAATGAACACATTATAATAATGTCTATTGAATTATTTCACGGTGCCATAAAAATTTATTGATATTTGCCACATAATAATCATTGATAATGATTATTTTAAATCTATTATTACTGCCAGGATAGAATAACATACACAAAGATTTTCCTTAGTATATGCGTAATAGCATATTATGTGATAAATAACTACCAATTATTAGTCGATAATTATAGCATAAGACTTAGATGTAAATGTAAACTGACAATGTTATAGATGCAGCTTACTGATATATAATAATTATATAAAACATGCTTGTTAATTGATGTTTGTTGATAATTTTTATTTAGGATTTTTCATTATTCAAAATTTTTATAAGGTTTAGATGATTTATTTATGCGTTAGTAAAATAAATTCACTACGAACATGAATTATTGAATGCTACAAGAACATGTGTTTTTTGTATGTTGATAATAAATTTATTTACTCAAGATGTTTTTATTTCAAACTAAAATAATTTTCGGAAATTTTCCAGTTAGAAGAGTTTTTTCTGTTGATTAAAATAAAATTTTTCTTTTGCTTTGATAATTTTCATAACATATTTCTATATTATTGTTTGTATTCTCATAAATTTCTTGAATAAAATATTAAAAATGCTTTTGGGTCATTACATTTATACTATACGCTACAAACTATTCAAGTTTCTTTCGTTCAATAGTTCTCTTTTGATTTCGAAAATATTTTTGATATCAAATCCAATAATTACAGCACGTAATTATTAGTATATTAAATCCTCAATGAAACATGAACAAACACATGAAATAAGCATCTATAAAACGACAAATGCACGTATAACATTTATATATTTAAAACCAAAAAAAAAGAAATCAAAGTATTTCTAATTGTGATTTTTGTTTTTTATTGTTACTAACGTTTATAATCCAAATAATTGTATCGTTCAAACATATCTATAAAAATAAAAATAAAATGATTTATTGAAATCATTTTTTCTTTTTTCTTTTTTGAATAATTCAGATTTCAGTGAATAAATCATACAGAACTGGACAATTACAAGAACGTACTCGTATTTGTCCAGCTCTGATTTGATAAATAGTTTAACTTTTATTGAAATCGATCTAATCTTATTTTTGATTCTTTACCTCGTAATGTTTCATCATAATCTTCATTCGATTGATCAATATCACGACGCCAATGCTTTAATTGTGCCATTGTTTCATAATATTGTTTCATCTAGAATTTTAATAAGTAAATTTTCAATAATAAAGAGAAAAAAAAGAATAACAAAATCTTTATTCTATCTTACTCGATTTGAATATCGATCTCCAGAATTTTGTGAATGAAATTTTATAGGACGTTCTGCTACTAAAATCAACAACATCAATCATCTATTAATTCTAGATCAAGTGAATACATACTTGGTAAATCACTAAATAATGGATATGAATTACATTTCGATAAAATAATAAGAAGTACATTTACAATAATACTTAAAATAATAAAATGATGACTGTGAACCATTTCTATTGTATTAAAAGTATTAGTAGGATATTTCTTAAGATTGTCTTTATTTAATATTTATATATCTATAATTGAAATAGTTTTATTTTCTCGTTTTTTTTCTTGACAAGCAGATACAACTAATGCTGACTGATTATTTAATATAGATAACTGTTATAGTCTGTCTGGCATTTCCACCCACTTATTCAATCATCTTACATCTTGTCGAAATGAAGCTTAGAATAGACAAGCCATTGTATGTTAGATAAAAAAAACAAAAATAACAAAGTAACTACGATGTCATTTCTATACTTTGACAAAAACATAAAACATATGGCCATGTTAATTAATATCAAAGGGAAATACTATGAGTCATAATTTGAAGAGGCGTAGGTTTATTAATAAATAGTGATATGAAAGAAACAAAGAAATCAATTATTTTCAACAAGACTATGTTTTCGTTGGCTAGTATGTCTATTTATGAGCGACACTTTTGTTTGCATGACTTCTTATTTTTTTTTTTTTTTTTCTTCAATCAATCAAATAAAGAATGGTATTTTCATTAATTTTACGTCACCTTCTTCTTTTCTATCTTTAATAATAAACATGAAATCAAATATTGAAATCATTATGAATATTGTATTACATTGTCTTTTTCAAAGCTAAAAGAACCTATGTCAGAAACTGGAATATATCTTCTATGACATTGACTATAAAGATTGATTGTCAAAGTATCAATTATAAATTTACTAATTTACATACGATAAGAATTAACGAGGAAAATCATTCAAGTGATAAATTGCTTTTTAAATTGAGACTATACCGATTATGTCATAGAACGACATGAGCTATGAATATTCTGGAAAGAGTTCATGCCGTTAGGTTATTGGTGTGGACATGTTGCACTTTTACGGTGCATGTCATAGTTATAGAAAAACTGATTTTCAAGTTTCGATCTGAAACTTTGCATAGAAACAGAGAATAGGTTTTTTTTCTGAATGTTTCAGATCTTGTTGTTGTTGTTCCTATTCTAAAATACAACTATGACAATAGTGTATCTTTTACATCGCTCATATATAACGATAGATTTGATGTTCTTATTTGAGAATAGAAACAAATCGAAAGACTTCAAACTGTTCTCGTTAAGGTGTGTCTCTATGCAAAATTTCAAATCGCAATTCAAAAATCAGGTTTATTGTTACCACGGCATTCATTTACAACATACTATACAAGTGCAATTTTTCCGTAGCAATAACCTAAAGGCATAAGCGGCACGTCATAGTAGCGAGGAGGAGCAATTTCTACCTCTACAGAAAACTAATGGTAGCAATAAAACATTATTGCTATGCCTAATAACCCATATTCCGATAGTTGTTAGAAGAACGTTTATGCACTATATGACTTGTATTATTTTCTTCTGAGGCTCTACTTTCAGCATATATCAATTTCAGTTAATACATATGAATGTGAACGAAGTTTGTCTTCGTTAAAAAGACTTAAAACATACATTTGTAACACAACAGGCCAAGAGAGATTATTAAGTTTATCTGTAATAAACATTGAATGTAGTTTTGACATTGATTTAAATACTATTGTAACTGAATTTGTATCGAAAAACAAAAATAGAACAAAAAAAATTTTTGAAATTATTAAATATAAGTTTTGAAATAGAAAACTTATTATTATTATTGATTTAAAAAATTTATTGCTACTTCTAGAAGCTTTAGCATGCACCATCAATATCTAAAGATATGAACTCTTTTCAAAATATTCATAACTCGTCTGAGTCTACATAATGCAAAGAGTCTCGACACAAAAGTGATTTATCAGTTTCTCGTAAGAGATATTGGAAGCATTACTTTTTGGACTTTTAATTATTCTTAAGTACCGAAAAATATGAATAATATATATTAAGGGTCAAGAAGATTTCTTAAAAAAAACTGTTTCTAACTTATTAAATTATTTATTTATTATGAAGAATATGAATTGAACTCTTCAACATGCGACAATTTCTATTTACGTAGCTTAACTGGTTTCAATCATCCAATTGCTTTCATATAAACCAGAACTTTGATAAGTTCTTTTGACATAATCTAATTTCAATGAAAATCTAATTTTGTCCTATTCATTGGTTTCTATTTCGAGTCTTCAAGTATGCGGAAATGGAACTGTTAGAAACCTAGTGCTTAGATAAAATCAACTATTCAATAATTCCTTTTCATATTAAAAAAAAACTCAATATGAAATTCAGTTTACATGAGAAGAACTAAGTTCGAAAATTTTTTTTTTTGAATCAATTCTTCGAATTTATTGAATTAAAAGCTGTTATACACTTAATCGGAGTACTATACTGATAATCATATTATAATACTTGTCATAAGAGACATATGCAAATCTATATTGAATAATGGAAATATTTTTATGTCTGGCATAGACAGCTTTGACTATGGATTTAATGTTTTCTATTGTTTAAAAAAGAAAAATATGATGATAAATAAATAAATATTCATCTTCATTTTTGTTTCATTGTAATCAAAACATATGATCATAAATTTATTATATTTCAATATTATTCTCAATGATATGAAATCCTTTTTTGTTTACATTTCTTATTCTCACAATCAAAAAAGCTTTCATTAAATTCAAGTTCTAAATATCAAAAAAAGAACATTGAAGATTATTTTTAATACTTAGGATTGACTAAAATTTCTAACAATACTGAATTAAAAATAAAAAGATATTTTTAATTTAATTTTATTAAATATTCAAAATAATGATCGTAATTATTTTTACAAAGTTCCATTCTTTGTAGCTGCTTTTTTAAACTCTACTTTCCTAGTAGATAAACATGTTACTTTTTGAACAAAATTAGTTTTAAAAAAATTGTGTCTTATTTTCTATGTAATTTGTTCTCTTTGTACAACTTTGTTTAGCATCAAAATTCTTAATGTCAAAAAAAAAAAATAACCAATTGTTTTCCAAAAAAAAAAAGAATTAATAAAATTTAATGCTGTCCAAATACATACATTTTGTAAACATGAAATCACAGTGTGAATTCAATTGTACAGAGATAAAAGTGTCTATGTTCTATCGCTACAAAGTTATGATTACTTGAAGAGTAATATCTTTGCGTTAAGAAAGATATATATATATATTTGATAGAAAAATTAGTACATATATTTTAATAAGAGGTATGTGTATTCTATTCCTATGAATTGGCTGTTAGATAAAAAAAAAGAATTTTATTAAGTAATAAATCTCTGTCTCACACTGAAAATGAATTACATTTTGTAAACAAGCAATGTCAATCCTCTATTATTACAAACTGGCTGCATAAAAAGTGCATATGATTAGTAAAAAGCAATCTGTTCCTCTATTCTTATGTATTTACAGCCCAATAACAAAGAAAGAAAATATCTCTCTATCTCCAAAAATTGAATATTAAACGTAGTGATGGATTTGAGGGGTGATCGCTTTCTTCCGAAAAGATTTTTCTTAATAGAAAAAGACTTAAAAATAAGCTGATAATAATTTTCATGAGTTTCAAAATATATTCTTTGATCTTGATCGCCCTCTTCTCCACTGAAACACACTCATCATAAAAACCCAAAATCCTCTTCAACTGATTAAATAGAGAAAAATGAACTTACATTAAAAAAGAACTATTCATGTTCCTATTTTCATGAATTGAGTATTCAATAGGAAAAATGATATATATATATATATGATGTAAGATGTATCTATTTTCTATTACTACAAATTAACTATGTGTAAGAAAAAAAAAGGATAGACTTCTGTTAACCAATAAGCTGACGTTTTCTGTCATTATGTGGTTACTGGAAGTAGGGTTATAAGTGTTGCGTTGATACTCTGTTTGGATAATGCTTGTCAAACTCACCTATGATAATAATTTCTATTTGAGAAATGAAATATTTATCAACTGATCTATTGCTCGTAGAAAGTAACTTTCGAATTCAATATCAATCTAAATGTATTTTTTTATATTTTGATTAAATATATCCGAAAGTATATAGCTGTTTAATTATACTAAAATATTTGCTACGATGAATGTTTGCACCTACATGTCGATATGGAGTAGACGTATAGCATTCATCTATAGTAGATTTCATAATTTTTCTCAGAATTATAACTAGTATGAATTCCACTTTTGGGGATTTAGAACCCTTTCCTTCGTGCATTAATTCCTCATTATAATCTGAATTACAAAAAAATATATTAGACAAATTGCACTAACTCAATTGAAATAAATATTTTTAGCATTAGAATAAATTATAGAAAGAAAAAAAAAAGAATGGATATCTATCACTCTGGTTAAAGTAAATAGCTAATAAAAGTGAATTCTCAAAGAAAAACTGAATCTAATTTGGTATAAAAAAAGTTGAGTGAAAAATTTTAGCCCATAGATGCTCAAACTTTTGAGATACCATGGACAATTTTTGATTACAATAATTTTTTAACCAATTTTCTGTATAAATGTAACTCAGTTGTACATACAAATGGATAAAAAAAAGCAGTAAAAAATCGATATGTCTGTCCGCCTGGAATTCTGAAATGTTATTTAACTATTTTGGAAACCACACGAGTCAATGATTCTTCATTTTGTTTGATCCAATCAATTACTCTTGATAGACTCATTTAACCAAAAATGACATGGCATTACGTCTGATGACAGTAGTTAATGCTGCATTATATTGACATCTTCTTGTGTTACATAATTAATAACATCTGAATGAGTATGAACTCGGGCATTGTCATGAAGCAATTTTACACTTTTCGCATCCGATGACTTTCTTTATTTACATATGGCATTGACAACAGGTTTGAGGCAATACTCAAGATAATAGTTGTGATATAGTCTTGCCTTTATCTACACTATGTATAAGAACAGAACTATATGATTTAAAGAATATCGAAAATGAAGTTTTTGTTGTTCAAATTTATTTTGGTGAACAATAGTCGTTGGTGATTCATCTTCACTAGTCCAGCTTGTGTTAGTTAATTTGCGTCCAACTTGCCTATGATTTCTTACCTGTAATAATATTACATAATCATAAAATTTCACGAAATTTTTGCGAGAAGTTCTAATTTATTCCTGCTTTTCTTCATCATTGAGTTTATGAGACACCAGACGTCATCTTCGAATAATCAAGGATTACTCGCTCTATTGTACCATAAGAGAGAAGTTTCAGCTATATAAGTTGAATGTAGATCACTGTTGATAACCTGTCATGCTAGTCCAATATTTACATTTGTCAGCTCGGAAATCAGACGATTAAATCAAAGATCATCATTAATATCTTCTCTTCCTTGAAATTGTTCGATATGATGGAGCATGAGATTCCAATGCTATCGTAAGTTCCTCATGAATTCTCTTCGTATCTGTTCTCAAAATTCCATATCTAAATCGTGCAAAAATCGACGATTTTATTGTGGTTAATCGCCTAAACTAGTGATTTTTGCCGATTTTTAAAGGAAATTGCAATTATTTAAATAATATTTCTGATGATCCGATCTTCTCTTAATATTTGGATCTACGATTATGCCTATGTCTCGACTTGTATACTGCCATCGTTTACCTTTGTGCTCATACATGTTCCTCGTGAATGAGGAGAGAGATGATCTAACAAGAGCACCATTTCAAGTGACAAATTGTTTTTTCAGAGTTATAGCCATTTTACGCGAATGTTAGGCTATGACATAACTTATACTAACAAATCGAATGAAGAATATTTCAACGTAAACTTTAGTCTACAGATAGGTTTACTTGTGGCTAGAATATCCTGAAAACAATGTTCCCTTCGCAAGATATTGAATGTCCAAAAATTACTCAAATCCCCTGAATTTCAGGTTTTTTGAAAATTCAATATCTGGCGAAAGAAATATTCTTGTGAGCTAAAACTTTCAAGACATTCTAGTCACAAATAAACCTATCTGTGGGTCAAAATTCAGGTCGAAATGCCGTCATTCGATTTGTTGGTACATATCGTACCATAGCCTGAAATGATTATAACTCTGAAAAGAACGTTTAAGGGCATTCTTCCTCCTGAAATTTCTCATATCTTATTGAGGTCTACCTTGTGTGTAGAGTTCGAACTTAAAAACGATTTATTATTTGAAACAGTTCCCTTGTAAATAGAAGAAAAAAAATATTTATTTTTATATAATGATACTTACTGTTAAAGTTTGATGGAAAATCGTCAAAAGTGACGCGATTTTGATGACATAGGATAGTTTGAATTTGAACATAGCATTGTTTAGATTTATTATCTATATTTCAAAATTATTTTTTTTTTTTGTTGTAATAGAAGATTCTATGTGAAAGAGTGTTAGAACTAAATCTAAAATTGAGTTATTATATAAATTATCGTACACAAGTCATTCTATTTCATGCAACAGATTCTCTGATTTTGACTGATTTACAAAATTACCAGCAATGTTTTCAAACTTTTGATTGAACCTAAATAAAAATTTGAAACTTTTATCTACAAATAGAAATTAAAAATGATATACCTCTATATCGATCAATTCAATTTATTTTAATATTTTTTTCTCATGAACGCGCGTGTTTTTTTTTTCTTTTTTTGTTGTTTTGCATATATCTTACATTATATTCGATCGAAAAAACAATTAACTAACAACATATATACAACATTTTTAATCTTCTATTAATCTTTTTTTTTTCTTGCACCACACTTCGATCAAATAATTCAAAAACAAATTAAAACAAAAAAAAAAGAAATGGTCTATCGTGATCGTAAAGGTTTATCACCGACGAATGATCCAATTCAAACATCAAATAATCGTGATCGTTATTTAGATAATTGTTTTTTATTATGTATTAATCGTAATGATGATACAGATATACCTGAAATTCATCGATTAGATAATAATAATCTTATGCGAGAATTATGTAATAAAAATCCATTAAATCAAATTAAGTCACAACAAAAATCAAAAGCTTATTTACAAAATCAACGAGGACAAACAATTGAAAATTATGATTATGATTATGATGATGACAATGATGATAATAATGATGATGATAATATAATAAATCTACCAAAACAACAAAAAGATCGTGATTATATTTATAGACGAAAACAAAATCAATATGATCGAGATTCACAATTTATAACAAATCGTTCAAAATATCAACGAGATAATACAATTGATAATTATTATAATTATGATCAATATTCACGAACACCTAAATATAATCATTATCGTAATAATTATAATATAATGCAACATAGTGATGATGATGAATTATCTGTATATGAAGTAAGTTAATTATAATTATATTAATATAATTATGTTATTTTAGGTATATGTACCAACAAATACATTAAATCGTTTAGGAGATAAACGACTAAATAATAATATGGTTTTAATTGATTATGAAGATGTATCAATGTTGCGTGACATACGACAACCAACAACACCTTATGGATATCCACAACAAGTATGAAATCAAAAAAAAAACTAAAACACCAACAACATTTTACTATAGAATATATCGCCACAATACAATAACTATGCACCTTTAAATCAATATAATGAATATGGTTTACAATATCCATATGATTTATCATCAGATTTAACAAGAATTCGTGATGGTCAACAACCGTTTTATCAAAATAATCTATTACAACAACCACGATTAGGTAATTATTATAGAAATGAAGACGATCGACTATATTGTAATTTTAAATGATTTATTGAATTTATTTTTAGATTCACCACAATCTGGTCCACTTTTACCGACAAATATTCCAATTGATCAGTCAAATACAATTAATATTCGTCGTCATATTTATTCACCATCTCAACTTCCACAAGGTCTTACTGAAGGACAACTTGTTATGTTATTACAAAAAGGTAGTCAATATCAACAAATTAAATCTGCTCCAACAGGACAACTTTTTCCTATTCAAAAAGAAGCACAAGTATATATTTATTAACAATTAAACAATTCTATATATATATATAATTATGATTTAGCCATCATCAACAGCAGCAGTCGCAGTTGCTCCTCAAGCTACCCTAGTACCAAGTACTCCTGTAGAAGCTTTAAAAAGTCCTCCATATGGTCAGTTTTCTTCTGTAATGGATGTCGAAGAAATAATGAGCCAATTTTATCTTTACGTAATCATTGAAATTTTCAGGAAAGACTCATTTAATTGAGAATTTAGTTTACTAGAAAATCTGCTATTTGAAATTTTTAAAACTCTATCTACTCAAAATTTCAAAAAACATTCTCTCCATGTCAATTATATTGATCCTCTATGAATTTTCCATATCATCAGAAAATTCTGTATCTAGCCATGGATTTTTCGTAACTTTGCTTTTAACTATTTTTTTGAAAACTTTTCGAATCGACTATTGGGTCCAAAATTTTGAGATCCAGGCCCGTTTTATTGAACATTTTTAGAATGCCGACCCGGTCGAACCGTATTTTGATGCTCTCAATGAAATTTTCTAATCAAAAATGGATAGTCGTTCATAAGATACAAAATACTTTTTTCTGTGTTTTTTTGTATTCGGTGCCTAGCTTACCGTACACATTTTTCAGACGACTAGAGTCCATTGGGTACAATATTTTCGTATCCGAATCCAATCCGATAGGTTCTATCGATACAACACGTAATTTTTTATATAATCATATACAAATACTGAATATATATAGTCACTCGGCATGTCAATTTAAAGCGTTTTACATACAAAACAAAAAGAGCACAGTGTAATTTTGAAAATAATATCTGTGCGTATTTTAAATACTGTTCCGATAATTATTGAGTTCTACAAATTTCAAATAGCAGATTTTTGTAGCGAATTAAATTTTCTATCAAATGAATCTTATATCGTGAAATCTTCATCGATTACATAAAGATAAAAGTGACTCATTATGTATGCATCATCTGTTAGATTATCTTTTTTTTTCTTTCTTCAAATAATTTTAGTTCCATCAGCACAAATAAAAATGTCTCAAGTACCGTGAGTGTGTTTGATATAAGTTTCTTTTTTTAATGATTTTTCATATTTTTATTGATTAGACCACAAATAATTGATCATTCATTAACAAATGATGATAAAATTTCTATCGTAGATGAAATAACTAAACCAATGAGTACATTATATACAACAAATTCTATAAGACCATTAAAAGATATTGTTGAATCAAGAGAAGAAAGTAAAGAAAAGAAAAAAGATAAAATTAGTGATGAGTAAGTTTTAAATATAATAAAACAATTTTCTATTTTAATAAAAACAAAGAAATTCTCTTTCTTAGAAAAAAAGATAAAAAATCCGAAAAAGAGTATGTATTTAGGTGTTTTGTTTTTTATGTTTTTTATATTCTAATTCATTTTATTCTAGTGGTAGTCATAAAAAAGATAGTAAAAAAGAAAAATCAAGTGGAAAAGATGCAAAGAAAAAAAAGAAATAATTATCAAATGAACATATTTTCTTTTTTGAACAAATAAATAAATAAATAAACATTTTCTTTTTTTTTTGCTTGTTCTTTATCATTTGCTTAAAATATATGATTATCATAGGATAATTATCATTATTTAAATAGGGTGGAGTTTTAACGATCAATTCATTCGAATAATATGAATACAAAACAACTGATCAATCCAATGAAATTATAGACTGATGATGATATGAGAAGTGTGCATGTATGTTTGAGATGGCATCTTCCTTACGGCGAATTTCTTTTGGTGTATATTCAGTCTGTTTCTGAGACAGGACACATAGATATGAATCGAAAATATCCAATTGATGAATGTCAGTCAGCTGCTAGCCTCGATGTGTCAGGGTATATGTTTCGTCGGCAATATACTTTCACCTTCTTGTTCTTTTTTTCTTTTTTTTTTTTACCCATAATTACAAGCAAAAAAGATAGAGACACTCATCGATCTCTCTTTATGTCAAATATATATGCACATTGAGTTAAGAAATGAGTGGGAGGGTCTTGTCAAAGAAATGAACCGTTTTAATGATTAATTCATATTATATGTACAAGGTTGTATATGAATTGAAGTTTGTTAAAAGCATAAAACATATGTATTTATAATAAGATTCAAGAATACACTAGATTATTTTAAAAAAACAAAATTGTTCAGTTTAAATTTTCACACCTATGAAAGAAATCATTAAACATTAGGATTAGTTTTGTACATCAACAAGCAGATGTTTCATTTTCCTTTTTTTTTTTTTTTTAGCATCAATTTATTATCTTGAGCTCGCGTCAAAGTAAAATAACAACGGGATATAATTGAAACAAACTGTTCGCGTTGTTGTTCCGCTAAGTGTCTATTTCTATCTTGGTAGATGTAACATCCATAACTACCCATCTGTCTGTCACTCGTTTCCTTAGTTCGTTTCTTTTGCACGTCAATAATGTGCATCACATCTAACATCGAGCAAAAAAGAAGAATGTGTTAGAGTCGGTAACGCCCACCCTAGGGCATAAGTATATGGCTCATTTCTATCAAGAGATGAAGCCTTTCCTTTACACAAATGATCTAATTATCATTTTTATTAAAAGGAGACAATGAATAATAATAGAAAGAATACGAAGCGAAAAAAAAAGCAACCTATCGTCTGTCTAGGTGATAATTTTCATAAGGAATGTCTTTTCTTTCAATCGTTTTATAAATATATGAATTAATATTGCGTAGGATTTATGAGTTCGTTCATGGGTGACATTTGCATTCATTCATACGTTCGCCTGTCGATTAACTGTCATCTAATGGACTCGCACTCTCACTCATCGTCTCGAAAGTGATTTCATTTATACACATACATACATACATACATACATACATATAGATATATTCATAGTATACCTGTATAGTATGTCACATTCGTCTCTTTCCTCATATTTTTTTTTTACGTTCTCGATTAATTCAATGATTGATCATATATATAGATAAACAAATATCAACGCTGTCAAGCAAGCAAGCAAAATATAACCAATATAATGAGAATGTTTCTTTTTTTTGTGACATTTAGAAAAAAAAGAAAAAGAAAAAACTTTCTTATTATTTCTATAGAATGTTTTCTTAATCAATCTATTTAAAATATTTAATTGGTGAAATTATTTTTCTGATAATCATCATTTACCAATATATATGTTCTATGTTGTTCAATATCGACCTATTCATTCAGAAAAAAAAAACAAAAAAGCTAAAATGCTCCGTAGGTGGTCTACAAGATGATAAAGCATATACAACATATACATAAACACGACAAGAACTTGAAAATGTTGCATCATTCATCATATTTTATTTTCTTCAAACAAATATTTGTGCGTGTTAGATCGAAATGCCGCATAATAATTCTTCTTGATTAACGAGCTAAACATTAAAGCAAAAAGAAAAATATTCGTTATTTTTTTTTTAATCATCAAAATAAAGGAGTATCTCGAGCGGAAAGGAGTCGATGGATGGATTACCTTTTCCATTCTAGAAAAATTTTCGTTTCTTTCCAGTGAAGTTCTAGTATTTTATTGAATTGTTTTTTTGTGCTTACCTATTTCCAAAAAAACAAAAAAAAAACACGCTCGACTCCCTCCTTCCTCGCTAGATCTGATTAACATCATTAAAAATTTTTTAATCGATCTTCTGATTCGTCGTCTTTCCTCTTCTCTCCATCCCCCCCTAATCCTTGCTATCTCGAGACATTGCTTATCAAAATCATTTTATATTTAATAAACAAAAAGTAATTAATATTGATTAAGCAAATATTGACTCTGATATAACAGAAAACTAATCATGTTGATGTCAATCGTCGTTGTTTTTTCTTTTTTTCTTTTTTATTCCAATCAGATAACATCGTTCTCATTTATCATTGGACAAAAATACACATATTATCAATCGACCAATCCAATTGTATATATTACTCCGAACAAAAAGAAAAAAGAAAAAAAAAAATCGATAGTGTTCGTTTGACGAGTACGAACATCTTCTATGTCTTTTTTCTCTCGCATGAATGCATTTATCTGATTAGTCGTTATATTACGATAGAAAAAAGGAAGAAGACCAGAACATATACACATACATATACGAAACACAAATTGCCTTGTACACCAAACCAAAGGAGAGAGAGAGAGGTGGGTAATAGAAAAAAAAATCTAGATGAATGCGTATCTTGTCATAAGAATCTTGCTCTTTGCCATATTACTATTCGCTATTCGTTTTTTGCTCATATATAGAAGAAAAAAAAAAAATAATATGCTGTTGTTATCTATTCTACCGGTCAACGCGTGTAACTTGTAGTTTCAACAAAAGATCCTATCGAAGACAAGATATATGAGCGAGGAAAAAAAGAAGGATATTTGCGGATCTATCAAAAATTAAGATAAATCCGTTTCATCATCATTCTTACATTCTTTATTCGATTAGACAACAACACAAAAAAAGAACATAATAACCTATTCATGGATACATTCGAATTATCATCATCATCATCAAATAATAATAATGCGAATAATAATCCACATCGTCATACATGGTCTAATTATCCTACAGAATGTTATCCAACAAGTGTAGACTATTATCGACCATATGGAACTGCACGTAAGTTTAGAAATAAAAAATAATAATAAAAACAATATTTTAATTGATTGGTTTTTTTTTAATTAGCTCTGACATCACTTCCTTGGGTTGAATCAAGTAAATATTCCGTTGCTAATTGGTCAACTCAAGCATCATCTACATTTCCTTATACATCTTCTCATCCAGTACCTCCACATGCTCATACAAATTTTATGTCAACAACAAATCCATCATCATCATCATCAGCAGTAACAACAACAGGAACATTTGGTCAACCATATTATCCTCCAACACCACCAAAAGATCTTCCACACGAATCATTACTTGATACATCAAATAAACAACATGAATTACTTAATAATAAAAATTATCATCAACATAATCATCATCATCATCATCATCAAAATTTATTTCCTAATACAACATCACCAACAACAAGTGCAGCTGCAGCTGCAGCAGCATATCATCATCATAATTGGGGACATGTACTTAAAGATTCCGCTGCTTTTTGGTCAACTATGAAATCACCAACAGAATCATCAGGAAAACTTTCAAATTCAAATACAAAGAAAAAAACTAGTCAAGGTTTGTAAAAACAAACAAACAAATATAATTTTTCTTATTTATTTTTATTTATTTAATTACTAGCTGAAGGACGTGAATGTGTTAATTGTGGAGCTAAAGCTACACCATTATGGAGACGTGATGGTAATGGTAATTATTTATGTAATGCTTGTGGTCTGTATCATAAAATGAATGGACACAATCGGCCATTGATTAAACCTAAACGACGTTTAGTATGAAAATATTTTTTTTGAAAACAAAAAACAAAAAGAAAAAAATTAAAATCGTTTTTTTTTTTTCTAATAATAATAGTCAACAGTTAAGAAAACAGGTGTTCATTGTTCAAATTGTAATACAAGTACAACAACATTATGGCGTCGAAATGGTCATGGTGAAAGTGTTTGTAATGCTTGTGGTTTATATTATAAATTACATAAGGTAATTTCATTAAAAAAGAAAAAACAGAAGTTAAAAGTGTGTAAAATTTACATGATGAACTAATTTAAGGATAGAATTCTTTTTCTTTTTTTTTTTTGGCTATGTCCATGAAAGTATACATAATTATCATGATCAATCGTAAACGTGTTCAAATTCATTCATTGTATTAAATACGTGACAAATTCGATTAGAGAAAAAGAATAAGGATTCGAGACATTGTCCACATACATTATCATCATTATGATATTCAATTGAAGAAGATGAACCGTTATAATAGACGAAAAAAACAGAAAATATCTGTTTATTTTTTTATCTGACGTAATAATAACAAAATTAGAATTCTTAATAGAAGATAAACATCAAATTTTGTTATTCTTTATTATGAATTTCTTATTCTTTTTTTTTTTTTGTTTTTTTTTTATATAGGTAAATCGTCCAATAACATTAAAAAAAGAGAACATTCAAACACGTAATCGAAAGCCAAATACAAAACGTAATGGTAATTTACTTGCAAGTAGTTCATCATGTAGTATTAAAGATAAAGATCCATTTCCATATGGACTTTTAATGAAGAATGAACAAGCATTAAATGGTTATCATGCTCAAGCAGCTGCTGCAGCTATGGCAGTTAACAGTGCATCAACATCATCATCACCCTCATCATCATCAGTTTATCATCAATCTCAACAAGCAGCATATGCAGCTGCAGCAGCACTTCATCCATTATTTTCATCATCAATGTTATCATCTATAGGTACAACAACGACAACAGGTACATCATTATCATCATCATCAAACTCATCATCACCAACAAAATCATCATATATGACAAATCAACAGCATCATGTTGGTGTTTATCCTCCATACTTTTAACAACAAAAAAAAATAGTTTTGACGACTATCAATATAGAAAAAAAAATTTGTCTTATTTTTTTATTCGTTTTTTTTCTTTCTTCTCTCTTTTTTGCTTTTTCTTATTCTCTAGACTTTTTTTTTCGCATGTTGTACATTGTGTTTGTTCTACTTATATCAAAATCTTGTTTTCTTTTTTTTTTTTCTTTCGGTTTTTCTTTTTTTTCGGTCTTATTTCTATTAATACAACAGCAACAGATCGTGCCTGAAGCTCTTTATAATTCTAATTCCATATAAGAAAAAAAAGAAGAAAGATAAATATCACTAAATATGCAAGCTGTTATAGATTTCTTTTAACCGTTAAGTGATCATCACTAGTAACATAAATATCTTTCTATCTTTTGATCGATCTATCTATTTCTTGTCGCCTGAGGACACACCGTCTTCATCTTCTCCTCCTTATACGACATTTCTTTCTTTTTTTTTTTTGTCTTTTCATTGAATCACCTAGGTAAACATCACCATATGGACACCGTTATGGTTGAGTTCATTAGCAATAGTATATCGAGAAGCAAAAGACATGACAAGGGCGGAGCAAGTCAATCGACATATAATCATGTTCAAAAAAAAAAAAAAAAAACCTCTATATCTATTTAAATCGAATTTAAAATGAATATGTTTTTTTGAATAGGTGAAAATTTCAAATCGAAATAATCATTCGCACTGTTGTCGGCATCATTTTTTAAATAATTTGAATTTTTTTATTACTTAATATCTACAATTCATTACTTGCTGTGTATTCTCAACATGAATGTGCTAACAAGGAAATACAGAACCGATAATCGATATTGTTGTTTGATGATGCGCTTCTCTCTCTCTCTCTTTCTCGTTTTTTTTATTCCATCATTATCAACTACATTCATCATCAAGGATAGATTGGCATATTCGTGTCAGTTATTATACACCAGCCGCCCTACTCATTCAAGTTCTTCTTTTTATTAGATCAAACAAATTCTAGGTTTCAATTTCACTACCTAACAGCACAGATTGTGTTTTATTTTATTCATCAGCAGGGTGTGCGGTGTGTGTGTTTTTATCACTATCTATTGTTTTCTCTTTTATCCCTTTTATTTTTTAGAAAAAAATAAAAACGAAAGAATATACACAACACGACACCATCTGTAGAGTTGACTTTGACCTGAAGGCAATTGAACACGACACCATTAAGACTAGCATCATTCACAATAGTTTATACATGCAAACTATAGAGTGACAAAATCGCATTTATCTCTTTTTTTTTTTGTTCTTGTTTGATCTTCTTCTTTTGACGTCTAAACACAACAGAATTGATGTGCTTCAATGAACATGAACTATCAAATAAGAGAAATAAACCCCAATAGTTCATTATCACTGACACATCTATTGTCTATATGGATGGGAAAGAGATAACGAATGGATACAATGCTAGTCATGTGAAAGAAAGACAAAAGAATGTGTCAAAATTATGTATTTTTTTTAAATAGGTGATATAATATTGCCTCGTCAATTAAATTTATACAATTCAATATTGGTGTGTTTTGTTTTGTTTTTTTTTCGCAACATAGAAAGTTTTATAAATACTCTTAAAAAGAAATTTTATTTTTTGTGAATATATACATTATGTTTCTATAATAAATGAACTATTAACTGACATAACGATAATCATGCCATATGTATATCAAACAATAAAAATTTTTACACTTTATTCATGAAGAAATTTCATTAGTTCAATATACATATATATATATATGAAGTCAAAGAAGTCACATGCTTAATATGCATGCTGAGCAATTAGCTAGAATCTTTTTCACCAATATAAACATTGCCGTTATATATTCAATTCATTAGTACCCAACGGCGATATATACTTATCGTCGATCAATATTCTGTTAGTAGATAATGGTCATGCAATTCCATTGAGAATGGGTGGAGAAAAAGAATACAGATCGGAATCAGAAAAAACATCATGCAGATAGTTGCCCCTGCGAATACGTCATACAATGATGATGATGATGATGATGATGATGAACAGATTGATCCCTGGAGAACTATTGTTGTCTTTTTTTTTCGATAAAAGGAGAAACAAAAAAAAAAATCGATTTCTTTTTCTTTTCTTTTTTTTGTATTCTTATCATATACTTTGATTTTTTTTTCAAGTAATTAGTTGTTCTTTTCTAATAATGGATGAGAGAAGTCGAGTGTGAGACAAGATAAGAAACAAGAAGAAGAAGAAGAAGAAGTCTTAGGAATAGTCTGGTTGACGAAACGTGACGGAATGCATTTATATTGGATATATAGAAGCGGCTATACTTTGATCATTGATTGTACAGAATGTGTTCTGTCTATCAGAAATAAATCAAGCATTTTTTTGATGTATCTTTGTTTGACGTGTAGGATTTTTTTCTGTTTCGTAAGCATAAATGTTGAACTGTTGCCAACAGTATTTTTGATCAATATATAAGAATATGTCAAATCATTTAAGTGTTTTTTTATATTATGAAAAATTTTTGATATGATTAGAAATGA
The DNA here is from genome assembly GCA_905250125.1 of Rotaria sordida. Lineage (NCBI taxonomy): Eukaryota > Metazoa > Rotifera > Eurotatoria > Philodinida > Philodinidae > Rotaria > Rotaria sordida. The sequence goes on from CAJNOL010000158.1 coordinate 193,538, forward strand.
AAATTTTCCTAATCTTAAACTTGACATTTAACTAGAAAATTGCATTATAAATGGGTGGCTCATAAAGAATTATATTGTTAGTATTTTTTGAATTTTCTCTTCTATTATCCTCTTGATTGAAACACTATGTTGTTCTGTCAAAAGATAGCGTTTGAAATTTTGCACAATATGATATAATTTATTTAATAAATATAGTTTCTATTAAACGTTATCATACAATATAATCAAGTACAGAATGTAAAATTTTTGTTTGACAGAATGTTTTAATTCATTTCTCAAATTTGTCTTTGTTATTATGTGATATCAATTCATTCCATAAAATTTAATCTAGTGGACATACATCAGATGAATTTGGTATAGTTCACGGTTCTTCGAGATGAATGCAGAGAAATGATCAGCATACCATTTTCGGTTCAGATGTTGTGTATTGATATGTCTAATTGTTTTCTAATATTTTGTTACCGGATTTTAGACCTATGACGCACGTTTGTTTGCACTACCATCGGTAGTCCTTATGGCTTTCGATTTCAGCTATAAACAATTGCAGAAAGTGTTTTCTTTCTAAATTTGAATTATTTATTAGAAAGAATTCAAATTAATCGAGAAGAAAATAATTTCAGAATATATCTTACTAACAAAATTTTTTCCAGTGTCATCTATCATAACAAATTTATTTTATAAATGAGGCTGGTTTGAATTCTGTGATTAGTACAGGCGGCTCAGACGCATTAATCTTATTATAGTGTGTGGTGAATGACTCAATTCTATTAGTTTTAACAGACTTCGAAAATACTCACTTGTCTTGATACAATAATCGATGATATAACACTATTAAAAAAAAATCAGCGGTAGTTTCTCGGTAGTTATCACATGGAGAGTTACTGGAAAAACGTCATTGATGTATTTTTCAACACCCATTGCTCTATTTTCCAAACTTATCGGCACTGCCAGCGCTTGTCGACATACATCTAGCTATACCCATCATCTTCACCGGGAATGTTGTTCTTACATGAACAGCATCTTTCTTGTCACCTTCATCCGTGTTCACAATTCATATATCCCGTCGTTTTAAATATTGTAATTAGTTCATGGAATGAACTGACTGAAGATATGAACTGACATCGCATAACACCAATGGCAATATTGATAGACAAAATAAAATATTCTATCAAAAAAATTTTACATTCTATACTTGGTTTTACTGTATGATTACGTTTAATGGTAGCTATGTTTATTAAATAAATTATATCGTAGTGTGTAGAATTTCAAGCGTTATCTTTTAACAAAAAAATAGCTTCAATCAAGAGGACAATAAAAGAGAAAATTCAAAAATACTAACAGTATTATTCATTACGAGCCATCCATTAGATTTAATATGATTAGTAAAACCTTCGGAATTTTGTCTTAGAATTGAAATCGGTTATTTGTTTTCTAAATAATTCTTAGATAATCTTTTCAATAATTGATTTGTCTTTTTTTCTGACGCAATAATTTATTCAATGATTTGTATTCAATCGAATGATTGCTATCAATCAAATTTCATTTTTGCTAAATGGAACATTATCAACTTTTTTTGTTTTTTAATATTGTTCTGTTCAATACTTAAGAAAAAAATTTTGCGCTCTGGTATTGGTTATTGTTCATCATTCATGTGATATGTTTCAGATGTTGTTGTCGACTAGTAATTATGTAATGAATAGAATTTTCCTATTAGAACAAGAAAGTATAACTTTACATAGTGAGAATGTAATATGCATTTAAGTTGCAAAAAAAATTATGTCTAACTTGATTTGGCCTGTCCATCTCTGGTTTTTTAATAAAAATATTCACTTGAACTAAAAAAATACTTGTGCTGAAGGTCTAAATTTGACTACATACGGACGATCATTTATAGGATGTATTAATAATATGTTTCGAAAAATTATATTATTATTTACTCGCATTTAGTAATGAATAAATTTCTAAACAAAACCTTGATTTACTTATTGTGATTTATTTCATCTTCGTTAATATGGAAGAGTCTTTTGAATAAATATTTCATACTTCTTTTCGAACTTATTAAATACTGAAGGTACAAAAAACAAATTTGTATCAATAGCATTTCGTATTTGAGATCTACAACTAATCAATCATTCAAACATAAACAATGGTGACTGTACTTATATACTGAAAAACACCTTCAATTCCTGTTTTGATATTCGAGACAAAATAGAATGTTTAAAATAAACAGCAGATTCAAAATGTCAAAAAGACAAAAGAACAATCATCATCAATATCGATTTTTCAAATCTATCTTAAATATTATTAGTTAGTTGTTGCTAATAAAAAACTCTTACGACAGGTGTATTCGCTATTCTTACTAAATTTCTCACCATGAGTGGCGCAAGGTCAATTTTTTAGAGAAAGCCATAAAGTTTTGAATAGGTCTATTTCGTCTTCTTTTCTCCAATAGTGGATAGTCCGACAACTAAATCTTTCTTACTTGAATTTAATTTTTCTTAAAGGTATGATATATGGAAATTTAAGTATTAAATCACCTGAGAGAGCTTTACGAGCTTCAAATTAATGTAAATTTTTTATCATAAAAAAAAAGATTTACTAAAAACAATTTAGCAACAATTGCAAGTTTTTTGGCATTACCTTCGATTCACTGACTATTGTATTCGCACCTTTATATTTATGTAAAAGGTTGTCTGAAGTTTAAACAATTATTCTTTTTTTTTTGTTTTTTGAAAAAACCCATTGGCGTAACAATCAACTGAGAAGATTCAGATCCCGTCTAGTATCCTGCAACGTGGTCAGATATGCGATCCGACAATTAATAAGATCTTGACGTTTCAAAATATGTTTACTTGTTCAAACTGCTATTTATATAAAAGAACAGAAGTGAAAACTGGTTCGATTATGGTTGAGCAGTTTATTGTATTTAAGAACAGATCACAGAATTTCATCTATAGATGATGATTAACCATATGTAAGGAAGTAACTGAAGGTGAACATGTATTATCGTGATGGTAAAAGCATTCATGTATGTATCCATAATTATGACGTTTGACACTAACATTGCATTCTATTCCAGCATCATCAACAGCAAACAAACGTATACTTATCGAAATTGATCGACTTTTACAAGCAGAAAGAGTTCACATGAATACGAATTCACTTGCTTTTCTGAGAAATTCGAGATGATCTCTTTTTTTTATTGCTGTTTGTGGAAGAAATTCAACAGCATACTTTTTCATATGGAATAAAAAATTTAAAAACTGTACTGTGACTGTGAAAGTGTCACTGGATGTCGAGTAGCTCCGATCCGAGTCTTATTAAGAAAAGTCGTGCCCGCGCAGGACATTAGTGGTGTTCCTCATATTGTTTAATTATTTAATATTCACAGCTAGTTCACCTTCCCTCTAATTGTGAAGTAATAGATAAATTTCTTTTTTCAAACATTTTGATCTTAAATTTAAAAAACTTAAATTGTAAATTTTGTTAAAAAGAAAACAAAAACAAACGATGAATACCTAATGGTGAGCTCGCTTTTTATTGATAGCAAACAATAAAGCAGATCAGCCATTGCATTTCACTCATTAAATGTTGGTTAATCGGACTTTAATTCCTTTGATCAAAGTCGTTAAGTATCATATACATACTTAGTCTTAGAGAGATAGTAGTGAATTTTTGGGATATCGCTTATTATGACACGAGAAAGTTCAAAGTATTGATTATGTATCACTTAAATAATCACATATCGGAAATATATGACTGAAAGTGGACTCATCAGGATAACAAAAAACAAAAATCATGAGACTATGGATTATTCTTCCTACATTAACTATAGAGTCGTATTAAATACAGTAAAATCTAGCGACCTTTGCAAAGTGTTCACTATTAAGAGCTGTTCATCTATGACAAATATCATGCTTTACTACAAAATCAAAAAAAACGTTTCAAAATATAATTTTTAAAAACAATGTTCCAATTCAAAGAAGGAAAGTATTCATCTGTGAAAGATGCATTTCCAGAAGAAATAGTTTCGTAGAACTGGAACCTTGTTTGTTATAAACAAGAGGCGTGGAGAAATCGAAAAAGGCCATTGCTACTATTTGTAGTGCGCCGCCGCCCATGCTGTTATGAAGCAGAGGCAGTCATCAGGACAGAGCAACATAGTTTTACTCTGGTAACGTTTATTCATAAAAAATTATTGGAAATCATTTTCCTAAATGCAAACGTGGATCTTTTAGAATTAAATGAATTTATTAACATCTAACAGTGCCATCTATATCGAAAAAATATTCTATTCATGTATTTGAACCATCTTCTTTTTAGTTTTCATCCTCTATATTATATTTCATTGTCGCTGTTGATAAAATTTGTCGCTATCGTCTCTAATTTATCCATCTATAGACTGGATAGTAGCACGAGTGCTAACACTAATAATAATAATACTAATATTAATAATAATAATAATAATAATAAACAAACAAAGTCAAAAGAAAAAGGACAAGTCGTATTGCTTGATAAGAAGAAAATAACGAATTCAAAAACAAAAAAAAAATTTCTTCAAAGCCAGTTAATTTGACTGTCAAAATTTGAAAAAAAAAAGAATAAAATTTCCTTTTTCATTCGGTCTATAGAAATACCACAGAGAAAAATAATAGAATGATACTATCACGATAGTTTTATATGTAAGTCAAACGGAAAGCGTGTCGTAGAGAAAGCAAACGGGAGGTAATTATTCTTCAAATTATTTTATTAAAAAAATTTCTTGTTTTTTGTTTTTACTTTTAATTTTAGACGTTTATTGTCGGACCCAATGAACTTTCATTACTTGACATATATCGACAATACGACGTTCCGTCCACAAACTCATCATTCACAGTAAGATAGACATTTTTTTAAAAATTTTAAATAAAAGATAACTTTTAAGTATATAAAGACATCTATATATATGAATATCCAATTCACTAGGATAGCTGAGTTATTTTTTTTCTCTCCTATAGTCTCAATAATATATATTAGAAAAGTATAATATTGATCATTTGTTTTATTCAAGTTTTGTTCCTTGTAAATAAAGAGATTTATTTATCAAGATTTTTCTTAGAATCTTTTAATTACAAATGTATCTTTGATTAAGAAAGTTCTCGATAGACTTTTTAATTTAAAACACACAAAAACCAAACAATCATCATAGATTTTTGATATACAATTGAGACTATAGGACGAAAATGTCACTGAGATATCCTAACTGATTGAGCACTTCCATATCTATATAACGAATAATCGAAAAGTAATTAGACAAAAATGTTCATTTCTTTTTCAGTTTTTGTTAAGAGAAGCCTGCAAAAATTTGAAAACATTCAATTAGTAATCAGAATTTTGTGTTCTTTCCAAATAGAACTTCAAAATTTTTGTAGGGTTTCTGGTTTAGAAGTTATGAACCTATCTTTTAAAGTTCCATAAATTATTTCAAATACAGTGAATAAAAGAGTAAACATTTTCTCATTAAAATAGTATTCTTATATCACTTTGTAGAGAACAATTTTGTCTTTAATTCTATTAGAAAAAAGAAAATCGGTCATATAGTGTATGCGGTAGAGGAGACTATTCGAAGGAACCTTTCTACGTGTCAAATCGCTTTTCGACCTAGACGATATTCATTTGATGAATAACAGAAAAGTCTAGAATGGTTTGTTTTTCCAAGCCCTCGTTCTCGAGATATCAAAATTTTACTGAACTTTTCAATAAGAAGCTATGGTTCTCTCAATTGACTTCAAACTTTGCATGAACAAAGTTCTTAATGAGATTAGTTGATTGTGCAACGAATATTTCCTTTCTAGAAATGTTAATATATGTACTACATTTGCTTTTATACATGAAAGAATTTTGCATATTGAATACTCATCAAGTGAATATTGCCGCGATTTGACACCTCAAGAGAGATTTCTGCATATAGCAGAGAAGAAATGTCAATTTTTTGCACTTCTACAAGGTTGATTCAGAAGTCCTAAAAAAATTTTGAATTCATATTCAAAAATCACACAAAATTCGGATTCAAATTTAATGCTTTTAAATTTCTACAGATATCTTAAAAATGAAGGAATTTTCTTTTTAATTAGTTTCAACGAAGACGCACACTGTGATAACGAAGTCAATTTGATCTTGGAAAAAAAGTACAATCATCATTTAATTAAACAATCAACAGAAAAAATTTTATATCAAGAATCACAAAGGTATTTCGAAAAATATCTAATTCTTATATATTCGATTAATTATACTTTAACATTTATTTAACTCATGCTAACTATTTTCTGTCTGTTTATGTATGTGTGTGTACGCTTGGAGCTTTTTTTTTTTGTTTTATTTATAAAATGAATTTATAAGAATAATTTTTCTTATAATTTATTTATTGAAAGTGTCCTCGTCAATCAAACAGATCAATATTATTTTATACCAATACGCGAACAAAATTCAACAATGGCTTTAACTGGAAATAATTGTAAGAAGGAGAAGAAAAAAAAAACACGATATTTGAGTAGTTAAATAGATGTCTATAGTTCACAAATCTCTTTTTTTTCTTCTGATTGGTTGTTAAGAGAATCATAGAAACTTGATTTTTTTTAGGTTAAAAAGAAAACAAATAAAACTATTGCATACAGGTTTTGTTTTTAAATAGGAATTTTTTTTTTGTTTTGAAGAATTTTTTTTATGAATTTGATAAAATTTAAGATAAAAAAAACTAACAATCAATAATTTATTCAGTAAATTTTCGACAATAGAAATATGAATTTCGTTCATAATGATAAACTTTTGAATGTCTTTTAGTTTATCGTAGGAAGTCATGTTATCATATGATAGATTATGTTTACAATAAGTCTTATCATATTAAATAAGCTCTATTGACATGAGAAAAAACCTAAAATAATTCATATTCAGAAATTTTTCTTCAACAATGAGCATTTTAATGAGTATTTCTACAAAATATTGTGCTCATTGTGAAATCATTTTCAAAATTTACTTCCAAATTCATACATTACACAAATAAAGTTCTTAATTGGATCAATTCATTGTGAAAAAAATTTGTTCTTAAGTCAGAATAGAAGATAGTCGACAGGGACATCCTGACCCCAATCTTCGTTGAGGTTAAGGCTAAAAAAAAGATTTCTAGAGCCAAGATCGAGGATCCTGAAAAAATTTGATTACGCTGATCTCTAGTCGAAAGTCTTACCCTGTCATAATGAACTATTCATATTGAAAACTTTATTTGTGCAAAAATTTGAACTCGAAATTTTCAAGAAGATTTTGAAGATGAGCTGAGAAAGAAAATGAAAATTTATTACGCTACTCATAGCTCAAGAAGAAAGATATCTATAGGTTTGAATCTTTTGTGTTTTTTTAAATAGAATCTACTTAATAAGATAAGACTCAGTTCAAAAGTAATCTATCATTTGATAAAATTTCTTTATCAGTTCTATTTGCTGAGTATAGTAATATTGTTTTTAATTGCTAGAATTTCAAATATTGGACTATATTGATCCAGTCTAAGTCAAAATGTAAGAAAAAAAAGAAAATAATGATAAGTAGGACGGGTAGGTATGAAAGGTTAACTTGACATGATTTATCTTTTAAATAGTTGATTAGTATAAGATATCGAAGAAATATTATTTTAATAATTAGCATTAGTTAAATAAATTAAAATATAATATTTCTATTTTAAAATATTATTCATAAAATAATCAATATATTTTAATGAATTCTTATTGAAAAAACAAAAACATCAATTAAATTAGTATTTAAAAAATTCTGTTTATAAAATTATATTTCTTTAATTATTCCTACTATGTTTGACATATTAAACTTGTAGAAAGTTTGTTTTGTATGAATCAACTTCATAAATAAATGAAATATAAATGAGAATAATATTTATATAGAAAGAAACGATCAATTTTTTGTAATTGTAATTTTCTTTTAAAATATTTTATAAGCTATTAAAAGATTAATTTAACGAGGAAGTGCCTTCAACTGATCTATTTGTCAGTCGGATGTTCTGAAAATTTCAATTCAAAAGAATATTTCCTTCCCGAGATATTAAACTCACTAAAAAACACCAGGAAATTATAGCATTTCGTCGAATATAAGTCATTTTTAGGACTTTAATATCTCGGGAAGGAAATAATCTTTTGAGCTGAAATTTTCTGGGTGTTCTACTGATAAATAGACCTGTCTATGGACATAATGCCATCATTTGATTCATTAGTATTTACCGAGCTCGAGATTAAAATATATAAAATTCTTGACAGAAGGCTTAAGTGGACTTATTCTTTTGAGGTTTTCGAATCTTACTCGAGTCTAACTTATGCATTGAGTTCGAATTTAAAAGCGATTGATCAATTGAAAACGTTCTCTCATAAGAAAAAAAAAAGATTTGAGTTTTGATAGAATATATTCTAGAACTTAAATCTATTCTTTAAATCAAGGCTCTTCACATTTGTAATTTCCCTATTTTAACAAATCTGTAATACTTTTTTTTTATTTTTAATTATTTTTCAACATTATAATTTAAATTATTATTTTTAATTTATTATAGTAACTGATAATTCATCATTATTATTATCACCCAATCTTCAGCATCTGTCCACATTTAATCTATTTGATGATACATCATTAAATTATTTTTCTTCCTTAACACCAACTATGAATTTATCTGATAGAACAACAGTGAAAATTTCAAATACAAATAATAATAACAATAATAATAATAATAATAATAATAATTTAACTGATGCTGAACTTGCTGCTTTACTTGTATCGTCTATGGTTACAACAACACCATTATCAGAAGCATCATCATCATTACCATCAACACCAACACCAACAACAAATAATTCAATTGATAATATAAATAATAATAATAATGAAATATCAACAAATACATTAGATGATGTATTTTTAAATCAAGTTAATGATTTAACATATTGTCCATCAACATCATCAACAATTATTGATACACAACAAACAATAGGACCACCACCTGGCTTTGAAAATTTTCTTTTTAATTCATCAACAACATCGGATTTACTTGTTTCAAAAACAACGAATAATAATCCAACAATATCATCAATTAGTAATGCTCCTATGGAAACAACAGTTTCTTCTTCAGATACAATTAATTTTAGTCAGTTATTAAAATCGACAACTGTCGGTAAATATGAATTTAAATTAAAAAAAAAATATATATATATATATATACACAATGTCTATCAAAATTAATTAATCATTAGATAATTTTATTTTATATATTTCTCAAAACAAAAAAAACGAGATGAGTTAGAATGATTTGGAATTACAATCTATAATCTTTAGTATATTCTAGGCCATTCTATTGATCTATTTATGTTTCGTTGACAAATATAAACGCAGCATGTCGTTTTTTTTATTCAAAGTTATTCAAGGAAATTTTTTTCCTATACAAATTGATGTGCATTTATTCTACGTAGTAATTTTCTTCATTAAAGATGATTTACTAGAACAAATTATGCTTTACATAAGGAATACTTTTTTTATCGTAGCTTTCTTTTGAGTATAGATTTAATAAAACATATTTGTTTGTCCTCAATCGAAAATTTTGAATAATAAAACGACGAAAAAAACTTCTTTTTTCTTTCATATTATGTTTAGTTAATTTATTGATCAATATGGCATTAATAAGAACACATAAGATATTCTATTTTAACTAATATTTTTCATGTTGAAAAATTGTGTTTATCGTCTCCTTTTGTGTATACTATAATCATAGATAGATCTTGTTGGTTTTATTCATGAATTGAAGAAAATGTTAAAAAATTGTTTTTAAAAGTGTAAATTTCTATTAAATTGTTTTCCGTAGAAAATTCTGATATTTGAAATCAAAAACAATTATATCATCTGACGCTCTCTCCCTTTCAAAAATCTATTTCCGTCTCAGAACAACCGATCTGGTTGAAAATTTCAGGAAATGTTGAGTTCTTCGAGAATTATTTCTATATCAAGGGTTCAAAAATAAGTCTCCGTGCATCTCAGATTTCTTCCACAAATTTAATGATACAGATTTCGGATTGACGTCAAGATGTAGCCAACATTTGCGCTACTACAATTTAATAGAGTCCGATTTTTCAAATTATTCTGTGCTAATTTTTTGTATCATTTTTTCTCGAAAAATTCGAAAAAATATGAGCACAATTTTCTCGCCAACTAAGAACCTTCCCGAGCTTCCTGGCATGTAAAATGGCTGAGAAATCTAGGACGCACGAAAAAAAAAAACTCATTTTAAGAAAAACGGCAAACAAAGTTGAACTTTGAAAATCCTGGTTTTTTTCGTTTGTAAAGCGATTCACAAGAGATTATATGGAGGAAAGACATGAAGCACACCTGTTAGAGCATGCGGAATATGTTCTCAAAATCAGAAACCTATAGGCAAAATCACAGGGCTTCAAAAACTAAAATTTAACAAACATTTTCTGCTTAGAAGTTTTTCACAAAATCTCTTGAGAATCGAGAAAAAAAACTATCAGAAAACTTCTCGAAATCTTTGTAAAAACTAAGAATAATAGTGATTTCGGAAGTAGAAAATGTGAGCTATTTGATCATGTAGAAAGTTCAAAAATCGATATTTTGACAAAAGTTGAAATTTTTGACGGGAGAAGGCCTTAAGTTGTATATCTTTGTTACTTTGTAAATAATAAAAGTAAAAATTTTACTGTACTCTCAACAATAGTCTTAATGCAGATCTCATGAAATACATAGTTAATATTACCCTAGAAATTCATGTTTACAAAACGAGCAAGACATTCTATCTGTAATTGATATATACATAAGAGACAATCAATATAATTTTCCAATATTTATGATCAAATGAAACAATAAAAAAAATTGCCCTTTATCACCTTATTATTGTTGACAATTTTCATTATAGTTCAATAAAACATCACCTCTTACTCAAAGAAAAGTTACGATAAAAAGTACTCATTAAGTGGAGTGCTATTTATTCTATTGAATTTTATATCATAAAGAAAATCTCAATTTAGAACAGGCTTGCAAAAAAATACATAGATTGACCTAAAAATGTTTTTTTTTTCTTTTACTAGTATACGAAAGTTGTAATCTGATAACAAATCAGATTATTCTAGTTCATCTAATACTTTGTTTTTTTCTTTGACAATGATTGTTTTCATTCTATTTTATTATTTAGATACACAACAGCAACAACAATCAATTGTTGGTAATGCTGGAAATATTCGTTCATCATCATCATCATCTCATTCACCATTTACATCCGATGAACAATCTTTATTTTTTCCAATGTCTACTCATTCATACTCGTCATCATCATCAATTCTTCATGCAACAAGTCAGATTTTTTCCACTAATACACCTTCATCATCCACGACAACACCAACAACAACTAATTCTGCTGCTAAGCCGCATATACCCAATAGTCTTTCATTATATAATAATAATCATTTATCATCCTCATCTCTTGCTACATTTAGTACAACAGACAGTCCTATATTAGCCACAACAATTGAAAATGAAAAGAAAATAAATGATAGAAGAGTTACACCAAGTCATATATTTGTATCGACAAATTCATTCTTTAGTAATGAACCTACAGGTGAGTAAAAAAAACAAAACAAAAAAAAATACCAATCATTTTAATTAATTATTTTTCTTTAACTCATATAGATTTTCGAAGAAAATAATGAGTCTAAGTTTTAAGTTGAGGGTTTTATGGTTTCTTTCTTACACATTTTAGTAACTGAAATCAAAGCCAGATTCCTTTTCCATAGTTTCTTAGCAACGAAAACAAACTTACGAACAAACCTCCTCAGATATTCCCTTCCGATTTCAATGATTTTTGCCTATGCAATATTCTAATAAAAATCCTAAAAGAATTTGGGTTCCTATTGATATTTGACTAAGCTATCGAATTTCGATCTGAAGCTTTGCGTATATAGCAAGCTTAATTGGACTAGGTTCCTTAAAAAAATCATTGAAGTTGGAAGAGAACATCTGAGAAGATTCCCTCATTAGACTGAAATACGTTTTTTGAATGTTTTAAATAGTGCAGTATCTGATTTTTGTATCGATAAATGATTATATGGCAAACATCAAGAATGATGATTAGTGATGTATAGATTCGTCATATGATCAATAGAAACAGTATGTTATCATAAAATTCTAACTTTCAGAAATACTCAGTAACAACGTTTTAAAGCTTACCGAAGATACATAAAAGTATGTTGAGCTATACTGTCAGTATAAAGGATGTGTCTAACTGGCTTATTTTTCAGTTTAATCAATGATTGAAGTAATAATAATCAAAGTAAACTACTCCCCTCCCCTTAGTAGCGACACTAAAAAGCTATGGCCTTCTGTTTTCGGTTGTTGATATTCAGATAGGTGTTATTAGCAACTAAGAGTTGGAGAACTAGATTTTTTACTAGAAGAAACACTTACTAGCGAAAAAGGAATTTTACTTACAAGAAAAATGATTTTTTACTCAAAAACAAGATTTTTAGGTACTAAAATCCTCTGGATTTCCATTAAAAAAAGATTTGGAGAGCCCATAGTCTTCTGTTCTGGTAGGACTTAGATAAATGCAATTGAAAAAATAAAAATAAAAATATTCGAGAATTTTTACTTTAAATATTTTATATCAAAGTAAAAAAAAAAGCAAAAACTAAAAAAAATGACATAATAGTTTCACATTTCATTTTTAAAATGATCATCACTAATAAATTTTCTAAATAAAAACCTATTTAAATAATTTAGATTTTACTCTTTCGAAACCAACAACAAATAAAATTTCAACAACAAATCATCAAACATCAATTACGGCTCGAACATCATCATCATCAACTTCATCATCAACTTCATCATCAATCGATGAAGCACTTATACAATTATCACAACAACAACAACAACAACAACAACAACAGCAAGTACAAAATGTTAATAAATTATTTAATGATGAATCTATATCAATATTTCATTATCCATCATTACCATCAAAACCAACTGTGGATAAACAACAACAACAAGCTGTTCATGATAATATTAATATTCTTGCATCAATGGCAACTGCATCAACACCAATTACACCAGAATCAACATGGCAACAACAAATAACAACAACACCATTAGATTCAAACATTCATTTAAAACGTAAAATGCATGCAATGATGCTTCAACAACAACAATCAAGAAATAATTCTATAAATATTCATGAATTAATAGAAAATTTAAATGAACTATGTTATAAAGGTTTTGATGAATTAAATGCACTTATACAAGAACAACGATGGGTAAGAATATTTTGTTTTTTCATGACGATTAATTGTTGAATTTTCAAAAAAAGAAAAAAGAAGAAATAGATGATCAGTTAAAATAAATATGAAATAGAACAAAAACATCAATTAGACAGAAATTAAACTAATTGTAGTTCAAATCTCAAGCAATAATACACAAGGATATGATAAGTCAATCTTTGAGATTATTGTAATTTATTTAAGAGGTTCTAATTACATCAATAATAGTAACAAATGATTTCTTGACTTCTAGCAAGATTTATAGGTTAATAAAACAAAGTAATCGGATATCTATTTATTCTTTCATATTTTCTAATTAATTTAATATGTACTTACGACAAAATTTTTCTATTATTATCCATAATAACATCTGCTTTTGTATTCTGTTTTTTGTAAAAATAAAAATATCCTAGGAGTTTATCTTAAATTCTAGGCCAATAGTTCAAAACAACAAATACTAATTCCAAAAGAAACCAAACGACTATAGTTTTGTTGATATCAACACAATTAGTATTTTACCGAAAGTTAAAATTTCTCTAAAGAAATCTTCAAGTTTTATATTAACAAAAAATTCTTAAAATACCTTATGTTTTATTTTGATTTTCTAAACAATATAAGATAATTATTCGAATCCATTTATGTTTTCAATAATCGACACATCATCGTTTAAATTTATATAGGATGAAATATAATATATAACTAAATATTTCATATTATTAATAATACTCAACGTTTTTATTTAGATTTTCTTTTCTTTTTTTTTTCGGAGCAATAATTTAAAATTTGAAGAGATTTATTTTTAGAAGTTAAAGCATAATCGTAAACTCCAGGAGAGCCAACAATATGTTCGGAGTGACACTACTCTTTCGACCTCTATGCTAAATAAAATATTGATGATTACTCAATAGATTAGAATTCTCTAAGAACTAAATATAAATTCATCATAATATGTCTTCATATTAGAAACAAATTCTATTCGAATATATTTTATTTAGGTACAAAATTATGCTAATATAAATTCTTTATCAATTCCATCACCAAGTTCACCATCAGTAAGTTTCAATGGTTCAAATTGTTGTTCATCACGAATTCTTATTGTACCTGAATATTTTATATTTAAATGTAAAAAAATTGAAATAACTGTAAGATAATGTGAATTTATTTAAATTTATTTTATATTAATGTATATATATATATAGGCAAGTCGTGTTTTTGAATTATTAGCAACGGGACGAGCCGAATTACGTTTACGTGATTTAATGTTTGTTTTTAAATCATGGAAAAAAACAATTTTAAATGCTGAAATCGTTCATCAAGATGAAGAAAATAAATTAAGATTAAGTACAGAACATCCACAATCATATTATATGAGTGATACAGTTTTACAATCAGGTAGCTTTTTTTTTTATTTCAATTAATACAAAGAAAAAGAAAAAGAAAACGAACGAAAAAAAAACCCTATTTCTTTGATCGATATAAATAAGTTTTTGACAGGTTTTGTCTGTTATACTTTTGTTTTCTATTGATTATAACTAAAGAAAACATAGGTAATCGTTCTATATATGAAAACATTTTAAACATAGGTTTCTTCATTTTGTAAAAGTATAAATATTAAAATATCGTTTACTATATATTATTCGATCTATATATGAATAAAATATTCAATAATAATAAGTACAAAGATAAAATCTTTAATCATTAAACGTGCCTTATGTTTTCTATTGTATTGTTGTTATAAGAAAAAAAAAATTAAGGTAATGCTTCCAAATTAAATCCTTTCGCCTTTCTTTGGTTTGAAACCAAAATTTCATCTACATATTTTTTTCTCTTCATGATTCTGATTGTTTACACTATTTTTATCTTTCATGTTGCTATCTGTGCAAATTGTGGGTCACAACGTAGGCGTTGACACAGACCAAGGACAAATAGTGTAAAAAGATCGTAAATCAATACCAGCAATCGAAAATAATCTTCTTGATATTTTTATTAATTATCCAAATAATTTCGTTTTTTACATTATCATATAAAATTTACTAAAAAAGAAACAAAACTCTCATTATTGTTCAATAGATTTCATTCCTTTTTTTTTGTTTTATTATTTATCTAGTATTTGATCGAGTTTCATATGTAATACGTGAATTATGTAATTTAACACAACAAGCTCGTGCTGCATTTCAATATGCTACATTAAATATCTATCAAGCATCATCTCGACAACAACAACAACAACCACAATTTCAGTCTCAATTATCATCAAATATTCCACCAACATCGAATACAATTGCTCTTGCTCAATTACAATCTATGCGACAACAAAAATAAACACCAATTTATTTGTACTGTTTTGTTTAGTTTCTATAATGATATGAAAATAACAGACTTTCATAGATATATGAAAGACAAAATAAAGGACCGGTGATGAGTTTCAAAAAAAAAAAAGGCAACCGAAGATAAATATATATATATATATATTACGAATAGAACAATTTCAAATAATGTGTATGCCTTACTAATTTTGTTTTTTTTTTTGTTCCTGTTTATTATCCTCAATAACATCTCGATTTTTTTGTCTATGCACTAATTAATCATTCTTTTGACCTAATAGAAACAAAAAATAACATAAACGATTAATTTTTTTGTTTTTTTTCTACTTCTTATTTCTTTCTCTTATCTGGTTAAACTTTTTTTTTCTTGTTTTTTAATGTTCCGTCTATATCATTTGTGTTTGACAGTCAAAATGTGCATTTTTTTCTTCTTCTTTGTATCGTCCATTGTCTTTTGTGTGTACAAAACAAAATTATATAAACAAAAAAAGAACTGAACGAACGTCAATGCTCTTTTGTTTTTTTGGATCTTACTCTACTTTCTTGTATTTTGTTTTTTGGTTTATGATGACCAAATTTATGCTTCTTTTCTTTTTCTTTCTCTTCTTCCCATTCTATACTCGTACTCTCTTTTCTTTTCTGTAGCCACATCGCGCTTTTTTCTGTTTTTTTCTTTTTGTAATAAAACAAGAGAAAAAAATATATATACTTTTTTTGCTTCAAAAATTTACGATAAGTGTGATGAGTGAAAAAAATATATTTTTTTGTCAATACATCCTTTTCTTTTTTTTCTTCTCCATTTAAGATGTAATATTTACTATTATACATCTATCTACTGGAAAATTAGTTTGATTCTACGAATCAATTATATACTAATATTAACGAGTATTTATTTCAATTATTTTTACTCTTTTTTTTTTTGATTGATATCAAACAAAATTTATTAGTTGATCTCGATAAATAATTGTAATATAATTGACGTAATGCATTACGCGTTTCGTTAGCTTTAGTTCAATGATCAACATCTATTTTCTTTTTTGTTTAATAATGTTTTTCTTAACTTTTGATAAATTATTGAGTATTCTATCATGTTTTCATTCTCTTATGAATACGTGTCATACTTATGATGATTATTTCTTTTTTTCCAGTAATTATTGAAAAGTGACATTACGCATGTGACTGGCTTCTGTTGAAATTTCAATCACAATTATTTATATAAACATCTGGCAGATACAATATAAAAATATCACCGTCATAGACTTATTCATCTTTTAGAAAGCAAGAAAACATCTAGTTTCTTGAGGTCACATTGATACAAAAAATAAAAGGATTCTTTTTTAGGAATGTTCAATTCTTCAACTAAGGTTGAAATCCATCATGTTATTTATCTTAGATTCTTATATAATTAATTTTTCATTCGAATTTCAGCAATATAACAAATTGTGAATAAAAGCATGATGATAAATAGATGAGCAGTAAAAAGATCTTTTTATATTTCTAAAATTTCTACAGAAATAACAGAAGGTCATATTGGTCTCTACTTTTAGTCATTAATATATATTTTTATTAACATTAATTTGAATATTTCAACATGCAAGTTATATCAGATATTGTCTAAAGACTATGAGATTATAATATTTAGGTATGCTTATTTGGATTATTTTTCTTTCTGGTTTATTATATTTCAAAGCTTATCCTTATTTTTATAGATATTTAATAATCAATTTTTTTGCTATCTATAAATTAGTTTTGGTATGTATTGTTTCGATTTTAAAATAGAAAATATTATCTTTTTTAAATTGATATATAGTTTCACAGATTTTTCTTTTTCTCATTTCATTGTAATAATATATTTCTATTTCTATACAGTACTTATGATTTGAGTACGAAATTCCAAGTAGTGACTATATAATTATCGTCACAAGTGTCATTTAATAATAATAAAAAAAACGAAGAAAAGAAACTTGATGAATAATACTAAAAATTTTAGAATGTAGGATATGTTAGTTGAATGTTTAATTCATAAGGTTAAAGTATATTATATATGTATAATATTTTATATTGATAAGGGATTGAGAAAGAAAATGATGTTAGAAAACATAATATGTTTTTCATTAAAATTTTTCCTATATAGAAAGTTCTAGAAGAAATAAATCTCGCTTCCGGTGCATTTTTTTTGTCTTTACAGTTAATAAATGGTAATTTTGCATGAATTTTGACGTCAATATAAGGATAGTAGGTTTTTTTTAAGCTAAAACGAAAAAGAAAATATTTGTGATGCTAATCTTGATAACTTCTCTTAATTTACTCATGATTATGTATGACGTAAATCTTTGTTTATTTGAAATATGTTATTAACAAAATTTCTACATTATATTTATCTTATTTAATTTGATTTAGATTTTAATCTTTTTATTTTTTTTTTCTTTTGTAAAGAATATCATCTAGGATAGTGGAATCAAAAGTAAAGAATAATTTGTTATTTGAACATGTTTTATATATGAAATTGTTTGGTTGTTTTTGCGTGATTATATTAGAAAATTGATTTCATTATCAATATTTATTAAAAATATTCATGTCTGGTTTTTGTATTTAAATGAAAATACAGATATATTTAATAATAATATTCTCTTCAATTGATTTTGAAAAATGATTAGCATATTGTTTACTAAGTTAAGACATGATTTATTATTAATATGAAAAACGCTATCAAGTTGTTTATGTATATTTGTACACTCATATAAAGATTTTGTATGGATCTTAATATATGCATTTTCGAAGTTAGAATGTGAACTAATGCATTACTAAATCTACTAACATATAGTTGAAAACTTTGTTCTGTTCATGTCATCTTTCTTTTTTAGAAAATTGACATAGATATAATTACAATATATAATCTAATAAAGAATTTTATTTTTTTATGCTCTAGTAATACTTTCATTATGTACAGAAATATTGTTTATTAAAGTTCAAATTCTTTCATGAACTAATTCGTAGTTTATCATGTAATCTTTTGTATTTTTGTTCATTATAATTATAATATTCTATTAGATAATTAATTAATAAAACAGAACATTTTTAATTTTTAGCATTTTTGATAATATTTAATTTCGTAAGTTTGGTATGATATATTTTAAATAATAAGATTCAAATAACATGTTGTTTAATTATTTGAATGAATATAAATTACGAAACCTTAATCATATTATTCCTTGTATTATCTAATTATTACAAAAGTATTTATTTGTTTACAAACAGTATTGATTATATTTGACATCTTTATAAGAGATTTCTTGAAAATGTTATACAATAATTATATCATTCGAAATATTTTTATTTATCAAATAAAAAAAATTATATATATTGGACTTTGATCATTGATTATTACCGTTTAAAATTCATTGATACAAAAATATAAAAAAAAAAAAAATAAATCTTTGATGATAATATTTTAGAAGTTTTAAATAATCATTATGTAAGTTTTGTAATTATCACATTAGGTAAAAACATTTGTCTTTTTTTTCTTTTTGTTACTTCTCAAGTTTTTGAATCGAGACATATGTTTACAATTATTTTCTTTTTTTCAATACTATTGAAGAATTTGATTATTCATATGTCATGTCTTGACAGATGTTGTTTGTCAAATAGATTAGTTATATTAATAATGATTTATAAAAAGAACACAGAAAAACATGTAACCGGTGTTTTAACCAAATTTTCTCTTCCGAATGGGGGTGATTTCAAACACGCCTAAAGGGTAAATATCTATTTTTAGAAGTATAGGCATAGAGTATATGGTACAATATTCACATTCTTCAGAAGAGTCCTTTCGATTCGACTCGATAAGACATTATATGTAATCTTTCTCATTTGTCTGCAAAATTAAACTAGAATTATTTTTTTTAATGTTAGACATCTCTGATGATATAAAAAAATGTATTTATTATTGTCTATGTATTTTAGATATATATATATTATTTTTTGATTTTATAATAGAGAAAGAAAAATTATATATTCGAACAATATATATTGAATGTATATGTCAATGAAATCACGACAAGTTGGTCTATGTTTAGTATGTAATGATACTGCTGTTGGTATTAATTTTGGTGTACCAACATGTATGCCATGTAAAGCGTTTTTTCGACGAAATGCCGTGAAACTTGGTGTATGTCAATTTTTTCTTTTTGTATTTTTGTTTATGTTTTTTTTTTAGAGAATTGATTTTATTTGTCAAGAAGATGGTGATTGTCCAGTAACATATGAATCTCGTCGTATATGTAATTGCTGTCGATTAGCAAAATGTTTTCGTGTTGGAATGCAAAAATCATTAATTCTATCCGATGCTGAGAGATTAGCACGAAAAGAACTTGTTCAAAAAAATCGACAAAAACGTGGACAATTAATGATGCAAAATTTAAGTATAGTACGTATAACATATTTATATATATAGTTCTGTGAAAAATTATCGAGTTACCTTCCACCACCGTAGACTTCTTTCGAATTTTATTCTCTATCAATATCAATTTTTTCGTTTTAAATTAATCGTAAATATATAAAATTGAATGTACTCTTTCAGTATTTATTAATTAATACTAAATGAGCACATTAAATTTTATATATTTACGATTAATTTAAAACGAAAAAATTGATATTGATAGAGAATAAAATTCGAAAGAAGTCTACGGTGGTGGAAGGTAACTCGATAGTTTTTCATAGAACTGTATATGAAGACACATAGAAGAAAATATCATTAGAAAAATGTATTGAATATAAGATTTATTAAATAATGATAAAGTTTTATAGATAATAGACTAATAATCAAATAATAATTGGAAAAATAATTCATATTGTTATTATTATTAATATTATTATCAAAAACAACAATCATTTGAGAATAGTTTTACTAATTATTTGTCTTCGTTGAGAAATGTCTGAAATATATCAGTCAATATTTATCTTATCCTGAAAACGTTAATGTATATATTTTTACTCGATAATATAACACGTATTCTCAAAATTTGCGTTCATACTTTGTTATCGCAAGTCATAAAGTAACTCTCAGCAAGTCACTAATAGCTGTTTATTTCAGACTATCCGTCCAATTGCATGCCGACTACACCTGCTATTGTGGTTAGTTAGTGTCTATGGGAAGCGAAAGAACTTTGCGTCAGGTCGGCTTTCTATTCAGGGATACAATTAGCCATAGGTTTAGGGAAGATATCAGGCTAATTAGTCTGCCACTAGGCAACATTTCGTGCTGCAAAGTAGTCGAAAGGTAGATGTATTATTTCTTTCTTCTCCTTTTTTATTATCCATAATTATTAGAGTAGAATAAATTATAGTTGACTTTCTCATGATTATTTTCTTTTGATTATAACAAAAAAAAGAATACTTCATAACTTAGTTACTAGCTCATCATGATATATTTAATTTTCTTCATTTTACTTTCTCTTTTTATTGAAAAATTTAATATAAAAGAAAATTTCTTACGTCTAATAAGAAAACCTTCATGCAGAAATAAATAGAAAACAAAATCTAAGTACAAAAAAATTTAACATTCTATTGTATATACAAAATTAAAAAATATCTTGAATTTTGAAAAACATACAATAATATGAAGAAATCTTCAACAAAGAACAAATCATATAAATTTATTCTATTCTTATAGATTCCACCAACGACTATACATTATTTGGGACAAAAAGCACCAACATATTTATCATCATCTGATCAAACTCTTCTTACCAATATATTTGGTACTTATGAACATATTTTTGAAATAACAACTCAATGTCAATATCAACCATTTCCTGCTATTGAACATAAATATGTACATACATTTTTCAATGAATATGAAGAACGACATAAAATTTTAATTGAATATTTTAAACATATACCTGAATTTAATAATTTATTCATAGATGATAAAATACGTTTAATTCGAAATCATTTTGGAGGAATGATAACTATTAGTGAATTAATGCTTAGTAGATCACTGACTGAAAATTTAATTGCTTCACTTAACAATTTATTTGGTATTGATAGAGCCAAGATTATCATACAAAATGCTGAGAGAATACTCACATATATATATGATCCTATTTTACTTAAACTTATTCTTATTATTCTAAGTTTATCAAGTGGTATTAACAGATATCGTAATGATACAGATATGGATCGTATTTTTTATGATACATCAGCAATATTTATTGGTCAAAATGTTTATGTTGAATTATTATGGCGATACCTTCTATCAAAATTATTATCCGAACATGATACAGTAAAATTTTTAAACAAACTTGTCTTAGATTTACTTTATCTTCAACGTTCTTGTTTTACTGTAGAACGTTATATGAATAATCTAGGGCATGAAATAGACCAAATGACACCATTAGTGCAAAGTATGTGGCCTAAATCGGAAAATATTGATAATAGAGATTATGAGAATGATATTGATATGGAATCTTATTCATAGAATAATAATAAGAAAAAAAAACGAAACAAATCGTTCGATTTATTCATAATCAATATTCAAAATAAATTTCATTGTTATACAATGAATCTATGTGAAGAAGTATTATATTCATATTGACAAAGATTTCTTCAATCTTATATGAAACGAATACAAAAAAAATAGACGATTACACACTGGCATAATTCAAATTTATTATAATTATAAAAAAATTAAGGTGTATGTTTGTTGATTCTATTGGTAATCACGTATGAACAGTATTGGTTATATATATTTAAAAATTGGTATTGCTTATTTTTATTTTTATTGCAAAATCTATGTCAAATTTCAAGTTAATTTCATTTTTTGTTCTTCCACATGTATTTCAAATACAAATAATTAATAATTAGTTTGAATTTATTTTATTTTATTGAAGAATACAATCATCGAGAAATATTTTTTCCTTTTACTAACAGAATTCTGAGTATCAATTAAGAAAAGAAATCCTCAAAGGATTCTTTCCATTAGATCCTTATTCTCAAATTATGATCATTTTATTCAATTTCCAGTCTATTGTAAGGTATTACAAGTAAAACTAAATCAAGAAATTTCAACTAAAATCGATAATTTCTTCTCAAGATACTAAACAAATCAGATTTTGTGAGAAAAGATCTTTTTGTTTTTTGTTTGCAAACGTATTATCTCGGTAATAGAGTATCTATTCTGACTGAAGTTTTCAGAATATTATAAGACTGGAAATTCAATACAATGATTTAAACTCGAAAAGAAAGGTCTAATCGAAAGAATCTTTTTTAAGGTTTTTATCGATACTATAAGCTCTAATTATAAGCAAAATATGAGTTCAAACAGAACATATTAGTTGATGAGATTCTCTCCATAAGTCATACTAAACTTTCTTCATTGTGTAAGATTTTAGTTTAAAATCAGATAGTCAAAGTTCTATAGATAACATCATTTCTGACATTGTAAATTTAGAATTCTCTTCTTATAAAAGGTTTTTCTATTTAGATAAGATATTTCTCATCGTTTTTATATCTATATTTAACACCGGTTGAGTATTACAATTATATATTAATAACTAAATCCATTATTAACATGCTTTTGATCTGTACAAACCTCTAGATAACATTATAACTTAAATCTAATAATGTTATACAACTTTTTGACCCGCTCTATATTTAGTCTACTTTTCTTTCGACTATTCTCATAGTACAAAGTTGAACTTTTTTTTTCCGAAACGACATGCAATTATTAATAAAATGGATTAGAGAAACTAAGCACGTTTAAAGAAAATGACACGATTTAGAAAAAAAAACATTAGTTAAATGATAAAAAAAGTTTGATCTAATATTACAAAAAATGTCACGTTTCTACTTTTTCAACCTTCTATAGATATTTTTGAAGAGTATAGAAGTTTCTTTAAATTCTTAATTGGTAAAATTATATGATGACAAAATAACATTATCTTGTATCATTTTAATTGATAGACTAACAAAAAATATATATTATTAGACAACAAAAAAACACATTCATATAATACATATATAACGAAGACTACTACTTATGTAATCGATTTTTTGGTTGTGACTTTCATGCTTATGTTTTACGTTGTTCGATTTTATTTTTATTTTTATTTTTCGAAGTAAAATGATCTAAAAAAAATATTATTATCAATTCATAAAAAATTTTGTTTATACTTACTATTCGATTAAATACAAATGAATTCGTTCAAATTTCTGTACGGAAACAGTTTTTTTAAAATTTTTAGATTATATTTATAATTAATAAGTATACAACAATGGAAATTCTTGTACACAAACATATACGTCATGTAAAGTATTTTCTCAATCAAATGCAGTTAAACTTCATGTATGTTAAGTTTTATTCTACTTGTCATTTGTTTATGTTTCCTACCTTTATTTTTCTTAGAAAATTCAATTTTATTAGCCAAGAAGGTAATAATTTCACAACAACGTATGAATCTTGCCATATGTGCAATTCTTGTCAACTAGCAAAATTACTCATTCGATTAGAAGGCGAAAATGACGCACGAAAAGTACTTGTAAAAGGAATACTAAACACCATACGTAATAAACAATAGTGCAAAGGTTAGGATCGATGCACTTTTTACGTATGTATATACAGGGTGGGTGAAAGTATTTTTCCAGGGAAGAAACGCTGTGCTTTTAAATAGAGTCAATAACAAATTTTATACCAAATGAAAGCATGTCAAAAATGGGATTTACTACTATTAAATGGTAAGGGTTCTACAAAACTTTTTATATCAAGCATAATAAATCTCTAGAAACTGGATACATAAAAATAGTTTTCTACGGAGTAATGCTGTGATTTTAAATAGACTCAATGACAAATTTTATATCAAATGAAAGGGCATCAAAAATGGGATTTGTCAGTATTAAATAGTAAGGATTCTGTCAATCTTTTTATATCAAACATAACAAATTTCTAGAAATTTTCGCGATTTTAGTATGAAAAAAGTTCTTTCATGAGACAGTTCAAAAACTAAATTTGATTCAAATTGATGGTTTTCTACGAAGTAATGCTGCGAAAATTTCTAGAAAGTTGTTATGTTTGATATAAAAAGTTTTGTAGAACCCTTACCATTTAATACTAGTGAATCCCATTTTTGACGTGCTTTCATTTGATATAAAATTTGTTATTGACTCTATTTAAAATTACAGCGTTGCCCCCCTGGGAAAAAATATTTTTACCCACTCTGTACATATATCATATATTATTTGAGATGATTGATAAGCATTGAAATAACTTCATGAGAAATTGAGAGGATAACTGGGAGTTTTATATTATTATTCATTCTATGTATTGAATACCAAATTTAATATGTATTGAACTTGTGTTAATAGAAAGGGTAAGGGTTTTTTTGATCACCACAAAAAGATAGTTTTGATCACCAAGCAATTAAAAATACAAATCAGGACCCATAAAGGATTGTTTTGATCACCGCACACTTTTAGATACAAATGATCACCAAAAAAAGTTACTTTTGATAACCAGATTTTTCAACATTCATCCAAGATATTTATTTTTCCCAAAAAAGTATAACATCCAAAAAAAATTGAAATAATAAATAAACAAGGAACACTTTAACAACTTTATTAATATCTATTTATTTTTTCAAATGAATATTTTCGACTATTTTGTATAAATCTATGCGTCGACCACTGACCCAGTGATACAAATTACTATTTATATATAATATACAGAGGAAGAGAAAATCTGATGAAATGTAAGGGATAGTGAATAAACAAACTAGAAATGATGCAACATCACAACGATTTGAAAAATTTGGTGATCAAAAGTAACTTTTTTTGGTGATCATTTGTATCTAAAAGTGCGTGGTGATCAAAACAATCCTTTATGGGTCATGATTTGTATTTTTAATTGTTTGGTGATCAAAACTATCTTTTTGTGGTGATCAAAAGTCCTTTTTCCCTAATAGAAATGTCAAACATATTAATTGGTATTTGTTTTGGAATACAATTGATAGCAAATTTTTCCTCACTGAATATTATCACGTATGATTAAAATAGATATAATCTATATATTATGCAGCAATTGACGATTATCTAAAATTACTATTTATTTCTTTGTAATGACTGTATGCAAGTTAATGGTTCAAAATATATCTGAAACTTTGCATGTATTAAATTCAATGGAAATGATAAAAAGTTTAATCTCTAGGTTATCTCTTATATATTAAGATATTGTCATGTTAATTTAAATTTCTACACAAGAATATTTAAAGTAAGCATATTCATACTATTACTAGAAAATTTTAAGTATTTGAAAGAATATTATCGATGTAGACTTTTTCAATATTTATGTTTAAACGAACATGTACTATTTATCAAATATCTCAATAATAGAATATTTTCATATCCTAGAAATTCTAGGATATTTATAATTCACATAACGAGATTTATAATATTCATTAGGCATACGATCTTTTTTTTTTAAAGTCATCTCTTTGATATGCATTCTCTGTTAAGTAGAATATCTAACATTCAAGATTTTACATATACATATATATAGAATATTAGTTATAGTTTAAAATAGTAATAGAATGAAAGTTTAGAAATTTTAATAATTTTAAATAAATCAAAACAACAAAATATCGATTATTTCTATCGTATATAGATTCGATTCATATGTATATCATAATCTGATCAATGTCATCTTATAAATATTTTTAATAGACTTGTCAAACATTAAATTGTCAAATGATATCAATAGATGTGGATTGTATTTATAATAATCTTCAATTATTATTTTATCACATTTACTATCTAAACAAAATGCCGTGAAATTTTTCAGTAAATTTATTCGAGATCTGTTTATAGTTGTAAATGTCAGTTAGTTTGATACAAACAAATTTTTCTATATTGTTTCTTACAATGGAAATATTTGTGTCTTATTAATTAATAAGATTAGACATATTCAAAGTAACAAATTTAAAGTATAAACTGTCAGATATAGATATTCAAATTTTAAGGTACTTACAATATGTATAAGATGCGCGCAATTCAAAATATCAACGGAGTGTGTTTTTTTGTAATGATTGGATAGAGCTCATTGAGTTGCATAAGAACAAAAACCGTTTAAGATGTCATCATCTTTAAATGTAAGATAAAATAAACTCAAAATTTTGAATTTTGTAAAAATAAGTTTTTTTTTTTACACTTTTTCTAATGTGACTCGATAAGCTCTCTTGAACCATCACAAAAAAACTCTGTTAATATTTTAAATATCTTAAAATTTGAATATCTCGGGCAGACAGGTTATAATTTAAATTTGTTAGTTTGATAGTGGAAACTTTTATTTGATCTGACAACAAACATTTCCATTGTTAGATAAAATGCAACCATCATTATAAAATATATGATCTAGATTGAAGAAAATAGTAGAAATTGTTAACTCATTGATATCTTAGTAAATGTTGAAATAATGGTAATTCTTACAAAAAAAAATATTAATAGAAGAATATTAAATGGTATAAAAGGATGGCAAACATATGAGCTTCTACTATGGTTTCTGTTGGCAATAGAATATTATTATTATTATTATTATTATTCACGTAATAATCTTACATTTTTATAATACGAATAGTTATTTTGAATTGTTTGTTCTTTTTATGTATTTCTACTTATTATAAGTGCTTGTCTATATGAAATATTGTTACTTATTTCTTTCATTTTTTTCCAATTTCGACTAAAAATATTTATTTCAGGAAAGTATTCGACTTTGTTTATTTTCTATTATTTTAAATTAAATTTTTTGAATTTTTTCTTCTATAAACATAATACTAGAAAATGTTTAGAGATAGATATAATTATTATCATTCTGTAATAGAATTATAATAAAAAGTACTTCTTGTGTTTTATTGAATATGTTGATATGAATGACACACTTTTACGATAGAAACAATAAAAAGATTTGAAGTTTTTACAATAAACTATTCTTCTTAAGATCTGTTTCTGCACAAAGTTTCTAGTTTTTCTTGAAACGATAAAAGAAGAAGGATATTTAAATTTCATGTTCAGCATATGAATCAATTTTAATATATTTGATATAAATAATAATTTGATAATGTAGCTCTATTTATAAAAATGTTCGAAAAAACTATGATTTTAATTATTGAAATATTTTTTCTCGGCCAATCATTCTTTGTACATTGATGAAATCTTATAAGTACTCATATTTATTTTCTAAGATGCATTACATATGCATACATGTGACTGAATCATTGAAAGAAATATTCTTGTTTTTTCATATTGATAATTAAAAAGAACATTTGATAAAATTTCTCATCATATTTCAGATAATATATCTAAAAAAAGAAAAGCCGTACTATCATCACATAAGGAAAACTGTTATTCAATTTTTGATCTTGTATTAAGCAGAAAAATTTTTATTATGAAATCATCGACTATTCGAGCATTGGATCCATGTTTAGTTTGTGGTGATAAAGCAATTGGTTTCAATTTTGGTGTATTATCATGTATGGCATGTAAAGCATTTTTTCGACGAAATGCTGTTAAACTTGGTGTAAATCATTTACTTAGATAATATAATTGAAAGATTTTTGTTGTTTTTTTGTTTTTAGACTTATGATTTTATTTGTCCAAAAGATGGTGATTGTTCAATAACACATACATATCGTCGTTTATGTAATTGTTGTCGTTTAGCAAAATGTTTTCGTGTTGGAATGCAAAAAGATTTAATACTTACCGAAGCTGCAAAAGAAGCAAGACGACAAACTGTTGCACAAAATCGTCAAAAACGTGAACAAGCATCAAAAACAAAATGTTTAGACTTGGTATGTATGAACATATTTAATAAAATTTCATAGATATTAAAGTAAAATGAATATAAAAATTGTTTCAAAGAAAAAAAAAAGAATTCTAATATGTCACATAGAAATTTATTTTAAAACAAAGAAGTTATTAAGTATTTGTATTTTGAATTATTCTTTGAATATTATTTTACATAAATTCTATAGTTATTCAAAAAGTTGAAAAATATCTTTTGTGTTAAAAAAAAAATTACAAGAACTATCGATACAGTTTTATAATTTTTTTAAATATAAATTCAAAGTTATTTAATTTATTTCGATGTATTCTTAATGTTAAAATGTAGTGTAACAAGTACATTAACCTATACTGATTGCTAGATTTTTTCATCTATTTATTTATGTTTTTTTCTTTCAATTCAATCACGAAGTTGATATTTCATATTGTATGTCTTACAAATGCATGTTTCTTCCTCTCGACCGAACTGTTGAGCTTTGCACTATGTTTTTTTTTTGGTTACTTTTCTTTTCTATATGCGCAATTAGGAAAAAAACAAGTACTCCCATCTCTCTCTACTTAGTCCCCTTACCTGAATTGAAGAACACAAAACCTTTCGAACATGAGCTTTATTGGGTCAGTTTGCTTCTTCTAATGATAATTACATACATATGTGCATGACAAATATATGTTAAAGCACGATATTAATTTGTCTTTATGAATAGACTCAATGAGACAAGGATAGAGAATACATCCGCTTTTCTATTTTTAGTTAATTACAAAAAGTTTTCAATTATTATAAAATATTCTAGTTTTACAGACGTGATATAATTGTATGTATTTCATATATTTATTTTATCCTATCTCAATAGAAGACTATATAATATATATATATCTTTTTTTTTTTTTTTTGTGAAATAAAATAGTAAAAATAAATTTTATT
>CAJNOL010000159.1:0-193380 GCA_905250125.1 Rotaria sordida
TCGCTATTATTACATTAGCTTCAAAATCAACATCTCTTCTCGATAATGTATGTGGATTAAGGTTATACCTTTTAAAAAACTAACCCATTAGTATTGTCAATCGATAGCAGCAGTTCAGCTCTGGGCTGCATCTATTGATAGAGATATTCTACCATTATCAACAATTAGGATTACATCAATTATCACTGTATGTACAAAACTAGTAAAATCAGGCGATTAATCATCGCTAACACAAACCTTGGTTATATGTTTATCATTTAGTATGAAAATAGCAACCAATATATGTACAAATCCACGTACAACATTTGATAAGACTTTAGATACTACTGCAACACTTTAAATACTACCATAGCATTGAAATCATCTTACAAAATAAAATCCGCAGTTTTGAAAAAAACATTCTTCAAATAAGAGCTCATCATCTCGTTCTATACTTTTCATACTGTTGGTGATCTTTTTTTTCATGCTCCGTATTCATTGGACTAATATTATTTTCATATTTCGTTTTCAACGATATTGGTAAAATCATCTTTAATCATTTTTGTATCAAACCGATACTAGTCGTTCCAGTATTATAACTCAAGTTATTGTTATTAATAGTGCCAACTGATTTAGAAAAATAAAAAGAATTTTTAAGTCTTTATTTATTTTTTGATTTCATACATCGTCCAATTGTATTATTAAACAGCCGTCTGTAGAATACTATAATGTCAATAGAATATATCCAAACATTCATCATTTTATTCAGGTCGATTTTCATTGGTTCATATGAACCAATGGGATAAATTATTCATGGTTCATTAGATTTTTGAAAATCAATTTAAAAATAATTTCGATTCAAATAAACTTTCGCATAAAAAGTTTAAAAATTTATATGACATATGGAGATTAAATGTTTGCAATTTATATCGAGGCCATATATCATCTCTCATGGTACAAGTGTGTTCTGAAGCAATTCTTTTTCTTTCGCCATAGATTTACATAGATTAGATTTATTTATTATTCTAAATTTCATTTTTTTTTGTTAGATTTCTTTTTCTCAATTAATTTCCATCGATTATGTCGTCGTCTCGTTCAGCAAGTGTCTCGTCCTCATCAGGCGAGTCGACATCATCGAAAACAGCACAAGAAGAAACGATTGCCAGTGATTTGGTTGTTACGAAATATAAGATGGCATCAGAAATAACACAACGTATTCTTCGTGAAGTTATTGATCGATGTGTACCTGGTGCATCTATTAAAGATACATGTATTTATGGTGATAAACGTTTAGATGAAGAAACATTACGTGTATTTAAAAAAGATAAAGATGTTAAAAAAGGAATTGCATTTCCAACATGTTTATCAGTTAATAATTATATTTGTCATTTTAGTCCATTAATATCTGATCCAGATATGATATTAAAAGATGATGATGTTGTTAAAATTGATTTGGGTTGTCATATTGATGGATATATTGCTGTTGTTGCACATACAATTGTTGTTGGTGCTACACGAGAGAAAAAGGTTACTGGTCGACGAGCTGATTGTATTCTTGCTGCATATTATGCTGCTGAAGCTGCTCTTCGTTTAATTAAACCAGGTGAAAATAATATGGCTGTTACTGAAATAACCGATCGTATTTCGCATGCTTATCATTGCAAACCAGTTGAAGGTATAAAAATAATATATCACTTTGTTTTCTTTTTTTTTTGTTTCAAAACTTTAATAATTTAAAAATTCAGGTATGATGTCATATCAAATGACACGAGGTATTATTGATGGTGAAAAGAAAATTTATCAAAATCCAACTGAAATGCAACGACGTGAAATTGAAAAACAAGAATTTGCTTTACATGAAGTTTATGCTGTTGATGTTCTTATGTCATCTGGTGAAGGTAAACCACGTGAAACCGATATACGTACAACAGTATATAAGAAAAAAGATTTTATTTATCAGTTACGTATGAAATCATCACGTGTATTTTTATCTGAAGTTGAAAAACGTTTTTCATTAATGCCATTTACATTAAGACATTTTGAAGATGAAAAACGTGCACGTATGGGTGTTATTGAATGTGCTAAACATGATCTTGTTGAACCATATCCTGTTTATCAAGAAAAAGATGGAGAATTTGTTGCTGAATTTAAATTTACACTTTTATTAATGCCAAGTGGACAAATGAAAATAACAGGTCTACCAATTGATTTAGATTTGTATGAATCAGAATATAAAATACTTGATAGTGATATTAAACAATTATTAACAAGTTCAACACAAAAAAAGAAAAAAAATAAGAAAAAGAAGAAAGTTAATAGTAGTCAACAAGGCAATCAAGGAGCTGGTGCAATGAGTACTGAAATGATGGAAGCTGTTGAAGATGATGGCGATGAAGAGTTTGAAGATGAACCTGATGAAGTTATACAAAAAAAATCAACTGGTAGTACAAGTAAAAAGGCTAAATCAAAGAAAACAACTAATAATACATAAGAGCATATGTTGTCATCTACAAAAACTGTCAGTAATGATTATTTACAACAACATAAAACAACAATAACAAAAAATACGTTTTTTTTTTGTCTATTTTTCTTTTTATTTTATTCTCGTTCATGTTATAACTGACGGGAGTGGATATGTTTTGTCTTTCGACAATAAAAAAAAAAATATAATGCTGACTGACAGTCGCCTATAGACAACTTTAAAGAAAGAAGAAAAGAATATTTGTTGTTATTTTTTTTTGTTTTTAGAAAAAAAAAAATATATACCCATCTATAGATTAATGATTACATGAAATATTTATATATTTATTTTTTTCATGTTGATAATTATTTAAAAATTAGTTAAACATAAAATTTGATATCGATAAAATAGAAATATTATTTTAGGATATAATTTCATCGAAAATTTATATTCAAAATATAATTGATTCATTTCAAAAAGAAATATCTATTAAAACAAAAGAAATCATTCTTGATAATTTTTCTATATAAATAAAGAATAAATATCATTTTCTTTTTGTTTCCCTTTTTTATGATGTATCAAATACTGACAGATTGTTTTTACGAAAAATTTTTAATGAATTGCTTCTTCATAATTTTACTAAAATCCATCTGTTGATTTTTTTTTTCAATACGTTATCAGATAATCATATTGATCAAAATATATCTATATTTGATTGCCTTGAGAACATTCGTTTACTGCTTTCATAAAAAAGGAATATCATTTTCAAGATAGTATATATGATTTCTAATTTCGATTTAGAATGAGAAATATTAAATTTTTTCATATTTCTACTCAGTTTGAATAAAATTTATCGATGAACAGAGATAAAAGATAATTGAACTATTTGTATATATTACACCACTATTGTTGTTCAGAATATAATTAACTTTTTTTATGATCGTCTCAATTATCACTTAACCCAATGTACTCTTCTTATTTTTGTAAAACACGATCTAAAAAGAATGTTGAAGTATATAGAGTAGAAATTTGAAATCTGCCTCTCCCTCACAGACACTGACAGACACTAGCTAAAAACCATCACAGACCATATATCAACAATAACGTCTTGTTCTAATATTAGCAATAGCAGCTACATCGTGTCTCACATTTTAATTCCAAAGGAATTGTGCTAACAGTTTTTTTTCATCGAATATTATTTCTTTGTAGTTAAATTATCGCCATTATCTTCATTTGATTTTTTCAATTGATATGATATCATATAGAACTAATTTTTAGATTACATATATACCTGAATGATTGAAATTAGAAATTTATAGAATCTATTGATTCTTTATTCGGCAAAAGATCTACAAAATGATTACATAAATTTGTACGTTTTATGAATGATGATATTGTTTAAAGTAGTGTACCATATTCTTCCGTTTAGCTTAGCTCTGTTTACGATCAAAGAGGAGTTTTTCTACGTGTGCACTTGACAAAATCTCGGTACAGGATAGATGTATTTCATACTGAAACAAATATTTGGTAACTTTAGCCGACTCAATGATTGGTCAACTAGGATGTGTGCAGTATGAGCGAAAAAGACCATTTCAAATCCACACCCTCTTGACTGTTCTCCTTTTTCTATTCTGTTTGTCTGCATCATACATTATACTTTTTCTTCTAACCAGTGTACTCACTGAACCTACTGGACTACCGCTAGAGCAAAAATAAAAAAAAAAGTAAGTGTCCTATAGACGTACAAGTATATTTCAAGCATGAATGAATTTATTTTGTCATATATTAAATAGGAAATTGGCTAATTATTCTATTATAGATTATCGGTCAACATGTTGAATATTACTAAAAAAAAGTTGCTGACAATCAATTCTTGTTATCTTGATTCATATCAACGTCTATTTTCATGCTCAAAATTACTATCTGGCTACTCATACAAAATCAAATCGACCCCAAAACTTACCGATAATAAACGATATGAAACATTATCTACACCAGTTCATCATCATCATCATCCATATCAAATACGTTCAAACATAAATAATAAACTAACAAATACTCTATATCGACAGTTTCGACCAAATGATACGAAATTAATGATTCTTAAAGATGAATTCGATCCACTTTCGTTACAAAATAATAATAATAATAATATTATAAATGTTAGCAACGAACTAAAAAGTGTTAAAAGACTTGAAAAAAGTAAGATGAAAATTGATGAATAAAAGTATATTTTAAAAACATTATTTTTTTCTAGATGATCTTCTTCGTCTTATAAATGATTTCTATCGCCATGATGACATAAAAAAATTAGCTACCGATCATGGTCTTGATCTTTATCTCTTTAAAAATGTCTATGTTAGCTTTCGAAAATTTCTTATTCAATCAACTATTTTACCTGTTGATTTTCAAACAGTATTAAATGATATTATATCTGGTGCTAGTAAATATCTTCTTATAATTTTTTTTTTGTTTTTTTTTTTTATTAATTTTCATATTTCATCGTATAAGGTCATATTACGGATATGTTTCCGTACTTTTTACAACATGCACAACAAATGTTTCCTCATTTAACATGTATGGAAGATTTGAAAAAAATTAGTGATCTTAGAAATCCAGCTAATTGGTAAATTACATTTAATAAAATAAAGATGATTTTAAATTAAAAAAAAACAATTCTTTAGGTATCCAGATGCGAGAGCTCTGCAACGAAAAATTATTTTTCATGCTGGTCCAACAAATAGTGGAAAAGTATATTAATTATTCAATATATTTGAAAATTTTCTTTTGTTTTTAATAGACATATCATGCACTTCAACGTTTTATAAATAGTGAAAGTGGTATTTATTGTGGACCATTAAAATTACTAGCATCTGAAGTTTTTTATAAAACAAATGCTGCAGTAGAGATTTTTTCTTTTTGAATTTTGTTTTATTAATTATTGAATACTAAACATTGTTCTAGGGTACAAAATGTGATTTAGTAACTGGTGAAGAACGTCGTTTTGGTGATTCCGAAGGAAAATCAGCAAATCATATAGCATGTACTATTGAAATGACAAATTTAAATACTGTTTGTACGTATGATTTAATAGTTCTTGAGTCGTTGTATATATATTCTTTTGATAGATGATGTGGCTGTTATTGATGAAATTCAAATGATTCGTGATCCACAACGTGGTTGGGCATGGACACGAGCTTTACTTGGTAAAATTAAATTTTATATTTGATATTATATTGTTTTGTTCTAGGTCTTCAAGCAAAAGAAATTCATTTATGTGGAGAAATTTCCACAAGAGAATTAATAGAAGAATTAATGATTACAACTGATGATGAATTCGAATTTCGAGAATATAAACGATTAACAAAATTAAATTATTTAGATGGAGCAGTAGGTAACCATTAACACTATATATTTATATGTATTTGAACTTAGTTAATATTACCTCAATGTATCATTATTTGAATTTCTGAAAACAACTTGAAAACGCTTACCTAGTGAGAATTAGGACTAATCTATGTGATCATTTAATACGTTATTAAAAATACTACTCTTGAGATTGCATGATATTGTCTATAAGCAGGAAGTCCTTTCACGTGATATTATCAAGGCATATTCCAGTTATTATAGTTGTGATCGTTCACTATGAAGAAATAGAGTCTCGATTCGGAAAGATTCTTGTATGGTTGAACTGCGAACTTTGTTTTGGAGTATCCGATCAGTTGCTACTCTCGATAAGAATTTCATTTCAGCCTCTTGTATTCGAGATCGAATATTAACTGTCGTCACCCACTGTTCTGTAGCCGTAAATGAGGGTAAATCGATATACTGACGTAAAGATCGCAAGCTTTGTCTTCTGACTCAACTCTGCCCATCTATATATATTAGAAGAGAATTTATCGCAAAATATCCCGTTCAGTTTAACAAGATGATTTGACTAACATATGTTTTTCTACAATTTTTTAGAAACATTCGATAATGTAAAGCCTGGCGATTGTTTTGTATGCTTTAATAAAAATGATATATTTCATGTAAGCCGTGAATTGGAAAGACGTGGTCATGAAGTTGCTGTTATATATGGATCATTACCACCGGGTAATATTGAGCATTTATTTTTTCTATGTTTGAAGTAATATACATGTTTTATTAGGTACTAAATTATTACAAGCTCAAAGATTTAATGATCCTAATGACTTATGTAAAGTTATGGTTGCTACTGATGCAATTGGTATGGGTCTTAATCTGTATGTAATTGATATTCTTACTACTTCTTTAGATTCGGTTTTTTTTTGTTTTGATTATTTCTAGAAGTATCAAACGTGTCATTTTCTATAGTCTTGCAAAACCACAATTAAATGAACAAGGTGAAAAAGAAAAAAACAATGTAACAACATCACAAGCTCTACAAATTGCTGGTCGAGCTGGAAGGTTAGATAATAGAAAAAACGAATAATTAAATTATAATTATGTCCATTAGATTTGCAAGTGCATTTCCTGATGGTGAAGTAACAACATTTCGGCATGATGATTCACCTGTATTGAAAGATATTATTCATCGACAAGTAGAGACAATCAAAGTATGTTTTTTTTTTAGTTAAAGATATGGGCACTGGAGCGTTTAGGTTGACGAGGATCGAGTCTCATTTGAATTATGGCTCTAAACGCTTGCTCACCTTCCAATCTGATGTTGCTTTACTAAGCGAACCAGAGTTAAGTACACAGATTGAAACATTTTACATGTTTTATTTATATATTGTGATGACAACAATAAAGTCCACAATCTATGTCGTCATGGTTTTTGGTGGAATCTTTTTAGTTTATATTCACACAGAGTTTTATGTAAACTGAACCAATTGTAGAATGATATGCTTAAAAGGCTAAACTATCTGCATCCGAGTAATTGTATTCTCTTTCGTAATATTATCACTTACTTCATTTCAATGAGTGAAAACAGCTCTCATTATCAAAACTTTAGAAATATATGAATAAAAGCTGTTAGCACAATTCTTGTAAGATTAACATGGAAAACGCGATGTAGTTGCTGTTGCTAATCACATGGACATTGTTTTTGTTCTGTCTGATTTGGGGCACATTTCTTCACCATTCTTTTAGTCAGTCCTTCAGAAATGCAATAATGAAGTAGATCATGTATTATAACAAGACATTATCGATAATATAATCTTTGATTGTATATCAACAACGTTTGTCACAGTTTTACTGAAGGTACTTACTGGATCAATTTTTGAATGTTTTATAAAAGAAAAGCAACAGATCAAAGGGCCTCATCTCGTTTAAAATCATTCCACCATCTCTGCTTAAACAATAAAATCTAATGATTTATTTCTTTGGTTTTTCTTTAGCGTGCTGGACTTCATCCAACAGCTGAACAAATTGAAATGTTTGCTTATTATTTACCTAAACATTCATTGTCAAGTTTATTGGTAAGTTGATAAAATTTTTAAACCTGATGAATAAACTAATTTTCTTTTTTTTTTAGGATACATTTATACAGCTTTCACAATTAGATAATAATTTATATTTTATGTGTAATATTGAAAATATGAAATTTCTAGCAGATATTATTGAACATGTTCCATTATCAATTCGAGTTCGCTATATATTTTCATGTGCTCCTATCAATAAAAATATGAATTTTGTTTGTACAATGTTTTTGAAAGTGAGAATCTGTTACATGAGAAGAATTTATTAGATTTTATAGTTTATCTTTGTAGTATGTTCGCCAATTTAATCTGAATGAACCAATAACATTTGATTGGCTTTCAAAGCATATAGATTGGCCATTTAAGACACCGAATACAATCATTGATTTAGTACATTTAGAACAAGTTTTTGATTGCTTTGATCTTTATTTATGGCTTAGGTAAGTTTTGTTTCTTAGTATTTGAAATCATTCAAATCTTGTTTTTTTCTTGTTTATTTAGTACTCGTTTTAGTGAAATATTTCCGGATAAAGAATTAGTTCAAAGTATTCAAGCAGAACTTGATCGAATCATTCATTCCGGCGTACAAAATATTGCGAAACTCGCTCAACAAACCGATCATCTTGAAGATACTAAAGATACCGTTGTGAAGAATTCTAATTTATCTTCAGTATCTTAAGAATAAAAATAAATAAAAATATCATACTTTACAAAAGTATAAACAAATAAAAGATTTAGAAGACATTGTGTACTAAAAAGAAGATTGCAATACAACATAGAATATCATTAGTTTCAACATACTGTATTTGAAGATATGATCAAGAAAAATAAACTACGAACGAGCCAACTCGTCTCACTGATAATACCCGCTTGAACTCATATTTCGCTTATAGGTAGGACTCGCAGTGTAACTGAACATCCTGAAAGAGTTCGTGTCATTAGACTTTACTTCTTGAGTTATGGTCATTTCACTGAACTTTCAGTCTATGGCAAAATATCAATAGAAAAATCGCCATAAGAAGTTTCGATTTGAAATTCTCTTGAACAGTAGCCCTCATAATCATTATGATGTCCTGCAAGTTTCAACTCGAATGGATGATTTCTTAAAATATCGTATACCTAAAAACTGGACTATTTTTTCGAACTCTCATAAGGGCCATGAGAGCTATAGCTGGGAAAGATTTCAGACTAAAACGCCTTGTTGCGATTTTTCTCATGATATTCGACAATCGGCTGAAAGTTCAATAAAATGGTCGTAAATCAAGAAGAAAGGTCTAATGGCACGAACTCTTTCAAGATGTTCATCCACACTATGAGTCCTACCTAGGAACAAAATAACAGCTCAAATGAAGGTTATCAGACGAATGAGTTCCCTCGTAAATAGTCCTCGTTTATGATTTTCAAGTCTTTCATTTAAAAATAAATTCTAATTTTTGTTTATATTAAGAAAACACAGCACACACCTGCTTTTTTTAAACTAAACAGACTATTCATTTTCATTTATTCATACTGTAACCTATGCACTAATGACTTCTTCTGCGTCAATATTGGAAAATGATTTTCAAAAGTATTTTTATGAACAAGCGAAGTACTATTTTTAATTTTTCGAGTATTAAATTTCAAGAGAAGGCAGTTATTATTCTACCACAGTGAATACATCAGCTAAAACATCCTTCGCTTTTTCTTTTACACTGGAAAATAACTCAACAAAACTAAGTAGCATGATATGGTACTTTATATATCATTTATGAACCATGTAAAATTCGAAGACAAATAAATATCAATAAGAATATGCTACTCAAAAGGCATAAGCTTAAAGATTCTTTTCTTTTTTTCTGGTTGCAGCTTGCTAAGACAAATAAAACTTCAATTGAGAACACTTACGAATTCTACAACTTCCTAGATTTAATTAGACTTCAATTACAATGGAACATAACTTAATATATCAGTTTTTTATTTCCAGCCTTTTCGATATTTTTTTAACTTTTAAGTCTTTTAAATGCTTTGTTTAATTTTGCTTAAATCTCAATTTTGTTTGACACGTATATATGCAAGTTTATTTACGCCATAATGTCTTGCCGTCATTATTCGAACTCAAATCTACAAGAGTTGTACGAATCATGCTCAACATTTTATACATAATTAATTTGATGTGTATTCATCAATGAATAACTACAAGTTCTCTTAGAGAATCATTTAGAAGACTTCGATATTCATATTTTCTTCTCGTGATTTTTTTTTCTCTTTTAATTCATTAACAAATGTAACATGATATAAATATGAACAGAGATGCAGAGTAGAGTACAGAAATATCTTCGTGTTCTTAAGGAAATAAAAGACGAAGAAAAGATTATACATACACCTTAGTGTTGCAAGTAGACGGTCAGAGTATACGCCACAAATTATAAAGCAAGATTCTTACTTAGTATGAAGTGTTAAATAACTTTTCTAGGCATATTAGAATCTCGAACAGATGCATGCCTAGATCATATATCTCTAGATATTTTCTACTAGTGAAGTTTCGAACAGAAAACGAAAAGTGAAAACCTGCGGCTTCAGTTTTATTATCTAGTATTGCAAAATGATAACACTTACTAGTAAGAGAAAGAAAATTTATGTTTTGAAAATACAAATCTGAATAAGTTGAATCTATTTTTTAAATGAAGGATGATAAACAACAGTAAGAGTGACCTCTGATTACTTCAAAACTAGTCACAACCTTATATTCTGAAACTTCTTTTTCATTTCATAGTAAAATACATAACACCTCTCATAGATGAACACTTTGTAAAAATCTCGATGGTACTCATTTATAAGAGAGATTTTATTGTAAATATTTTTTTTCAAAAATATTTTTTCTTGTATATCGAAGTATGAAAATATAATAAGAGTTTTTATTTTGAGAACAACACATGCGCGACATTTTATTCACATCATATTAAGATTGTTCTCTTTTGTCAGCCATTCAGCATTATATCCGAGTTCCAATAAATATTCATTGGCTAATAAAAACCATGACTACAAAGATGTAAAGTATAATTACATAAACTCAATTGTGATATTCTTCATAGTTCAATTTGTAATAAAATGTCAACATATAATAATGTTTTAGGCAATTTTATCTCTTATTCGGATGATTTAAGTGATCTTGATGATGATGATGATGATGATGATGATGATGATAATGATAATTATGAAGATTCAGTTGCGGAATCTGAATTTGAAATCAACAATCGTTATAAACTTTCACAAGCCAACATCATCGATGAGCGAAGTCTGATTATTGAATCACTACTAAGTATGTCGAAGACATATTCGTACCTACACATAGGTACACATAATCAAGGCTCTTTTTTTCTTTTTCAAATCACTTTCTCTTAAAATAAACATACGCTTCATAATCATATTTTTTAATTTTGTGCGACGTGAAATTTTTTCGATAGTCTCATCAAGGATATAATAAATATAAATTCATACAATAATATGTGTACAATACATTATACTTCATTTCGTAAAAAAAAGAAAAGAAACAAAGAATGTATGGTTACATCAGAAAGATCGTCTATTTCTATTTTGACTATAGGGCATTTTTTTCTCATTTCTTTTTCTTTTTCTTGTATTTTGTTACTCGGTTGCCGTGCAGTTTTGATGATCTTCACCATTCTCTTTAGTTTGTTCGTTCTTTTAATTTTTTGCAACACTTTCTTCACTTTGTCAGTCACTCTTATTTGTTCTTTTACATATAAAGAATAACAAATTGAAATATGATTTTGTGACTGACTAATTGAAATTGTATATTCGTATAGAAACGTGAGAAGAAAAAATAAAAGAATCGCTGTAAAACTTAATTTAAAGATTGAAATAAGCTTATTTATCAACATACAATGACAACACCGTCAAAATCAGGTGGTGCGTTAATCTTTTTTTGTTTTTCTTTGAATGTTCGAAGTTTTTTATTTAATTATTAATACTATTTTGTTACTTTATTATAATGATTTATATAATCAATTAGGTGAGAAACGTGGTTCAATGTCGCTGGCTAGTAGTGAAGCTTCACTATTGACAGTGCCTGGTTCCACTCGTACACGTCGAATGTCAACAACAAAAGTAATTGACCAACGTCCAAAACATTTAATGTTAGGTGATTTCGAATTAGCTAATGTTGTGTAAGTAGAAAAGAATTGATCTGAGAAAATTTGAAAAACAGATATAATTTATTTAATTATAGAGATTGTGAAGAATACGTACTATGCTGTAAATACAGTCCTATAGGAGATGTATTTGCTGTTGGCTTAGGTAATGGCACAATTAAAGTAAGCTTCAAAAATGTTGAATATTGATCTATGCTAAAGCTTTTCTTTCTTTATCACATGTTACTATCGGAATTATATAGATTCGAATAACTTTCATTGCTTTTAACATAGAAGAAATGAGTAATTCATTGTATATCATTTGATATATAAATATGCAATGAAAGTAAATCTTTTTAAATTCTTATTTTTCAATTCTATAGCATTTATTTTGAAAACTATTTATAAATTTCATATGTGAACAATGAATAAAGGCAAAAAAACAATCATAGATCTTATAATTTTCATAACGATAAAATATGTTGTGCATCAGGCGTTCATGAATAATGCATGGATTAATAAGCCTATCTTAGTGTTTAGAGCAAAGAATTCTACTAATTTCTATGAGGTACTATTGAGCAATAGTCAAGGATCATTTCCGATCTGCCGAAAGAAAAAAAAATGTCAAATATAATAGAACTCTTTATTTTGTGGTACTCACATATATTATTGAATGGAACTTTTAAGCTTGCAACTCTCCTCGTCTCTTCATCACAGATCCTAGCTATCGAGGACAACAGGCGTCGGACTCTTTTCCTAGAATTCCTTAGCGACAAGAAAAGGCATTGAATGATATTAACAAGACTTGGACTGTTCTAGAACATTCCAAAGTCTTCTTTGATATTTGAATGGCTAGAATATGTTTGTGGATATTCTAAACAGTGCAGTTTTTAATTTTTTGTGCAGATAAAAATTTATATTTAAGATGTGAAGGATCATGCGCGGTCATACGTTGATTTAGCATAGTTGTCATATGATCAACATAAAAAAAATGTGAACTAATCAAGTTATAAATTAATATTAGTGTTTCTGAATTTATCAAGATATA
Organism: Rotaria sordida; assembly: GCA_905250125.1. NCBI lineage: Eukaryota > Metazoa > Rotifera > Eurotatoria > Philodinida > Philodinidae > Rotaria > Rotaria sordida. Next base: position 13,060 of record CAJNOL010000159.1, read on the forward strand.
TTATAGTATGTTGAGACATGCTATTGATATAACAGACTTATTTGCCAGTTAAATCAATGGTGAGAATAATAATAATAATAATGTTAAATCAAACAACAACTAGAGTGCTAGTAAAAAAATAGAAAAAAATTCTGCTCGAAATGCATCATATTTTGCATTAGTATAATGATGCTAAAGAACACACGTGAGTTGCACGTTTTAACTCCAAAAAGGACTAAACTAACAATCTTCTTGTTACACATTTAAAAAAATGAAACTATTTTCACAACTAATTAAAGAGTAAAAATGATTCTCGTTTTATCAAACAGAAATCATTTTCTAATCTCAATGGATATACCCAGAAAAATAATTTTTTTTCACAGTCTGTTAAAATTATAAAATATTCTTATGATTTTTATCATTTTTATTAATATTTCCGTACAATTCATCAATTATTTATATCGTTTGCTAATCAACTTGTCATCGAGAACAACTATTTTCATATTCATTTTTATAATATAATTATTTTACTACCGACAAATAGGAAATATCTGTAATAATATACTTGAACAAAGGAAAAAGAAAACAAATATTGTTTTAACACACTTAAAAATCAAATTATATATTCAAAGTATACCTAAAAAAAGTTTATTTGCAGAAGAATTTCTAAATTTTATTTCTAAAGATAAGTGATTTATACGAGGATTATATTTTATTTCGTATCTTTTGCAGGTCTATTCAAAAGCAGGCCAATTTCAATATGTTCTTACTGATGATGATACAAAAACACGACGTAAATAAGAAAACACTGTTTTAACAATTGACATTTATTTTTAAATGAAACTTTCCTTATTTATTTAGGTTATCCAGTAACATGTCTTAAATTTTATGGAAACAAAGACGATGCAAAAATAGATCATCAAAAAATGTTAGCTGCTACTTGTAAGTGTAGTTTCTAATACAAAACAAGAAGTTTATTGTGTTGAAAATAATTTTTATTTTCTATAGATACAGCTGGTTATGTTAAAGTTTGGCATTATCCAACTCAACAATGTGTTTTTACATTCGATGAAAAAGATCGACAACCATTAGCACTTGATTTTAATTATAATTATACACGTTTATATGTTGCTGGTAAAATATTTTCTTAGAAAAAAAAATGACACACTTGTTTTTATATTTCTTTTGTTTTTTTTTTTCTTTGAAATTAGGTAGTGATTGTGTAATTAATTGCTATGATTTTAGTGCGAAAAAATTACTTCGCAAATTACAAGCATCGTAAGTTTTTTGTTCTTTGATTAACACATTGAATTTTGTGATTGAAATAAAATAAAATAAAATAAAATAGAGAAAGTCGAGAAAATATGGATGGTCATAAAAATCGTATACATGCTATTCGTTCACATCCAGCTATGGAAACTGTTTTTCTTACGGGTGGTTGGGATGAAACGATTCATTATTGGGATGAACGTGCACCACATTCACAAAAACATTTTGCTGGTCCACATTTATGTGGTGATGCGTTGGATATTATTGCTGAACATCAAGTTATTTTAACTGGATCATGGAGAAAAAATTCAACATTACAAGTATGAAAGGATAAAAAGAAAAAAAGTATTTATGTTTATTAAATTATATATAGATTTGGGATTTTTCGACAGGTGAATTAATTAAAGATGCTTTTCAAAATAATGCAACTTCTATGGTAAATTATATTTGAATTATATTATTGTTTTATTCGTTTTTTTTTTGTAGCTTTATTGTACAAAATTCTCTCCGAAAGAATATATTTTATGTGCTGGAAATGATAAGAATGAAGCAATTATTTATGATTATTCAATATTACAGGTAAATGATATAATATTTAGAAAAAATTTAAATTGATTTTTTCTTTTTTCATCTTTTGGAAAATGAATAGATGGTTGGTGGTATAACAGATCTTGAAAATGCTGTTTATTGTGCTGATACAGATGTAAATCGACCAAATATGATTGTTGGTTCAGCAAAAAATATTTTTATTGTCAATGATAAATCTCGACATAGATAAACAAATAACATTATGTATTTTCTCAACTCTATTTAAAATGTGTGTGTGTTTCTATTTTTGAGTGCATTGTTTTCTATTCTTTGACAAATCATAATAACCAATCATTTGAATACGCCAAAAAGAAAAAAGCTGGAATTCTACAGTAACTTTATAATAAAACGAAACGTAAAATAAATGCAAAATTCTATGAAAAATTATCAATATGAAGTATTGTATTTTCTTAATTCATGATAAAGTCTTTCTTGATTTCGAATTCTTATCAATGATAGATAAGGAAAATGATCAATGAGACAAATTAAAAAAAAACTTATATTATTTTTCTATCTTTACAGTAAAGTTTTTGTCATTGAGAGATCGATAAGTTTTATAAAGCAATACAATTGTGGATGTGAGTGTTGTCGAGAGGGAAACAACAGAGACCTCAGTCTTGAAGTCTTATGAAATCTTAAGCAGTATTTTGAAACTCTTGAGCTATAGCTTTTAATATATGTTGAAGTCTCTTAAAGTCTGCTGTTTCCTCCCTCGGATGATGAGAGTACGGGCATGTGTTGAGAAAAAACGGTACCCACATCCAACTCCACTAAAATATTTGGCTTTTGTTCGTTGTGTTCAATAAAAATATAATCGTTTTCAGATACAATATCGTCAATAATAAATAAATTTTTCTTTATTCAGACTTCACTAATCGAACGAATGTTCGGTAATGAATCAATCGGAAGGAAGTAGAAAAATTTTTTAAATAAATCTTTCTAACAAGCAATCAAATAATACATATTGTATTTATCAAAATAAAATTTAATTGAAGTGATAGTTGATGTAAAAGAGTATCAAAATGATTTTGCAATGACAAACGTCTACTCAATGAAAATAAATTATTTACTATATAGATAATAATAAAAATTAATATTAGTAACGATTGTTTAAAAATATATATTTCGACAAAAGAAAAGCGCAAAAAATCGTTAGAATTATCATAGATGATATAAATATGACTAGTAATAATTTAATTGAATTCAATTGTCTTGGTACTATCTTTCTCATTCGAGAAACTTCTCTTAATCGTTTTCCAAATACTCTTCTTGGTTATATTTATATTAATATTTCAAAAAAAATAACGATTCATCATTGTTTTTTTTCCTCTCCTATCTAGGTGATCCAAAACGTCGTGGTTCTTTGTATAACAAAGTAAAACAACAATATATTATTGATCGACATATTGTTTCTTTTGAAGCAATTATTAATTATTATGAAACAGGTCAATTAATTGCACCTACAATTTATGAACCAATTATTTTTTTTGAAGAACTTAAATATTTTCAATTAGATGATGAAACAATTCAACATTTTTATAATAGTGAAATACATGAAGAATTTATTGATCATCAACGTATTGTACCATCAAATCGTATTTTACGAGCTATTTGGATTTCATTAGAATATAATGATTATTCATTCATTACACAAATAGTACAAATCTTATTAAAATAAATAAATAATAATTTTTCTCGAATATGTCTTTAGATTCAATTAATTTGTTTAATTATTTCTTTACTCTATTGTTTTAATATTTCAATTGAACTTCTTCCACAATTATCAAGAGAAAAAGTTATCTGTTATAAATCATCTACTAATCATCATCATTTAACTAATTGTAATAATATATTTTTTGATTTTCGTCCATCAAAAATTGCAGGTCAATGGATTCTTAAAATTGAACAACGTTTGTTATTAATGTAATGATTTTATTCTCAATTGATCATTTGTTTTTCTTTTTCTTTTTCTTTTTTTGAAGTATGTACTATTTTTATTACATTGGAATATATTCTTCGTTTTCTAACATCACCTCATAAATGGCTAACATTAATTTTATTAATAAATATATGTGATTTATTTACATTATTTGTTAGTTGGATTTATTTAATATTAATTAATATGAATATATCAAATAATGATAAACAAGATTCATTTTTTTATATAAAATTATTTCAATATTTAATGCTTTTACGTTTATTTCGATTTTTTCGTCTTTGTCGTTATGTTAAATCATTACGAATACTTTTTTATGGAATTCAAAATGCATTTAAATATATTTTATCTATTGGTTTTATAATACTATTTTTTGTATTTACATTTGGTGTTATTATACAAATTATTGAAAAAAATTGGGATCATGCTTATGTAACACGTCTTGAAGATTTATTTAATATTGTTACTATATCAACAATAACTGTTGGTGATGCTAAACGTGTACCATTGTCACCAAACGGAAAAATTCTTTGTTCATTTCTTGCTGGAATAGGTAATTCAATTCATACACAGTGTCACTCAAAATTGATCATGCATATTATTGATCGTGTTGTTTTTCTAATATCTTAAGATGATATCAACATACAGTGTTGTGGTTTTCACTAAAATTTAGTCTTGTTTTCATAGTCTATCAGCTCATTGTGTCAAATATTTACTAACTTCCTCCCCCTTCCCACATATTAGAAGAATCGCGTCTTGTAAAAAAAACTCTTTGTTTAAATCTGTTTAACCTTTTGTTTTTTCATTGAAATATATCTTTTTTTTCTTCGGAGAAAGAAAAACGCTATTGTCAGCTAGAGTGAAAACGAGAGAACTATGTATAAATGGTGCAAGAAGGAAAGAGCGATTAAGGGTGTTCCCTCCCTCCTTTTTTGGCCATTTCTGGTCCTCGAAGAGAGTACAATCAATTCTCTTTGAGAACTAGAAATGGCCAAAAAGCGGCGATGAGATGCCCTTAATATTAAACTCCATTTGTATCAACAGTGATATACATCTAGTGAATATATAAAATACGAAGGAACAACATCGTACACTCTTTTGTGATGATGAAGATTCAAATTTTGATAATTAAGACAGTTGTAACGATGAAACATACGTTGAAATTACTAAGACAATTGATGAGTATGAAAATAAATTACTATAGGTTTATCGACATATTATCTATTGGAATCTAAAAACGGTAATGAAGCAAAAGAATATAATGAAAAGAAAGCGATAGTTCAAAAAAAAAAAGAGTTCACATTTATTGTTACACGTCTTCAATCACAACAAAATGAAATAGATCAGTTTATGAGAAAGTAAAATTCAACTGTAGTTCTTTTTCTTTGTATTCTTACTGCGTATTTGAAACATAATCATAGTGAACTAACTAAAATGTAAGAAGAATATGGGATCTTTTATGGATAGGAGTTCATATTAGAAGATCCAGGGTCTGTTATGATGTGGAAGGCGGGAAATATGCAAGATTAGAAAGATACTAAAAATGGTGTACTTTGATATTTCTCAAAATTGATCATATACCACAAGCAAACATATAAAGACATGTTAGGATTAAAATCTCGTATTTCATCTTTTTAAACGAGAAGTTGCATTTTCTACAATGTCTTGACTAAAAAGCAAATGAAATTTCTTTAGAACGTTTTTCAAATGTGTCTTCCTGCTAAAAAGAACTAAATACGAAATATAATATTTAGCCATTTTTGCTTGTGGTGTATGATCTTTTTTTCTTGAGCAATATTGAAGTACGTCATGTTTAGTATTTCTAGTTTAGTATCGTGAATATATGACATCGTGAGAGGATAAACTATAAAAATAGAACTACATTTTAGCAAAAATTGTAACTCTATGTATTGAAATTATCTTGAAATATTAGAAAAAAAAACAAGACGATCTATTAGGTTTATGATAAATTTTGAATGCTTTTACATGATCAAAAATAATAAATAATGATCTTCGTTTTTTGAAGGACTAATTGGAATTGCTTTGCCAATACCTTCTATCTATCGACAATTTCAATCAATTTATCGATTAGAAAATATGGATAAAAGATTTATTATTCCTGAATATGTTTATTCGAATGAAAATCTAGTTAAAAACCAATGATGACAACAATAATGCTACTTACAAAAAGGATAAAAATGTTTATTTTAAAGATAAATAAATAATAAAAGTTCTTTGAATTGTTATTACATACGTACAAAAAGATATTCTCAAGTGTAACATCCATAATAATAAAAAAAACACTGAACGATTATCAGCAAATTGAATGCACTTTTTCTTAAGCTTTCCATGAGTATAAACTTCCAATTCAAGAAATACGAGCAGTTTTCGACCGAAACTAGAAAAATCTGACCACCGGATTACTGCTTCCAAGTTCCTATCATTATTTCAGTCGGAAACAGCGTCTTTACGGCAAGAACCTGTTGAAAATTCACAGATTCGAGCGCCAAAATCATTGATCTGAGCTCGTAAGAAAGCAAAGAACAAAACAAAAATAGCATGTGATTGTTTGCGAATGTTGACCGTTTAGCAAAAAACGGATATCTTTGCCTAACTATATCATATAAAAAAATAGTCTCTAGGAAGAGAATGAAATACTGCATAATAATTGCAATCATAAGTACTATAATTTATGCCGCCAATATGATCAATGAGTAGATGATACACAGAAAAATTGATACAATAAATATTAAATGATCTGAAAAATTTGTGTTTTTCTAGTTCTGATCTTAATCTCGTAATTTTGACCTTACTTATGAACCGCAGCAACTTCCTTTCATATTTTATATAATTCTTTGAATACATACAAAACTGATATGAATGCTTTTGATTCGATAGTAGTATAAACATTCTTTTATCTACATGTATCAGAACGGACGAATACATAAGAAAATACAAAGTCTACATTGCACTAAGAAAAAAAAAATTCTATACAACTATTTTTCAAAAACTGCAGGCTTCAAAATTGAAATCATTTGTCAGATCTCAACTGATATTACTCAAATATGATCATCAAAATATAACCATTAAATTAGTAGATAGTATTACTTGAATGATGAGTAATTAATGAAAGACAGAATGTAATGAAATTGATAATTTTATGTATTATCTTGACGAAATAAAATGAATCAAACAAAGTTTTATTCATATTGTGTTCAATTTGTTAAAATAGAAATTAATATAACGATTCTTATTTATGAATTATTCAAAATCATATCATTCATAACAGATTACATATAAATAAATAATCACAACACATCTTTTCTCTATATGACTTAATTATAGAACGTTTATATAGCATTTTATTCCTCAATCGAATAAAAAAAACCAGTTTTCCATTGAAATTATGTTTTAAAATTAATTATGCCAGCTGTACATAAAGATTTTTATCACCAAAAAAATGAACTTTTCGTTGTTATCTTACAACACATCAATTATCATAAATTTCATTTTAATTATATCGATCTTTTCTTCTTATCTCAGTTGGAATTCTCTTATGTTTTTATTTTCAATTCAATTCATATAGATCTAAAACTATGCAAGACGAACAAATTGAAAATTTTCTATCGTTTTATATCCTAATACAAGAGAATGCATCAACATTTCTCTGTCTCTCTCTCTCGCTCTCTCTTTCTCGATCAATTTATTTTTAACACACTTATTGAGTCAACACTAGTAGAACAAATAACATAACTGTTTCATAAAAGATTCGTTGGCAAATGAAACCAAAATCAATTTAGTCAAACAATATTCAATTGATTATATCTGTAAAAGTAAAAGAAAATACTAATACTGTAATTATTTGTCGACTATCCATCATTAATAACAGACAGCAAAAGAAAAGCTACAGAAGAATTTTGCTCTTTTGTGTAACGAGTTTTGTATATATGCGTGTTGTTTCACATGTGTATCGTAATGATCTTCGAGCAAATGTCAATGTCCACCACGACTATCAAGTTGTGTCAATAATGAGCGACATGTTTTGTACAATCTTTCTATTAAACAAAAAAAAAAAAGAGAAAGACAATCAAGTCACCTCTTCTTTTGTGAATCATCACAAGATTATTGCGCAAATGTCTATTTGTAGTCCGAAGAAAAAGATGAAACAAGAATTAATCTCTATCGTGTATGTGTGTAGGTGATGATCGAATTGATTATGAATGTGGCAAAAGTAAAACAAACAAACAAACATGATCATCGTGTTGGTCTGGTGAACATACACGCGTGCCCTATCAATCATTTATCTTTATTTCTTTTTCTTCTTCTTCTTCTTTTTTTTCCTCATTCGCATTTTCGGAATGGAATTTGATTGGTAGCCGATAAGCTTTTACACTCTAATTACTTCGTGTGGGTAAGATATAGTGAAAGCGCGCAAGCTCGCACGAGCCTGCGCGTATATGAATCAAGAAGATGAGACGTTATGTTGTTCCAAGATGGTATGCATTTCAAACGACGATAGATAACGATTATTCTCGAACGAGCCAAAAAAAAAAATAAGAAAAAAAACTGGCATCAACAACATGACACATACTCAATGGAATTTTAGTTCTACGTGATCACATAGAATATAGAATCGAATAAGGCACAATCATTTTCTTATTTTTGTATTTTAGTTTTTCTCTTTTTTTTTTCAATGTTATATTAAGATGGATAATTGGTAAGATATTAATGGATATATTTCGACATTTTTTGAATTAGTATTAAGTTTTCTTCATACATGATAATCATCCTAACATTCATGAAATTATTTTAGATTACTTATATATGTATGTACATCATCGATGAGTACTAATACACTTGTTAATGAAAATTTACCTGTTAATAATACAACATCGACAACAACATTAAATAATGATGGTCCTATAGCACACCTTGATCATATGTTAAGTACACTTCATGATGACCAACAAACACGAATGCCATCAAATATATCAATTGATACATTTGATAATAAATCACATCGAATAAATCATCGTTCAACATCACGAACAGCAATAACTGATGGAAAAATTGTTGAATGTTCATCAGAAAATTCAATTGTTTATCGATATTATACAGGAGAATCAGGTTCAATTATTGAAGAACATTTTGATAAGGCACTTAAACAACCAACATCATTTAATTCAACAAGATCAATATCAACACGAGGTGAGTATAATTATATATAATTGATTCGTTAGAGAACTTTTTAATTCCTCATTTTAGAGAAAAAAAAGAAATGTGAATTAATCAATGTAAGCTTATGCGAACGAAGCAAAGATAAGATGATAAAAAAAAAGAAACTGCACTTTTTATAGTTCTCGTATGGAAATAATAGTATGAACAAATTCTACATAAATATCTATATGAAGAAAATCTCACAATTACGAGTAATACATGTTCTAATATGTCTATATCAGTAGTGGAGCCAGAGGGCGTTCAACTGTTCCGACGGACATTTGAACCCTTGAAAAATCTCGCTAGGGAAGATGAGCCTCCTCTCTAGCCCAAAATTTTGATTCCGCCACTGGTCTAAATTACTACATTACAAGATTTTTTTTGTTTCTTAACATTTTTGAATTCTACGAAAAAAAAAACTCTATTTAGATCCTCGAACATCATCTTATGGTTATTCAAGCATGATGAATCCATCAAGTAGTTTTTGGCCTAATTTTATGACATCACCAACTTCATATCCACATCCAACTTATCTTCCTACATCACAAAATGAATATACTGATTGGATGCATCATCATCATCATACATATCGTTCACCTTATTCAACAAATTCAACAACAACAACACCATCATCATCATCATCAGCTATTTCAAACAATCATTTACATTCAATTGGATCACCAAATAATACAAATCTTAATAACAATACAGGGCGTTATCATCATCATACATCACCCGATATGGATGTTGTGACAGCAGCAGCTATTGGAGCTGCAGCCGCTGCACAAATGTTTCATCATGAAAAACAATCTCATCATGGTTATACACCAACATCTCATCATTTTGATTATCATCTTGGTGGATCAATGATGGCAACAGCATCATATGCATTTCCTCCACAGAGTAAAGATTTGTTGTTGTTTTTTTTTTCTTCTTTTTCGTCTTTAATTATTTATTGATTTCTTCGTTTTTTTTTCTTATCTAGGCTTTGATTTAATGGGTACAGGTACATCAACAATGGGTTTAGAAAATCCAAATATTAAAGATTCAACAGCATCGACACCTTGGTATTCAAATCATCATTTATCGTGTTGAATAATAAAAGAAAAACAACAATCATTTCTTCAGTTTATTTGGTTATAATTACATAAATATATATTTACTAAAAAAACATAAAGAAAATATAACAATTCTTTTTTTTTCTTTTTCCTATTGTAATTTATTCAAGATGTAATTGAATTATTTCTCGTTGATTACGTCGTTATGTTGTAAACAATACTGCGTCATCTTCGATACGTAAACGACAATATTGTTTTAACTTTTTTTTTTTCTTCTCTAATGTTTGTCTCACATTTTGCGCTTATATAATTTTTATCTATTAAGAATGTAGATAATTTCTGTGATGTTGATATTATTCATTAAAGATTTATCATCATCACTGTTTTATTTAATTTCATCTTGTTTATTATAATATTAGAATGGCTTAAATAGATGATTTTTATTTTCATCAAATTAATTATCTTTGAGAAACAATAGAAGATGATTGTATTTTAGGTTGACAGTTTCGGATATCTAAAAACAAAAAAAATTTTTATCAAGTCAAGTATTTTTCTCATGAATTTTTATATTTATATTTGAATAAGCAAAATATTGTTCGATGAAGTAAATATAAGTCTTACGGGAAATGTAATATTAGCAGAACATTTCCGTAAAACTAAACCAATAAGATTCATCAAATGGTTTGTAGTGAAGGTAATTTTCTAAATACTATTATATAGAACGCTAGTGCATTTTTCCAGAGTATCTGTGTTGTTTAACAATTGAATATTGAGATCTATAGTACGATTTTTAGAATATAACACTTATGTCTTATAGTAATAATATGATTCTCAACTTTAGCGAGTATTCGAACAATTAAGGAAGAAAAACTATTCTAACATTCAACGACTCTAAAAATAAAAAAAATTATCACATATTTGGTGCTCACAATCCATCTGTATAAACTAATTGAAAAATATTGTCGAGAATGGCTATTAGTGAATCTGAGAAGCATAAGAAAATTGATGATTCATTGTAGTTTTTCTCAAAAAAACTACCATAGCTTTGCTGATAAATCCTCAATAGTTTAGCAATTCTTCAACATTATTTAAAACTCTATGAAACTATTTTATTTTAAGGCCTATAATGATGTTATTTATTTTTCAATTTATTTACAACATTTTATGAAGATACTTGAAATACATTACTAAAAGTAAATGTCTATGAAAAATTCATATATAGGGTATGACGTTAAATGAAACTTTCGCAACATATGGGCATCAATGCTTGAGAAATAATTAATTAATCATATACAACGTAGATTCAAGATGCCTTTCTTTTTTTTTTTTTTTTTTACATATTCTATCAAAGATTTCGTAATAAGACATTAAAAAAAATAATCGAAAATGATTTGAAGAATATTTTTTTGTTATTAATATTTGTAGATTACAACATAATTCTGATAAATTAGAATTGAAGACTGAAGACATTGAACATTTCAAATTTCTAATTGAATAAAAATTTCTGTGAATATTATTATCATATATAAAGAAAAGAAAAATTGTACGTATGGATTCATGTATTTATTCGACTTTTTCTAGTTGATATTTTGAGCTAAACAAATGACATTTTTGTTTATGTATGTTTTTCTTTATTTATATTTAGAAGTCTTCACTGTTGTTTTAAAAAAACAACAACAATGATTAAGTGTTTTAAAATAACACAAGTCAATTTCTTTTTTGTTGAGTATTTTAAACTTTTTCTTTCTTTATCTTCAGTAAAAAGATCTCAATAATTCTCAGTCAATCAATATCGAAAATATTACCAAATTTGCTTGGGATAGATGTTAAAAGTTTTCCTACAATAAAATCAAACTAAAAGGAACATACGAGTCCTGTACGTGCTGTTTTTTTTTTCGAAAATACTCCCACATATATACAGAGAAAAAGAACGATAATGATAATATGAAAAAATGAAGAGATTACAGGAAAAAAAACCTATGTCTTTATGTGTTTTGTTCGTTGATAATTTTTTTTTCAAACAACATGTTTAATTTTTCTTATTGTGTCGATGGTGGTGGCATAGAACTACTGGCTATTGTTGGTGTTGACGTCGGTGTTATTGTTGCAGCACATGATAGTTTTCTTGGCATAACTGTTTCTGGTGTTGGAATTTCATGACCAGTTATTGTGTCCGGTACAATTGGTGATGCTGCTTCTTGAATACTAGTTGTTCTATTTGTTGGATCTGGTTTACTTGAAACTAATTTGCCTTGTGCTTTCGCAACATTATAATCACCAGAGTCAAAATACTTCGGCTAATAAAATCAGATGATAAAACAAATGAATGTTACATAAAAATTCTTTTTTTCTTTTTACCTTATTCATTAATTTTTTTGTTAACATATTTTGTTGTCGAGGAAGTGCGCCACCATATTTAGCTCTCAATTTTGCTTCTTCACTGACTTCTGGTGTAGTACCATTATTCTAAATAATAGATTAATTAGTTTAGTTTTAGTATAATATTTAATGAAAATATTAACTGATGGTGTTGTATTCTCGGCAGATGAAGCCATTTGGAATGTTGATGGACTTTTTTTTTGTTGTTTTTCAAATAAGAATTTTAAATTTTGTTTTCTGATTGATAAAATAAACAAAATAATGAAAAAAAAGATGTAGTAGAACAAGACAATTATAGTTATATATATGAATAAATGACGAAGTTATTTTGTACACACACACAAACCCGTCTGTATACAAAAGAGAATAAAAAAAATTACATATATATTTTTTTTCTATTCTTATATTTTCGAATATTTTCTATTGGTTTGAATATTTCAACCATCTTGAAAAATTATTTTCAGAAAAAAATTATTCAATTAAAAAATAAATCTATTTATTGAAATTCTCTATGAATTAATATTTTAAATTAGAGTATTTTAATTTATTTAATCACTAGAGGGCGCTGCCTTCCTATTACATCTTAATAATATAGTAAAGATGATTATTTAGATGTTATTAAATATAAGAATCTATGATGATAAGATACAGCAAAAAAATGACTGAAGATGAATTCTTTTTTTTATCTATCATCATGAAAATTTTAAGTGTGAAGAGAGAATTATCTTAGAACAAACAACGCAGTTTCATCTAAAAATAGAAACGACGTAATTGACGCTTCCAGGGAGGACAATAAATATGACTTGTTATTGTCAGATTAGACTTAAAGTAATATTCAAAAAAACAAATTAATCATATGACCCATACATCTATGTTTGATTTTGTTTTATTAAAGAGAAAACATCGTTATCTATAAAGTCATAAAAAAAATGGCAACTACGGATTGGCTCACAGTCATGACATACATTAAATCCAATAAAGATTTTATGCAAGAAATCAACATTTACGCCATCGCATCTCAGAAAAGTTTCAACATTTTGGTCAGATCTTTGATTAGAAAATATAATTTTATTGAATAAAACATTCATAATTAAATTAGTAAATGTCAAGTTGATTATGCGAAGACAGGTGTGATTCTATGAATAGTGTTTCAAAAAAATAGTGTTGTGTTTTGTTTATGGAAGTACTTTTGAAGCCAACAGAATTATCTAAGAGCTACGAAATTATTGTGACTTTACATATCAATTATCATCAAGTATATTAACAGATTTTTTGCCTTTTATACACTACATTTTAACAAGTTATCGATAATCCAAACTATTTGATAATGACATGAAAATTTTAGCAATGTATTGGAAAGTATCTCAAGTAGATATATGAATGTATTTAAACATATTTTCAAATTTGAAGACTACAGGAAAACAACTAAAAGATTTAAAAGATACATATTATTGTCCAGTATGTGTAATTCAATTTTGGTTATTTTATTAATATATACAAATGTCAGGAAATCGAATAATAACAATAGTAACGACTATTTTTGTTTATCAAAACACTCCTTTTATGCATTGTCTTTGTTCTAGTTATGATTAAAAATATATACCTATATTTGAAACAGGGCACATTCAAAGGCTAAGGAAAAGGTCATGAATAAATATTCGGATGTATAATTTTGAAAACTGAAAATTTAAGCGATATTTAATTGTTTTATATCTATATATTTGTTAAAAAAAATCGTTTGCTTTCAATTTCAATTCATGGCATTCATCGTCAAAACATCAATGTTGTCTTTTGAGAAGTTTTTTTTTTTTGTATAAACATAGGTTTATTTTGAGTAAGGATACAAAATTGACACTGCGTCTAATCCTTACCGTCATATATTTTTTTTCACATCTTTCATTTTGCTACAGATCCATGCTCTGGTATATTGTTTCGTTCTTTAATCAACAAATTTAATATTGTCGATTATTTATTTCTTAGGATTTTTTAAAGTATTTATAAATGTTCATTTACTCGAAATAAGATAAATATCCATAGTAATGAATTAATTTTTCAAATCAGATGATTAGTATTATTCGAGCAAGTAAAAAAAATAGCTTGCGATGTTTCAAGCTTTCAAAAAAAAGATGAACAGTGAAAAGCCAGAGCTTATTATCTTTTTTGAGGGATTATTTAACGATTGATATAAAATCATATATGTAAACACTGACAGAGACATAATTCAGCACTGAAGACAGAAAGAAACGTAGAATAGTTGGATCCCAGCAGAAGGTGCGCTGTGTGGACGATTTTTAAAAGTAGAGGAGTGTTGTTTGGACGAATTTCAGAATCAGGGAGCGTGACGCCCCATGCTAGAGCCCGTCGATGTCAATCCGAACCCGGTCAGGTCCGAGTCCAAAAATTTCAGATCTGATGAGTTCTCTGTTCCACGCACATCCCATATACCACTTGTTACATTAGGAGACATACTTAACAATTATAAAAATTATCATTGAAATTAACATAAAGACTCATTCCTTAATATTCATATTACTGTGAGATGTTATTGAACATTTTTTTTTCACAGAAGATAAATAAAGTCAAAACAAGACAAGAAATATTCCACAATAATATATTAGAGTTTTTATATTAAAGATTTAAATCAGTATTCAATTAATTTGAAAAATTTCGAAATTGTTTATGTTTTGAAAAATGATATTCTATTATTTACAATGCGGAATGATTGAACAGTTTTACAGATGATCAATTGGACATCGAATTTTTGGAATTCAACATACTATCAAGTTTCTCGATTATACAGTGTTTTTTCTTTGCCTCTTGACTTATATTTCAATAGATCTGAACTTTTTCAATTATTTGTTTTAGAATAATCTAAGTAAAAAAAATACATCCTATCTAGAGATCTGCATCGAAGTCTACTAAGTGTTTCAATAATAAATCTAATTTAACACATGAGGTATTTTGAATTGTAAGTTTTATTCTTTGCTATTCAATATACAAATGAATATGTTTTCAGAATTCGATTGGTGTCTCTTCGAGGTTTCCGCTCATGAGAAGAAGTCCGAATCAACTTTAATTTCGACTTTCTCCATCTTTGTAAAGACCTGAGGAGACATGATTGGAGCCTCCAAAATACACCAATTCGTACCATAAATATCAAAGAATAAATCTCACAATTTGAAAAAGCTTTAGTATTTAACATAAATTACTTGTAAGCAATTTAGAGAGCTCCGACCGCTCCTAAAAATGACTCTGATGCTGGTCTCTAACTGTATCATTCCAAGAAGCAAAGATTCTAATTGTGCACGTCTTCGATAATTACATTAGTATCTTGTTAGTAGTATACAATGCTTTGCAGACAAGTAATTCTCATTGAGTTCTTTCAGCATAAATATTCAATTAATCTAATTTTTCACATTGATATTAATTTTATCACATTGTTAATTTCAAAAGAGTTATATTTCTTTTTTTTTTGTTTTTTCATTCGTTTGCTGTCTTTTTTCTTTCGCGATTAAAAAATTTGTTCTATCATAAGTCGACCACATAAAATAACAGGAAAAACTTATACATATACAAGATGAAAGCAAAAATAAAATAAAATAAAAACAAAAAAAAAAAATATGCACATAATCCTCAAGATGAATAAAAAGTTTATCACGTTTTTTCTAGCTCGAACACATGGAGAAATAAATCATTCCAGCTTTGGAAAAAAAAAATATAAACAAAAATATATTATCTAATCTAAACATTTTCACTAAAGATTGTATATATAAACCCACATACGATCGAAACACATTGTTAATGGATCACTTAATTGAAGACGATTTTCAGGTAATAAATTTCCATTAATAATGCCGGAATGAAAAAGATGTACGCGAAATATACAAAATTGATTATTTTCAAAATTTTGTTCAGCTGCATCATGTGCATCACGTACACTAGCATAGACAATCAATGGTTTAGTTGTTGATTCTTTGTCTTCATTTTGCCAACGAAGTAATTGAAAAATATCAGCTGGATTTTTAGTTGGACAATAATAATAAATAGGTTTTGCACGGATATTTGAACTATAAAAAAACAAGAGAATTAATCTTTAATTGAATACTGAATAAATATGAAAATACCATTGTTTTTCTTTATTTTCTGATAAGATATTTTTAGATATTAATAATTTAATTGGACATCCAATTTCATCAGATAAATAACGTTCAACATCTTCATACTCATTTTTATCATAATAACCTAATAGAAGAATATCTTGATCATGTTCAGGTAATGGTGATGGTAATGAAGTATCAGATTTCGATGATAATACATCATCATATGATGATAATTCTCTTCCTGATGCCATTGATGTTGAACGTTTTGAAGAAGACGATGTACAACGTTGTTGAGTAGTCGTTGATTTTCTAGAAAAGAAAATTATTATATTTTCAAATTTAATCTATAGATTTTTTGTTTTTTGTGTAAAAGAATCTCGTTCAATAGTAATTCAAGTTTTAAGTCAAATGAATTTAGTTTATTTGTACAACATTATCCGACAGAAAATGATTCTATCATTGATACTAAAAAAAAAGTAGAATGTAGAAGAAATGTTGACTTTTTCAATCAATTTTCATTTTGAAATATAGGATGATCCTTCAATTATTATGAAAATCAGAATTTTGTAGAGAAATTAATCTTAATCTAACGAGTGAAAGCCTCCAACTGATTCATGCCATTTTCAATAATATAATGTCCATATGTTGGGGGACCTTGTTCTAAGGAAAACTCTAAGAGAGTTTGGACTGTCTTCGATGGTTATGACCATTTTACTCATTTGTATACCTACCACGAGATATATACAGAAACATTGAACAACAGAATTCTAATTCAAAATTTTGCTCATATGTAGTTTTCGTGGTTATTGACACACTCTAAATGTTCCAATAGAAAAAAAAATTTTTTTCTTTAGAAGAGATCGAGTCTTAAAAACTTGTTTCATAATCTATAAAGTCCAGGAAAATTGATTTTTTTTGAAATAATTCAACATTATAACAAGAAAACATGTTTTTCTGTTGAAACATTTAGAACATTTCAATGATCACGAGAAGCATACATGAGCAAAATTTTGACTTGAAATTCTGTTGTTCGATTTTTTTTGTATTTATCTTATGGTAGGTAGAAAAATCATGAAAATGGTGATAATCTTCGAAGGAAATCTTATCAGCCCAAAGCCTCTTAGGATGTTCTTTTAGAATAATGTCCTCAACATATGGACAAAATATCATTGAAAAAAAAACAGCATGAATCAATTAGAGAAACTTCCCTCGGCAGATCAACAATGAATAAATATATTAAGAAAATCATTTCGAAATTAAAATATAAGAACAAATGTTCTCATAAAATTTATTAAATCTCGATTTTCAATAAATATATCAGATATATTGAATTAATTTAATTTAACTTACCGTTGATTATCATTTGATATTATAAATTTTAATGTTGACGGCGATTGATTAGGCATATTGACTTTATTAACATAATCTGGTTTTCTATAAAATAACAATTGATTTAATTTAAAAACTTTACAGTACAACCCCATTGGGGCTAAAATGTGAAATTCATATGTGTTTATTACCTTCATTGCACTAATACAAAACATATTAAATGAAAAATCTCTGGTAGACTACAATTGTTTTCCAAGAATAATCGATCGTTAGAGAAGCAATCTATCTTATATTTGCATTCCGAACAGAAGTTCTTTCTTTTTTTCTTACTGGCACTCTAGTTTTTTTGCTTGGCTTGTTGCTTTTTACTCGTTATTTTTGCTTTTTTGTGTCACGATAAACTCAAAAACCCTGATATCAATGTATAACTTGATCAATTCACCCCTTTTTATGTTGATCATATGACAACTGTCGCAAATCAATGCATCATTATCGATTATCCTTGACATCTTAAATATAAATTTTTATCTGCGCAAAAATCAAACTGTTCAGCATTTTTTTTTTCGTTGCTGAAGAGACGGCTTCCTTTCCGGAGTTTGTCATTATATACCACATACTATGTATCTGTGCTTTCAAAACTAAATGTTCGCCCTTCTGGAGTTAGAAATCGCCTCTCCGAAAGAAGTAAAATGTTGATTATTCTTGGTTGCTATAGAAACGTACTCAATAACCGTTAGTTTTTCTCTCTTCACCTATGGTTACTAAGGTTTTAGAAGGAGAAAGCTATAAAAATCAATTTTTTTCAAAAATATATGTAAGTGTCTATAAAACAACATACCGTTGTCGAAGAACTTTTCTAAAAGCATCTAAAACATCTCCATAGTCTTGTTCAATTAATTCTTTCTGTCGAAAATATGCAAGACATGCATCATTAATTCCATGTTGACAATGTGGTTTTGTACAAGCATCAATTAAAGCATAATAACAATAATGTAATTTATCACAATTAGATTTTTTTGAACAACCACTTTTCTTTCCATGATCAGTGCATACCCAAAACTAGATGAATCAAATCAACAAAACAATACATATCATGTTTTTTTTTTTTTTTTTGTAATAATTTTTTTTACCGATCGGCGTGGATCAGCACTTGCTCGAGTTAATTCATGTAGAATACGTGCTGGTATAAAAGATAGACCACGAGCATCAATAATTTTTCGATTATGTATACTTTTTAAAATATCATGATCATATGGACAAGTTTTATTTGTACATTTTGTATGCATTGGTCTTATATTATAAGGGCATAAATGTAAAAATGGACATGATTCATTTTTACAATGTTGTGCATAATGTGTACAACAAAAAAGCTAAATTAAAAACAAAAAAAAAGAAAACATTCAATTTTTCTTTGTCATCATACTTACATCTAATGTAAGTGCTATTTTTTCTGATCCTTGATTACGATTATTTGATGGTTGTAATAATTGAAAGTAATCTGTATAAGAAGAATCATTTATTAATTGTAAAAGATAATCTTTTCGTATTTGTAACTGATCAATAATTGTATCTATTCTATCGATTGAATATTTTGTATTAAGTAAATGATTAATAAGATTTATTACATTATCCATGTTTATTTTAACTAAAAACAATTTCTGCAAAAACGAAAAAAGAAATAATAATAACAATAATATATTATCTACTAAATTTTACTTTGCTTCTCAATACAATGTTTCTTTTTTTTTGGAATAAAAATTATATTTTTTTTAATGTTTTTCAATACATGTCTTTTAATCAATGTTTGATTTCTTTTTTCTTTTTTGTCTTTGTGTTATTACATATGACAAAAAAAAAACAAAACAAACAAACCGTAGTGTTTTGGTTTTTCAATGGAAAAAAACTAAAACACGATAAAAAGTAACTGTGAAATAAACTACATGCAATGCATAAATCAGTCCTTTTCTTCTGTTCTTATTACTGGGAGTATTGCACTGGATATAGATCACCTGAGAAAAAGGCAGAGAAGCGAAAAGAGAAAAAAAAAAAAAGAAAAGAAAAACAAAACAACATCACACAAGTGACCAAAACAATAGCAGATAACGGAAAAAAGGAAACCAACAAAACAAACAAAAAAAAAAGGAACAAACGAGTTGTCAAACATTCATTCTCACGTGAAGCTTTGTCAAAGAAAAACAAAAACAAAAACAGAAGAGGAAAAAGTATTTTTCAAAACATTATCATTGGTTGTTGTTGATGTTGACCATGTTCATCCATCATTAATGTCATAATCATCATTGGTTGTGGTTGTTGCGGTTGTTGTTGTTGTTGTTGTTGTTGTTGTTCTAATTGATATCGATAAAAATGAGAACGTTTTCTAGATAACAAAAAAAAAACAACAACAAAGAATTGATATTAATAAAATATTATTTAATATTCAATAAATATTTTACTTATTTTCATCAACAATACGAAAAAGTGCAATAACATCAATAGGTTCAATATGTGCAAGACCACGACGTTCCAAATAATCAATATTACGTTGTGTCATTAATGAATGTCCAGCTTTACAATCACCATATTTGCATAGATGAGGTGAACACATATAAAAATAACATAGATGTAAATCATCACAATTTGCTTCTCGACATGGTTTTGGTTTATGATGACAAACCGCAAACTAATAATTAACAGATAAGATTTTATTTAAAAAAAACAAAAAAAAAAGATTCTTTCATCTTACTGTTTTACTTGGATCAGCTGAAGCCAAAATAAGCATAATAAGAGTTTTTTGTGGTAAATTTTCTAAACCACGTTCCAGAATAACACGTCGATTATGTTCCGTATCAAGTGAATGTGATAATGGACAATCATGTGGCCGTTGACAACGACGATTAGGTAAAACAACCGATGGACATAAATGTAAGTAGGGACAAGCAATATCTTTTGTACAACCATTTGGTGGACGTGCATAGAACGTACAATTGGTTAAATCAAGTACAACTGCAATACGATCATCACCAGGTGTATCAGTTGCACGAAGACGTGCAAAAACAAATGGATGAGTAGCAACAATTGATAAAATATGTTCGACAGGTGCTTGTAATGATGCACATAATGTTGAAAGACGTGAAAGTGAATTTGTTGTCAGAAGTGTATGAAGAAGAGCAATAGCATTAGCATCTAATAGAGGCATGATGATAGATGAACTATCCTAAAATACAATAGAAAATAAGATAAAATTTTCTATCATTGAAAAATTTCTATTCAATATAAAATCTTAAATTATGTTATGACATAGATTTAACGCTACTCTTCTCTAAAAAGTCACATTTTTTTAGATAAACATATACCGGGTGATCCAAAAGTTTTGCAACATTTTGTCTTTTGCATATATCTCAATAGAGACAAAAGATAAAATCTTGAATATAATTTTGAAAGATGTACTTTTCAATTCTCTACAAACTGGTATTTAGCTTAATTTAAAATAATAGAACAGAACGTTTTTATGGATCAAATAGTATGATGGTATGAATTGCATCAACTTCCCGCACCATTTCTAATAACAAATTTTCTAACTTTCTCGTGTTATAAACAAATGCCTAAAAAAACTAATTATTAACAATGCTATTACATATCAATCCTCTTTTAGAATAATTCATCTACATTCGATTAGAATCTATTTAGGCCTAATGAAAATGACCTGCCAGATATGCTACCGTAAAAGTAACATTTTTGGCAACTTCCAGAATCTTCTTTCAATTGACTTCTTTTACTAAATGTTTTTCTAATTTTAAGTAGAAAGATAAGTCTGTCTGTGACAGCGCTTTGTAAAAGCGAGCTCGGTTTGATCACAGGGTCTGTCTCTTTTCAGACGTATTTTTCTGGCGAGAAATGGTGGATAAGGAATTTGACGATTCGCAAAATATTGCTTTGAGAAAAATTCTGTCTAATAGAAAGAATGAATGTTAAATATATACGCAATCCACCGAAGCTTGCAAGAGCTATCTGACAATAACTTATTTCTAAAACAAAACATTCGTTCGTACAGAAAAAAATAGTTTAATAAAAAAAGATGTGGGAAATAAATGCAACACATACCATCACACTATTTGACCCATAAAAACGTTCAGTTCTATTATTTTAAATTAAGCTAAATACCAGTTTGTAGAGAATTGAAAAGCACATCTTTTAAAGTTAAATTCAAGATTTTATCTTTTGTCTGTACTCAGATACACGGAAAAGACAAAATGTTGCAAAACTTTTGGATCACCCGGTAGGTATGAACCTCAATGCATCTAATTTGAAAATTCTTAAGAATGACTTCCAATCTTAAAAGGTTTCTAAAGCTCTTCACCGAAAAAGCCAATATTGTATCCATAGGAGTTATTGCAGTTACGGCACCTTCTCATAGTCCAATGTGTAGCTAGAAAGTCACTCGATAAGACTCTAGACGAATTTTTAATTGGTACGAAACATAATCATATTTGATGCTCATTTCAGAAAGTTCTACAGATAAATATACAAAAAAATTGTCGAAATTGGCTTCTGCATAAATTGTCAAATTTCGAACAAATTTCTTTTCGATAACGTTCGTTCTAGTGAATTGCAATTATTCTACCCTCAATATCACATAGATTTTCTAGAAGATATTGCCAATAATTTTGGGGTTCCCAAAAATGAAATAAAGACCCTTTCGCTTCTTCGAAGCGCTAAAGAGTTCTCTTTGAAATGAGACTAATTCAAGCGTTGTAGCTTGAAGCGCATTAAAGAAAAAACATTTGTACACATGAAAGTTCTATTTTACACTATAGCTCCTGGAAATCTTGTGAACGGTAAGGTTTTGACCCATGAAAATTTTTTTTTATAGTATACTTTCATTAGTTGAATGTCTTCAAAAAGTTTCGTGAAAATCCCATACGCTGTATCGAAAATCGATTTTGGAGTGGGAAAGGGACCGCGAAGATCTTAAACAACGACTATCGAAAAATGACTTTTTTTTAATTAGATCTAGAAAAAAAAGCAGCTTGAAATATGTTCAAAATTCTTATTCTTCTTCTAAATAAAATTTACTAATAAAATTTTAGTATGACAACAATGAATAGTGTTTTTATTTTAAGATAAGTAAATTAGAGATCAATACAATTTAGGGAAAAAAAAACTTGAATTATTCCACCTACTTGATATTTTTAATTTCTGTTCGATGAACACGTGAGTGATAGTAATAATCTAGAAATGAAGAAGTTTTTACTTATAAGCCTTATGTCTCTTGTCTATATGTGTGTTTAATAGGAATGAGAGAACAACAGAATCAACAATAATTGTAATAAAAAAAAAAAAGGAAAAAAAGTGTCGAAGAAAAGTTTATTCAATACGATGTTCGGTCTTGTCTTTTTTTTTCTTGTTCATTTATTTATTTTCTACTCTTTTTTTGATGTTTGTGTTGTTAAAGTTGGTTGTGTTGTAGTTGTACTACCCATTTGTTTTGCTTGTTTTTTCTTTTCAGCTTCAATTTCATTTTCTTTTTCAATTTCAGCAATATATTTTTCGACTTCTTCATGACTAAGAGTTTTTAGTGCTTTATGTCGTACCATAACAGCAATTTCAACATTTTTTGATCCACTTTGTACAACTTCAAGTAAAGCTCGAATACATAATTTAATGGATTCATGTGTTGATTCATATGTTGTTTCTGAATAAGATTTTTCTAAATATTCACGAACAGTTTTTGCTTGTCGACCAATTGCATTTGCTTTCCATTCATGATAAGTACCACTTGGATCTGTTGAATAGAGACGTGGTGTACCATCATAATCGAAACCAACAATTAATGTTGATAAACCAAATGGACGACGACCACGACCTTGTGTATATTTTTGTTGTAAATCAGCAATATAACGTGTTATATATTCGATTGTTACTGGATCTTCAACATTAAGTCGATGAGATTGACATTCAATACGTGCACGATGCATTAAAACACGAGCATCAGCTGTAAGACCAGCAAATGCCATAGCAACATGATCATCAAGTACGCAAATTTTACGAACCGTACTAGAAAAAAAAAATGAACAAATAAGTTTTAGAAAGAAAAAACAAAAACAAAAGTCGACACGACTAATTAATCTTACCGATCTTCTTGTAAAACAGCGACAGCTTTCTTTTCAACTCCTAAAACAACAATATTTTTACCACGTACACCAACAGCCGTTGATCCTTTCTTGACAGCTTCTTGTGCATATTCAACTTGAAAAAGACGACCATCTGGTGAAAATACTGTAATTGCTGTATCATACTCTCCTGCCATTATTATAAATATTCGTTAATATAATCTAAACGATAAAAAGAAAACTATAATTTCAAATAATTTGTTAGAAATAGAATAATACTAGCTGATCCTACAATCAAATAAACACACGCATACATATACTTGTGTACACAATCAATTTCTAATACACAATGAGTCATTCATCGAAGCTTCAATAAGAAATATTAGAAAGAGTTTTTTTCTTTGTTTCGTAATTGATACTTTATAGAAGATAGTTCAATGATTATATTAATGGATATATTATTCTAACAATGTGTATTCTTTTATTTGAGTTATTTTTTTTACAAAATCGAACAAATAGTTGACAGATGACGCTAATAGCAAGTCATGTGTTAGATAAGATTCTATAATATATCAGAGTTAACCTTGTATACTATTTCATTTAGACTTTTGCTTATCAGTGATAATGACTTTCGTCTTAGACATGAATATAATTTCTTTCGGTATATGTATATAATTGATATCTATTTTTTTTTTAAATATTTGATGCAATTAGTTTTCTACATATCGAGAGCAATTTGATTCGAATAATGGAATAAAAACTAGTCGAATCTATTGAAAATAATAATAATAATAATACTCTATAGAATGTTTCTTAATATTTGCAATTGTTACGGGAAGAATAATTCAATGTCATAGTGCTCTTCTCATAAATAATTATTTATACGCAATATAACATGGTGCCCATTGCAGACTACTCGACTGAAGTGTTAGTTGTTATCACTCATTATCAAATTTCAATCCACATATAAATCAGAATAATAAAATCTAATTCTAATCAGAGAAATATTTCCTATTCTTCATATTCTTTATTGTTATAGTTATGTTCCCGTTATTTCACTTTTTTTTTGTATTACTACCACATTCTCATCGGCTAGTTTTACTAGAATTTGTCAAAGACAAAAAAACATCTATTAATCTCAATTTATGATTTTTGAATGCATTACAGCACCTTCGAATATATAAATAGCCTCTGATCAGTTATTGAAATGGTGTTCTGCAAACAGAAAAAAATTTTCAGACAGTTCAAATCTAAAGAGTTATCTGAATAGATCTTGTAATATAATTTGATTTGTTCGAACAATTCTTCTCATTCATTTGAACTAGGAACTGTTCGACCCCTATTAGTGATGATCATGAAACATATTTATTTAATCCAACTATTTACTCATGTATGATTGAATATCACATAAAATATTTTCAATATAATAACTATTATTCTATTCGGATTAGTGAACGATGAACACGAATACTTAAACACGAGAACTTCTAACATCAAAAAAAGTGAAGCATATAAAGAAAAAATAATGTGAATATGAAGTCTATTGAATAAGCGATTGAAATAAATAAGAAAATTTTCATTTGACTTCGCCGTTGATTCGGCCTACTTTTCAATTATTCTGTTCCGAATTGATTCAGTTTCAATTTCTCAAATATATATATATATATATTCATGAGACCAAATATTTAAATTTGAATAAGAAAGTATGTATAGATTTAATTTCTGTCTAATTAGGAATATTAATGAATAGAAACACAACAATTACTCATTAATACAACTACATAACATAAACATTTTTCTATCTGACATTTTTAATTGTTACCTCGATGTTTTTCATGCTTATCGTTCTCATGCTTAAGCTTTCGTGTTCATCGATTCTCGGCTTCCTTTTTCTTCAGATACACGTGCAGACAGTTTCTATTTCGTGTAAGCCACTACACACTACTCATCAAATATACTAGTCATCTTTATTTTGATGGATGATTAGTACATTCAATAGTGATGAAGTTGTTCAATTCTATTCTTTTTCTTTGTAAACATCACTAATCAAAGTAAAGCTATTCTTGACATTTTATACTGTAGTTTCTATTAAATTATCTCATGTTAAATATATACAATCTGTCTAATAACGATATCATTCAGTATTATATTGAATCAATTTTGTGTTAACCTAGTTGTTGAAAGATAAAACGATACTGAATAACTTTTTATTTTTATTCTAAATCAATATATCAATAAAAAAAAAATGTACAAAAATAATTGTTGATTTCATGTTTTAAACAACATACTACTATCATCCAACCAAATGAAAAAACAATGTAGAATGGTATGTTTATTTCATCATAATATGATCTACGAAATTATTTATCATAGATAGTGTAAAGTATTAAAAATATTCTTCAATAAATATTTAAAATAAGTAGATTGCAACTTTATATCAAAACGATGAAATAGACTCTTATCAATAATAGCGTTTGCAAACAACGTTAGATTCTAATTAGTCTTCAATTGATATTTTTTAACTAGTATCAGTCAACATCATAATACTACTTTGTAATATACATCTTGTTAAAGCTACACAATACTGACTCATAACTGAAGTGTCTATATTAACACAAAGGAATCTGAAGTATTCTACATCTTTCCATTTGCAAACTACGTTAGAATTCATATTAATCATGATGACTTGTGTACGACAGACAACATTTCACTCTCATTATATCTTTTTTTTTGTTGTCATTGTACTTCTATGATAATATTGGGCTTTTTTTTATGAGCATCTTTTTACTTCTTGACATTAGAACAAACATAAATAATTTTCTTCTTATATCAATAGTAACTTTACATTTCAAGAAAAGAACTATATATATATATGATGTAGCGATTGATAAGAAAAATGTGGCTTTTCAATAAAAACCCGTACTACAGAAAATATGGATGATTATGTCATTTCATTTAAATACCATAAAGTATTAAACGGAAACTTGATGTTCTCTTGAGAGGAAAAAAAAACAGAACTATGTTAGCTATTTAAAGTTCATTTAAATTGAGTATACTTAATTTTATATGATTGATTTATTATAAATTCATAATGAAAATAATCATATTCTAGAATTGAATTATTCATTTTTATTTTATGAAAAAATAATCTAGTAACTGTGACAAAGTTTTGTTTTTATTTATTACAATTAAACTCTCTACGAAATATTACTGAAAAGAAAATATTTAAATGTAAAAAGTGACATAGATTTGATTTTGCAAACAGTAACATTACAGAAAAATAGGGATAAAACAATGCGAATAAACATATATCTGTGTATAACTTTAAAAAAAAAAAAAATACTCGTAATATTTTTTAAACAATTTTATGTTCATCACTAGCTTTATGATTGAATTCATAATCAAGATGCACAAATGCCTAAATGTAAAAACAAAAAAAGATTTTTTTAATTCAAAAAAAACTAAAAACAAAAAAATTTTCTTAAATACTCGTTCCACTTCAGGAATACTTTCAATTTTCTTTTGTAATTCTTCACCAATATCATGTGCTTCTTTGAGTGACATATCTTCCGGCAGAACAATATCTACCTAGAATAAAAAATAGAGAAAAAAACCATTATCATCATCATCATCATATTCGAATAACAAACTTCGACAAGAAAATATGTGCCAAAATGAAATGCTCGAACTGTATCGAGTTTTAAAATTGATGGTGAATGATTAAATGCAATCCATGTTATTTGTTTAAGAAATTCTGGATTTGCTGTATGTCCAGTTAAATGTTTAATTTGTTCTATATAAATATAATTATTAATAATTTATAAGATAATAATATTAAACTTACGATTTGCTTGACGAATCCAAGTTATCAAAATATAAATTGAAATAACAATAGCACCGATTGAATCTGCTAATACCAAAGATACAGGAAATAGAATGGGATTTCTTCTTGCAAGAAAACCTTGAAAAACAAAATTTTATTAAATTAAATTAGAGTAAAAAAAACCTATATCCTACCAAAAGTACCACAAATAAGAGCAACAGAATTTGAAAAAACATCATTTCGATGATCTTGTGCTAAAGCATTTAATGTTTCACTACTTTCACGAGAACATAATATGAAGAGAAGCAATTTGCATACTACAAAGAAGTCAATATTATTTGTATAATAGACAAACTTTAACTGAAAACAAAAATCATGAATTACCAATAGTGATACACATAATAGTCACTGGCAATGTTGTCATATTAATTGGATGTACATATGAAGAACTATTTGATGGATATTTTTGAAGCATTTTAATATCATTAACAGTTGTTTGTAATGATTCTGATATTACTTGAATACTTGCCGAACACATGATGACCGAAAGAATAACAATAGATATTGGTTCGAGACGTGTTCGACCTAATCAGATTAGTTGGCAAAGTTATAAAGAAAAAAATAAAGATTATCTTTTCTTTTACCTTGTGGATACATAAATGGATCACGTCGTTTAATTGCACGTGTAGCCCAAAAAAGAATTAAACTTGATGCTAGATCAACACCACTGTCGACAACTGATGAAATGACTGATAATGAATGTGAAGTATATGCAGCGATAATTTTGACTATGAGAAGAAACTAAAATATCACAAGATATTGAGATTCTATATGTTATCATTTCATTGAATAGATTAGAAAATTTCCTATTTATTGAATAACTCAAAAAAAACAATGCAACTCGCTAATTAATAGTGATTTTTCTAAGCGAAATAAAAATCAAAGAAAAACAAATAGAATTTATTCAACTATTTAAGACAAAAATTTATGTATTCAATTTGAATATGTTTTGCAGTATAACGTATCTTTTGAAGATACTTTTCATAATTTGTTTCTTTTCTTTTTTTTTATTAATCAACATGCATAATCAAGTTATTTCTTTATTGATACTTACGACATTGACTAATAATGATATGTTTGTATAAAGACTAATACGTTTTCGCTTTAGTTTTAGATCGTCTTTAGATTTTTTATTATTTTTTCCACCTTCTCCATCTTCAATTTCATTATCACTATCTTTACGCGAATTAAGACGATGTAGACGTTCCAATGTTGAAATAAGTTTGTCTTGTTTTTTGTAGAAACTCCTTACAAAACAAAACACAAAGTTAATAATAATATAAATTAAAAAATATTCTGCTTTCTGTTCATACCGAACTTTCTTTGGTAATTTTTCATCTTCAACTCGTTTACCACGACGACAAGCAGTTATTCCTTCAATTGAAAATGCTGAAGGAGCAGCTATTCAAAATAAATAATTTACAAAATATAAGAAAATAGTCAACTACCAAACCTTTCCACTTATGATCATCACCATTCGCATATTCAATACTTCTTTGACGTTTAATAGCTAAAATTAATCAAGAAAAATATATGTATATATATATATTATTGAATTCATTTTTTTTCTCAGAATCGTGCCAAACAAAACGACTAAATGTGCAATACAAAATCAAAACAAAGAACCACATAAAATAAAGGACAATCAAAGAAGCTATAATATACATATATATATATATATATATATGTGTGTGTGTCATCTATGAAACAACTTACAAGATGAATTTCGTGGAAGAAGAACGCTGGAAATAAATGCAATTATGAACAATCACCAAAGTTTTTAAGTGAAACAAGCAAAAGTATTCAAACAAAAAGAAACAATTGACTGTGAATAAATTAAGCACACAAAATGTTGAATTTTATCGATACATTCTGTTAAATAATAAAATATTCTTCTATTAATAACAATATGTATCATGAAAATAATTAGATTAGAACTGAAGTGAAAAAATTTTTATTTTTATTTTTTTTAATTTTCACAAATAATTCTAATGTGATCTGTTAATAATTAATAGTCAACTGTTTCTTTTTGTAAAATCAATTAATTAGTACAATTATATGATTAGATATTTATTTAAAACTTACATATCTTCTGATGGTTCGGAATTGATTTCTGTTGAAGCCAGTACTTGTCCGTTGTCTATCGTCACTATAGGCTCCATTGATTCTTTTATACTTGAAAAATGAATGTGTAAAAGAGTAGAATTCTATGACATAAACAGATTATTTGCTTTAAACAGCCAATCATTGGTTTATTTTTCTATTTTGGTATTTTATGGAAGTACTTGTTCTTCATTCCTTTGTACTTATTATTAGTTCATTGCTTAGATAAGAATTTAGAAAGTCAAAGTAAAATGCAACGTCCACCATTACCAACACCAAATCGTAATCGTGTTCGTCCACAACAAACTCCAACATTTCATCAACGTGGTCTTGTACGATTTAGTACACCAAAAGCATCACCACGTCGTTCACCAGCTACACAAATTCTTCAATCAAATAATGGTACTTTATGGGAAACATATGGTCTTGATGAAAATTCTTTAACAATACGTTTTCTTTATTCAAATTTACTTTTACTTGGTATTGAATGTTCATCAATATTTTGTCGTTATCGTACTGGACAACAACAACAACAAATATCAATAGATGAATTATCAAATTCAACTGAATTTATTCGTCTTATAACACATTTTCTTCTTTTAACATATTTATCTGATGCACAACAAACACAATATTTACGTGATACAACACATTGTTTTCCACCAATGGCTATTGATAAACAACAAGAATTTAATCGAATTGTTAAACAACATTTTAAATTATTAGTAAAGAAATATTTTTAAATAAAATAAAATAAAATAAGAATATCTTAATTTTATTTATTTTTTTTAGTCTGAAACTCATCAACAATATCCATGGCCTCAATTAATACCAGTTCCATCATGTTCACCACGTTATTTTATTTGTCTATTTTATTTATCTCAATTATGTTTAATACATCGTTTAGAATCAATTGATATTCAAGAACGTTTTTTAACAAATGAGAATTTTCAAAATATGGATTTAACAAAAGAACGTCTTAAACGACAAACTCGTATGATTAAAGCTGATACACAACGACATTATATGATGTTTTTTAGTAAAATAGCTAATGAAAAACGTGAACGTATTGAATATGAAAAAACGAAATATGAATTCGATGAACGTATATATAAATTAATTAATTATTTAGAAAACATTAAACAAAAAACAGAAATTATTGATGGTAAAAAACAAAACAAAAAGAAAATTCTAAATGTTCAGCTTTTGTTTTGGGTTATATGAATTCTACTCTGGGCTCAAATTTTTCTAAAAATTAGAAATCCTATAAAAAGTTGATATACTCCATAATACTTAGAAAGATGGCATAATATTCAGTAGTCTGCTTTGATCCTATTAGAAATGATATGATCTTTTGAGACAACTATTACTTGTATGTAACAACGTAAAAAGCAGACTGCACAAGAGAACTACCAAGTAATGCTCCCTCTAATCCACTTTTAAACTAATCAATGTTTCTTCATCAATGTTACCAATTTCTTCGCCTTTTTTTTATTGAGTGTAAATTCTAAGCACTATATCATTCTGGTAAGTGCTAATATCCGGCACAGACACGACTTTTTGCAATCGGATTCGAACTGGAACTAACCGATATCCGGTAGATACTTTCACAGTCACAGTATGAATTGCAAACTTTTGTTTTTATATGAAGTTTCTCCTATAAACAGCAACAAAAGAAGGGATCATTTCCAATTCCATAAAAAAAAACAAATGATTCAGAATTCACTTGGTGTCTTTCTGCTTCTAAAAACCGATCAATTTCGCTAAGTATATGTTTGCTAGTTGCTGATAATGCTGTTGTTGGTGCCAAATGTCATTTTTGTGGATACATACATGAATATTTTTCCTATCACAATAATACATTTTCACCTTCTTGATAATTCATTTTCCACTTCTGTGACGTATTCTCAAGTACAACAAATCGCTCAAATTTTCATTCCTATGCTTTTATATAGATTTGCAGTTTGAAAGAGTAAAAATATTTTGAAAACATCGAGATCTCATTCATTGCAGGATCGGATCCTGGTATGAAATCATACCTGGTTGCAGGACACTACTGGGCACTACATTTTAATGAAAATGCATACTGCTAAGCACGATGGATCATAGAAATAAGACTTTTTATAAGGATTAATCAGAAGAATTTGAGCTCGGTCCGAAATTCTAACTTCCACTTTTTTTTCTTGTTTTATTTAATTTAATTATTGTTTCTCCTAGGATCATTTGATCAATCAGAAATTATTGATGAAAATCAATTTGAAATATTTTCAAATTTAGTTCGAGATCTTCATAAAAGAATTAATTCAGATATTTATAATAAATTAGAATGGTTTATTAAACATAGTTTATCAACATCATTACCATCAATGGGTGTTGATATTGGTTTATTACCAAATATATGTCAACAAATACGTGATATTGTTAATAAAAAAGAAAATAGTAAATTATTTTATTTATAAACGAAAAAAAATTAATTTATTATAAAAATTCAAAATTTTTTAGTTTCAAATCGAATAAGCCAGTTATGTCCAAGATTTAGTGCAACGCCATTATCATCATCATCAACATCTACAACAATTACTCTTAATGATCTTATACAAGCAGCTAATATTTGTCTTGAAAAACGTCTTACATCTCATTCAGTATCGGATGAAAATTTTGCTAAACTTAAATTAGCACTTGAACAAATGAATACAACTATTGAACGTACTGAACAAGTACATAAAACACTTGATCATTTAAAACATTTACCTAAACATATGAATCATTATGATGATGATCAACAAATACAAAAAACACCATTTGATCATATTGTAACAAAATTTTATTCATCAATTGATTGTGGACAACAAGCAAGAGAAATATTTCGTGAACAAATGAGTAAACAAACACCAAATTCATTTGTTACTTGTTGTAATACAATTGCAACAATAAGTGGTGATGATTCAAATAGTGATTTTATGAATGATGATACAACTATAATACGTTGTCAAATATCAGCACCATTATCATCAGTACCAGAAACAGTATTACCAATAACTGATGAAGGAATGTTAAAAGGACTTGAATGTCTTTTACTTAGTGAACCAATGCCGATTTCAACAACAACAACAAATAATGATGAATCATTTCTTACACTTGAACAAGAATGTAAAATGGGTTCAGAAATATTTATTGATCGTCCTCGACGAAAAACAATTGTAGAAACAAATGTAGCTGCAGTTATTATGGATGATAAAATGGAAGATGATTATTCACAAAAAGAAAATATTACACCTCAACAACAACAACAACAACAACAACAACAGATCCATGAAATTCAAATAGAAAAACTTGATAATGATGTTCATTTTATTTCACCTATTATGTCAGTACCTATTGGACAGTAAGTAGATTATACTCTTTAATTCTTTCATTTTAAGAATCTTTTTTTTTATTGAATTTAGACAACAACCGGTTATGCCTAAACTACTCGAACAAATTGATACAATTGATCCTTATTAAAATTCTGTTCAAAAACAGTCGATATATTTACGTTTATATATAGTTCTTTTCATTTATCTTGTCAGATCATAGAAAAAGAAAATCTTTTCTCTTTATCTCTAGTCGTAACTATGCAATATTTTACTAACTATAGAATCTCTGACGTCCGATAACAATTATGATTTATCGTCTTTCTTCTGATACATATATGCGATCTTTACTTTTTTTCTACAATCATAAATAAATAAATGTTACTTTTGATAATTTTACAAAAACAAAAAAAAGTGTATTTTAAGAAGATTTCAAAATTGATTTTTGAGACTTAGTAAAAAAGCTCTTGTTGCTTTTTTAATCTTTGCTTTGAAAAAAAATTATTAGAAGTCTTTATTGATAATCATATACGAATATTGAAGGTAAGCTCTTTACGAAGCGTTAATTATCATATTGCTGCCAGTAAAATTCTTAATAAATGAAAGTGAATATTTGAGTAGCCGAAATTTTGCTAATGAGACTTTCGCCTATATGACATTCACTAATGGCGAAAGCGCAGCAGACTTCGAAAGCTGTCATGAAACAATGTTAATATAGGATATATTTGAGAACTGAAGCTAATTTTGTTAGAATATATATAAGTCATAGCTTACACTTCAGGAGTATTCGAATATGAACGAGTAATGTTTCTAATAAGAACAAAACGAGATTAATATGAAAAAAAAAGATAGGATGGAGTATTGATGAAGAATAATCCTCGCCCTTACACCCATCCGTACCTAGCGCGAGTTGTCACAGACATTAATCAAACAATTATTATCCAAAACGACATATAAAATTTATGGCTATATAGACCAATATAATCGATCAATGTAGTCGATAAGAATTTTTTAAAATCTATATCTAATTCACAGTGAAATTGGTGAAATTCTGGAACTCCGTATATTGATCAATTAACAGATGTTTTTGATTCAAAAAGAAAAATTTCTTGATTTTTCATAATCTATTACAAATTATATAGGTAATAAATTAAAAAAAAAATATTAACATGAGCAAT
This sequence comes from Rotaria sordida, assembly GCA_905250125.1. NCBI lineage: Eukaryota > Metazoa > Rotifera > Eurotatoria > Philodinida > Philodinidae > Rotaria > Rotaria sordida. The sequence goes on from CAJNOL010000159.1 coordinate 47,542, forward strand.
TATATTCAAATCATAGATAAAAAAATCAAAAATTTTTTTTATTATTTTCCAGTAGTTTGAATCAAATAATACATAATACAAGGTTCAGTGCATTTTATTAGTTTATCTAAATGCTTGTTAAATCAATTTTTCGTTTCTACACTTTCAAAAGTTAAAGATGAACAACAACTTCTGACTCAACAGATAGGTCTATAGAATTGAATTTGTATAACATAATTTATATTTACAATAACTAACTCGTATGTCTAGATTCATGTTTAATTGATATAAAACATCTCATTTCTTAGAAGACGATAGAAACATTCTATTAAAAAAAATCAGTCTGCAGACAGACTGAGCAATGAGACCACAATCAATGACAAATTTAAATTCAATCAGTAAAGTTGCATTTAAATAATGCTTTGATTATCGTTCTCGATGGTAATAGGCTGTGTTTTTACAAAATTCTTCACTAAAAAAAATTTATAAAAAAAAACAAGATAAGATTATGAGGTGTACCAGAATGAAAACTAAATCTGATCAATCAACGAGTATGATTTCGATCATACCACTATAACATTCAACACATATCATCGATGTACATAAAAAAGTCAATGAGTACAGATTAACTTTGATAGAAAGATCAAACAGTGGCATATCCTGCCTAATAGATCTATACATATAGAGATGGATGATGACTTTTGTTATATCAAAAAATACAAGACAAATTGCTCTAGATTTTCATACATATTATAATCAAAATTAAATAGAAATTCAATGAATCAAATACGTGTTTTGTGTTCATGAAACATGAAGATTTACAACTGATGAGTGTCATCTATCGACGAGAAGACTTGTTGGATGTTTATCCTACATGAATCAAAATTGTAAGGAAGAAAATATTTAAATGCCTTTTATTTGCAATACTTAGAAAATGTCATAAAAGACTTTGCTGATATTATATAATTTACATTTATTAATTTGAATTTTCTAAATAAATGATGTCTTCAATAATACATAAACATGTATCAAAACAAACTTGTTTTGAAGATTTACCCGATGAAATTATATTAGTCATATGTCGTTATTTATCTCAAGTGAATATTCTTGATAGTTTATTAAATTTAAATAATCGTCTAAATAAAACTATTAGTTCATATCGTGAACAAATTTTCTTATCTCATTTATCTTATCAAGATTTTTATCATTTAATTAATAGACATTTACCATATTTAGCAGAAAATGTTTATTATTTATGTATAAATAATTGTTCAATGTTAAATACAGGAAGAGTTTTTGAAGAAAAATTTAATAAAATTGATCAACAATTTCCATTACTTCGTGAACTTATATTTTATCAAATTGATATTGAAACATTGGAAAATTTATCTTGGCGTTTTAATACAATGTTTTGTTTACGTCAATTAACTATTGATATTGCCGAAGATCGTTTATCATCAATGCCTGTACAATTTGATGAATTTCTTTGTGGAAAATTATTTTCTCCATCAAATTCATTTCAAAATTTGAAATTAAATTTCAATAAATATTCATTTAATCTTCGTTCTATAACATGTAAATGTATGAATATTCGACAATTAACTATATCTGTAAAATGTCTTAATGATTTATTAATTGTATTTAATACTTTTCCAAATATTGAAAAATTAAATATAACTATTGGTTGTTCTTCTGCATATGATATAAATAATGATATATATCCATATGAACATCTTTGGTGGAAAGTACATTATTTAACTCATTTTGATCTAACAATTAAAGAAAAAGAATTAACATCACATGATAATATTATATCAAATAATATAATAATGAAAATAATTGAAAATATTTATTCATTATTACATTTTAAATTTATATTAAATATTGGATTTCATGCTGCACTTCAATTATTAACAACAAAAGATATTTATATTAATAAATATTTTCCATATACTAATGGTTCATTATGGGAACAAGCTTTAAAACGAAATGATAATCGATCTATACATTTTGAACTACATATTGAACTCGATGGAATTACAGGTGATCGTCTTAAAAGAAAGATGGAATTTGATGTACATAATGTAGATAAATATGATGGTAAGATTAATTTACTTTAATTTTCTGATATCACGAGATTCTCTATTATCATATTTTATTTTATTTTATGTTGCTTTGGTGAATAGAAGTATCATAACTTTACCAATCCTATGATATTTTGTGAGACTAGAAAAGATTTATTACGCTTAAAATTATTCTTTTATGTATAACGAATTGAGAAAAAATATTATTCATGAGAGTAAGACTTTTATCTATAAATAAAATTAATAATAAAAATTAGGCTGAACTTCAATGTGTTGAAAACTAGATTTATTAATTAAATATTAATTAGGATAAGTTTTTGTGCTTTTTAATTATAGAAATTCTTTAAATTCTAGCAAATTCAAATACTATGACATCGCAAGAGTCAGAGAATAAGAGAAAGAAAATGCTTTTTGTACTATAAACAAAGATAATGATTGACATGTTGATTAATCACTTCATACATATAGATAATATTACAGTTAAGCTAATTTTTGCATGTCATATCCATTTCTATTTTAAAATTGAATCAAGAACATGAAAACTATGCTAGGTGTGATTAATATCATAAGTTTTTCTCAAACATCCATAATAGTTTGACAATATACTTTTTTATATCTATCATTTATGAAATTCTCGACATTTGCATGACATTTAATTGTATCAAATTGAATAATGAATTCATGAGAGTGACTAAACGATCTAACATTTTTATTGATTATTTCGATCAATACGTGTTTTGTTTCGTTCTTGTGAAAACAATCATCAGATACAAAATAAGTAAAAGAAAAAGTTTACTTCTGTTCTATTCACTCCAAATATTTCAATGTACGGAGGGGAAGAATGATTCATCTATATTCGAACGCTTGAAATGAAGTGAATGAAAGAAATGATTGATTTGTGTCTTGTTATTTCTTTGAGAATCTCTTGAACTTTGTCTTTTACTCATTTTGTATCTGATGATGTTCTTTACAAGGACAAAACATTACATGTACTCATCGAAATCATCAATAAAAATGTTAGATAGTTTAGTGACTCTCGCAATATTATTGGACATTTGTAAAACTCCATCTCAAAAATTACTCATCAATCATAATCTAGGAATTGAATAAGCTTTAATTTGGTATAAAACTTCCTGATTGATGAATGATGAGCACGAAAACTTCAGCATTGGACAGCTAATCACGCAAGAAAACGTGCTGCTAAGGCGTGCAGATGATGGATTTGAATGTGCGTATGGAAATAAAGAGAATACTAACAACTACACTTGCATACCTTCATTAATCTTTCAATAGACGTCATCCGTACCTTTATTTTTCTCTAGCAGAAAAAAATCACGCTACAATTTTTCTTTGTATGCAAAATTCTTCTAATGATAATAATTATTTCCTGTTCTAAAGGTACTGAAAGCATGGGTCCTGGATCTCTAACATAGCTGAATACGGCTAAGTTTCGATCACTTTGATTGTAGAAAAAAAGTTCTGATACATACAGGAAAATCTGTTTTTGTTTTTCTTGAAATCAACTTTTGCACAAAAAAGTACAGAGTCACTTCCGTTTCTCCTACATAATATGCTCAATCGAGCTGAAACTTTTTAAAGGTATTGAAGATTGTTTGGGAAAGCCTAATTTTTTTTATTTTGAAAAATAGTGCATCGTTGATTTTTGACAGATTTTACAGAAAAAAAGACATGCATTTTTTGGGTGTATGTTCAGTCTTTTAATCTTTTTATTCAGCTGGAAGGAGATGAAAAGAAATCACAACAAGTAGACACTCCAAACAGTATCTAGTAGTATCTGTTAAAAAAAAATTCAGATCTATCGGACTTATTGCGGTTAAGAAAGCAGGGTGGTGGTGTTTAGCTTTTGTGACCCAAATATTTCCTAGAAGGGAGTATTTCAAGTTTATGACAATTTATGCTCTACTCATTGAAATCTATCTACCTTGAAAATTTCAAATATTTTTGATGAGTCGATATGCAGAAACATCGGAAAGAGTGAGGAAGGTTTTCCTTTGGTATCCGTGCTTATCATTCCTGTTCTCAAAATTTCGATAAGTAATGCTCTATCCTCCCTTAGAAAAAAACTTTTTTTTCCGTTTTGTACTCTCAGAGTAATGTTTCATTTGACAAAAAAAGAATTTTGAAATATTTTGTTTAGATATTGATTTCAATTCTATACTAAAAACAACATTTTCCAGCACATATTGGTTACAAAAGAATACAATAATTCAATGTTTTTCTACAGCTTCAAAACATGTATCAATTTATACTTTACCAATTACTAATTCTCATTTATCGACATCAATAGATATTATCGATCAAGAACTTTCGATGAAACCTTCTCCATCACATAAAAATATTCAAAGTCTTGTTATACATTCCACTAGTGATTATTATTCTCCAAAATTATCCATAACAAATCTTTTTAATAAATTTCCTTCGTTAGTTCATCTTAAACTTGATACAGTACTTCTTTTACCTCCAACAATATTCATTTGTTCAAATCGTTTACGTTCTCTATCAATTTGTAATTATTCATTACTTTCCTGTTGTCAATTACTTGATTATTTACCTCAAGTAATATCACTTTCAATAACAAGTTCATATTGTAAAATATTAACTATTGATACTTGTTCGAAACCTATTCTATCAATTACACGATTAAAAATATCAATTGATTCAATTCAAACAAAAAATTTATCTAATATAATTCAATATTTTCCAAATGTTAATGAATTTTATTTATTAATAAAAAATACATCAAATCGATCAACTGATGATTTTCGTCAATGTGAAAAATTTGAATGTTTTTTACAAGGATTTATTCATCTTCGTTATTTTGAAATTACTTTACCAGGAAAACAAGAGTCTTTTTCAATTCCAAATTGGATGAGTATGTTAAATTCAAATCAAAGAATATGTGTTAAAACAAAGGATGGTAATTCATTAATATTAAAGGTATGGTTATAATTATATAGATAAAAATGAACAGTAAATAAAAAAAAAAAAGATTTCATTATTTTTTTTTATTCCATGTTTGTTTATGTTTGATTTGTTGTTTTCTTTTTTAATGAATGTTTTTTGTTCAAAACTAAACAACCGACAATTAACTTCCACTATTGCTTTTTGACAATATTCATTGGAAATTTCATTCACTTTTTGTTTTTTGTTGTACGAAATTTCTATTGTGTTTCTGAAGGCTTTTTATAATTTTAATCATATCTAATCAAGTGTCTACTTGAATGTGAAGATTCTTTTGACTAGTAAGTAAATCGGTATGAAATATCTTATCGACTTATCAGATGATTTATCTATTACATATTATAATATTTGTTACAAATGTGTTAATATGTATATTTCAAATAAACAGTGATGAATAAAGTTAAGAATATATAATCATCTTAATCATGTTCAGGTTAATTATGAAAGAAATAAAATTTGGTATTTCTTATAAAATATCAACAAAAGAATAAATAATAGTATTTAGCATTTAGATAAAACTATTGAACTAAGTCTAAATAATAAATTTGTCAATTCTTATACATACATTTTGAGTATATTCAGAGACAATTGGTTCAGTGCACTTGTATGAGGATGATCAATTTTTTTCGAAGACCAATAGGTAAAAAATGTATTGTATTTAGGGTGCTGCGGGTCCATAAAAATGAGAATTCGGACCCGAGAAAAGCGAAACTTTTGGATACTGACTGGGACTTAACAAAAAATAAAACTTTAAACCCGCACCCTACCAGGTTTAGACCTGAGCTTTTTTCCACTAACATCTACCACCCTTTGCATACATGAACAAGCAAAAGATCAAGATTTTAGTTATTTATTGACTACTTTTAAAAACAAAGTCAGCATAAAGTTATTTATTATTGTTCATTTTCCATTACTTGATGCTTAATAAATTAAACGTCTTCACTTAGTTGAAATGAGCATGATGTTGACAAAAAAAAAAGAAATTCAACAATTAATAGATAAATAAAATTCGTCAAACTAACAGTAAAATCTTCCGCTGTATGACATTGTCTTAGTTGTGTTTGTGGGAATGAGATCAAGCAAGAATATGTTCTATGCAAATAATATGAAGATTTACTTATTTATAATTCATCATCTAAACATTTTCGTAGTTGTCTAGATGAAACAATAGTTTCCAATGGTTAAACAAGTATCAAGCAGTTTTATGCGCCGACAAAAAAAAATGAACCAACTATTTCAGATCGAGTTAAGCAGAGAATTAACATTGCTTGTATTGAATTTGTAGCACTGAACTGTCAACCATTCAAAACAATTAATATTATCGGTTTCGAAAATCTTACACAAAAAATTTCCAATGTTGGTCGATACTTATCAAGAGAAAGATGCGAGTTCACGTTTTTGTGGACTCAGGCCTGCAATTCCCTAATTGTATTCTGTGTAATGTAAATTATAATACTCAATATAGAATTTGATTTGATTTTCCTGAAAGATTACTAGGTTTGAATAAAGAAATTTGATTTGATACTCAATGAATGAAAGAACGTTAACAATGAATTATTGACAAGACGTTTCAATGAATCATTACATATACTTAGCATATGGATAAATCTATTTGATATATCATTTAATGCATGTAAAATAATAATATATGGAAAAATTCATACCAAAAAAGTTTCAAACAACGATCCTATTCGTTACTACCCTGATCAAGATCTTCTATATCGAGTATACAATCAAAAGCGTCTAAATTAGATATTACAAAAAAAGAACGATATAAGAAGGTGTTCGAAATTGATGTGATAATAATGCCAGTTGTTTCAAAAATATTTATCACAGAAAATATTTCCAGAAATGATACAAACAATAATGATTAATATTGTTCTTCTATTCAACAAACACATCTACTGATTAGTTGCTTGTAAGAACAGATTTTTTTTAAAACGAATAATTCTATATACTCGGAGTGTATTCTTTATTAAAAATAAAACAACATAAAGTAAATGAAAAAATGTCACTAAAAAATGCTTTGCAACGGAAGAGATTTCAAAAGTGTTGCTTGCGATGAATAGGTTTCGTCAAGTTTCTCCAGCTAGTTTTAGCAAAACAAGTATGACCACTTATACATTTCGTAAAGAAAATTAATTGTGGTTGTTGATAAAATGATTTTTTCTTAAAACTTTGTAGCGCAAGCAACAATATGTCAATATTCGATAATTGATGTGGTTAATTGATAAATATAATTTTGGTTTAATCATGAACATAAAAATCAACTATGTAAAATAAATAAATAGAGACTATATGATGTCGCTGACAGTTAACAAGACAGAATTTTTTAAGCCATGGTTCAGGTTTCTTCGAAGCAAGAAAAGTTTTGACTCTTACATTCATGTATCAGAAAATAGGTCATGTTTAACATTTTCCTTAGCTTCGATGACATATGCAGAAACTTGGTATTCTTCTTCTTGTTTGTAATTTAAGAAAATTAATATGATGCTGATCGTTACAAGTCAAATATTTGGTTGGTGCTGGCCAACAAATAAATAGTATGCTGAAAAAGAGATTAAATAAAGCATATTAATATAATTAAACGTCTTATTTTACTTTGATATTGTTTTTTAGTGTTTCCAATGGCAACATGTAAAAATGATTGGGTATCATTGTTGCAATAACTATATAAGACGATAGGGTTCGCTGACATAAAATGAACACACTATTTCAATAATCGTTGTTTCCACGCAACATCTCTCAGACTGACATCGAATTTATGCAGTCCACATTTAAATATGCTAGTCTTGTAGCTTTCACCGAGTTGTATAGAAATCGAAGATATATCAACCGGCACAGAAGTTGAAATTCAAATGAGATTCAATTTTTGAAGCATTCATATCAGGATTGTACGTGTCAGTTTTTGTAACCACATCAATAGGATTGTGTGTGGTAGTGTTTCAAGCTGCTTCATTGTAGAATGCCTTGAATGCTTCGAAGCTCAAAGAGTTCTAGAAAATCAAGTGGAATTAACTGTTTGAAGTTGCTGAATTCAGATTGTGTCTGTTAATCTTTTTAATCCCTTTAGTAGGATTGTCTCACTATGGTTCGATCTATCCTCATTGTAGATTTGCCTTGAATCCCAGCTCAATAGCGGTTGAATTTTCAATTTCTGGATGGTAGGTGCTGCTGCACGACACCATTATATTTCAAATGATACATCATTGATTAATTTTAATAATAGATAGTCAAGTGTCGATAAGAGTACAATTGTAAAATCTTAAGAAAAATTATTGAAAAGCAAAACTTAATTATAGTAATTCGTAATTCAAGTAAAAAAACATTGTAACAAAGAAATATTTCTACCATATCATTCTCGATTTACTTTTAACCTAATAACGAATGAAAAAGATATCCAATATACATTAATACTTTAGTTAATTATTTTCTTATAACTATCATATGTTATACGACTATAGTCATAATTTTATGATTAGTATACTATTGAATTTGGTTATGATGATATATATGATATTTATTTTGATTATTAATCAACTCATGATTATATATTTTTTGTTAGAGTCTAGAATATAGTTTTTACTTCACGGTCAATTATTTGTTTTTTTCCACTTCTGTTGTATATATTTATCTGTATATGAGCTATTTCAGAAAACACAAGGCATAACTGTCCTCCCCTTTCATTTGACTTTGATTCTTTACAAAGATTATTTTTGCTGAATAAATTCTTTTAACATAGACATATGTCAAAATTTTGGCTTTTTTAGTTGACTATTAATTAAAAAGTATCACTTTAACCATAAGAAAAAAAAATCCGAAAACTTTAGGATAGAGTTCGTACTCCATCATGTCACTATCAAAAAGTAAATCGATTATTTCGAAAAACGTAGGCATGCTCAGAAAAAATTTTGTATAGAGATTTTCTAGCTTCAGGCATTGTCGACAGAGTGTACTATTTAGTTTTCAAAAATGTTGCCTTAATTCAGAGTTTTTTAACACTAAAATTTATAACGTGGACAGTTGATGTCCTTGTTTGTATCATGTTGCTAACGCTAGTTTTTTCCTGATAACTCCTGTGAACAAAGGTCTCTAGCGCTGATCTTTTCAGCATATCCAGAGTAATTTAACATACATGCAATATATAAAAATTAGCTTTAGAAAAGCTCATTATCCCGAGATACAAGTGTTTTAATTTTGCCTATATATATTATTGTTTTTATTATCTTTGCTGATGAAGATTGTACATAATAACAAGGTCGAAAATTTCAGATTTGTAAAACTAAAATTTATATTACGTATTTCTTTTGTTCATTCATTATTAAATTGCTTACATATACTCAAGCATTTATAATTTTCATACTTTTAATCTTTTCTTCTATTGCTTAATGACAATGTATACATTCGATCGACAAGTTCAAAAGTTTCTCTAACAATAAATACTTGTTGTCTTTGTTGCTGTTGTTACTAGTATACATTATTAAATTCAACATGAAACAGATATTTTATTTCATTTTCACTAAGTTTTCTATTCTATCATAGAAAATTTCGTTACACATTAATTATATTCCTTAAAGATTTATTCATTTCTTCATATATATCTTCAATAAGAAATTATTTTGAACAATAATTAATAATAATCAAATGCGACAATACCATAGTTTGCGTAACAAATGAAACTTTATTTTGATCTTTTTTTTTTAAAATTTTATACAATAATCAATCGACATGTATCTGATGCAATTATTGATAAATATTCATTGAAAACTGATTAATATTGTTTCATAAATTATTCTTGAATATGTATTAAATATCCATGAAAAGTTGATTGAAATTCAATCAAATATGTTTTACCTATGATACCATATGTATCAGTCGATATTAAGTGCGTCTAGTGGAAAAAATTTGAGCTAATATATTATTTATTGAAGTTGTTTATTATGTTCTTGCAATTTTGTATTAAATAAATGATTGAGTAAAGATAATTTCCGATGATATGAACAAAATATCAAATGAAAGTAAACATGAGCGAGTATAATCTTATATAAAAAGAATATATGAATTAATAATTAAAACTTTCTGATTGAAATCATATGAAAATATTTTATTAATTTAATTAACTTATTATAGTTTGTCATAATCACTTATAAAAATTTGATAAAAGTGTATGAATAATTCTACAAAATTAAATATTCATATAATCAAAAGATAAATGATGGCATGATCGTTGAAGAAATTAAATAAAATTCTTCTAATTTTCTTATCTTCTTTTAAATAAATACATTATTGTTATAAAACAATCATCATAAATAATAGTACAGTTTTATAGTAACAAAATAGATATATTGACAGTCAAAAACTTCTTTATTATTTTCTTCATTGTTTCAACTGTTGCCGTTTTTAATATTGGTATTTGATGCAATTACTTCTATGTGATTGATTAATTTATTAAACATTAGAGACATTATTTCATTATGAATATGATCAGATCCTAATCATCAAAAACATTCAGCTAAATAATCTCAGATGAAATCATAAAGACTTCAATAGGACGAAAATATTCATGTAATGTTTGAAAAAAATGTCTTATTATCTTTAGTTAATTATTCATTTATTTCTTTAAATTCTATAGAATAGTTTAATTTTTTTCTCTTATAAAGTCTTTTATTATTGTCTTCTGACCATTGTTGTGCTAAAAGGATGTTATGTTAATTATACAGATTGATACAGGAAGAAGGGAGAGAGCAACACAAGAAACGGAAAAAGTAGTAAAAAAAAGAACGAACAAAAATAGGTTACTGAGAACTTTGAAAAGCATCGAAAATTTCTTTCATTGAACATAGTAGTTAAATTTGTCATCTCATGACATGTCATCTACGTCGTGGCTCTGCCAGATACATCGATATGTGGTATAAATCATTTTGATTTGGGCAGACAACGAAATCGTGTTCTACCTTCCTGCAATAAAGACCTGTAAGTATTCAGCGATGTTTACTCAAATAGATAATCGTCGAGTGATTTTGCTAGTAGATGTAGCAGATATCATCGAGTGACCGTTCATCATAGGCAGAAGTGAACAAGAAATCTTCCAAGCACAGGCAACGATATACATGATTTAGCAAAATGTAGTAAAAGTGGTTAAGTTTCAATCATTGACAATTAGTGAATAGAGCAAGAAAAAAAGTTTTATAACTTTCAAACTAAACAAGCTAGGAATGTCAGTTTTATGTAAATAGAAAGCGAAGAATTTTTTCTGTCGAGTGATCCTATTACAAGTCTAAATCGAAAAGAAAATAGATTTCTAATATAGTTTTCGAAAATCTCCATCAAGAACTTACCTGATCGACCAATTGCTGACAAATAAAATCTCGATAGTCCTGAGTTTTTTCTCTTGAATGATGAAAACAGTATGTCTCTATCATGTTCCTATCAAAAATTGTTCAAAAAAACAGTGTAGTGATTATATTTTGAAATAGGTAGTTGTAACAAAGCAAATATTTAAAAGTCACCAATGAATAGACAAACGAAATACTTCTATTTGATAAGTAGAAAATGATCAAAATTGTATAATTCCTATGTTTATAAATAGGAAAATATATTCAATTGGAATATTTCATAAAACAAAGAAATCTAAGGCCTTTTTAATCCATTAGCAAATGAGACGTTGATTAGTTAGATTATCTATTGTATTATATATGAAATCAAATATTTCAAAAGTGCAGAAATAAATGACAGACAATGTTAAACTATGTCGTCTTCCTGAAATATTTAGCTTAGTTTCATAGAAAAATAAGAAACAACAAGAACAACAATTATCACTGTATACATACAACAAAATTGCTGAAAAAAAAACAAAGAACAAAAGGAGTGAATAAAACAAAAACTATACATCATGACTTCGTCGAAAAAAGAGACCTGTTGATGCTAATGTTGTTGTTGGCTTTTCTGTTTGTCGAACAACAGTAGTACTAGTCAATCGACCAGAAGTGGAACTACTCGAAATACTATCATCAATATAAGGTAATTCATGTTCATTTCTTTTTTTCGTTGATAAATATGTTGTTGCATAAGGTGATGGACCTTTTATAGTTGGTGATGGTGGAAGACGTTGAAGAGGTGGCATTGAAGGTGAAGAAAGTATTGTAGTTGGTTCAGACTGAAGTTCAACATTTTTATAATGAGAAGTTGTTATATCAGAAGATTCAACTTGTATATCAGATATGCGACGAGTATCTTTTAAAAGTGGCATCAAAGAACTACGCAAACGTGTTTGACTACTAGTAATATTTGTAGGTGGTGTTGAAATAGAATCAGTTTGTTGTAATTCAGTTTGTTCTGTATCAACTAAATTTAATGGTAATTTTGGAAGTATATCTCGTTCAACAAATATTTTTCCATGTCGAGGATTAGGTATTGGTGGAATATCACCTGCAATAGTTTGATCTGTACTTCCATCATCATCAACAATATCATTATCATTTTGTTTATTATTTTCATCATCTTTTTCATTCATTATTGATTGAAATAATGGTTCACGACCAATTGTACTTGATTTTAATGATTTATAAAAAACTTTATAAAGTTCAACAATCATTTTTCTACATACATAATCACTAACATTTGATGCAACTAAACGTAACATAAATGTTCCATCACCTTGTAAATATTGATAAATAAATTTACGTTTTAAATCAATTTCAGTATTATGTTCATTAGTTAAAAATTGTAAATGAAGACGTCGTTGTAGATAATGAAAATTATTATATGGTGACATACGATAAAGCCATATAATAATTGATATAAAATTAAAACATGAAAGTATTATAAGCCAAAAATATAGATATGTAAATATTTGTTGATTAAATAGATTAAATGGTAATACACATTGAACTGTATAACGATGAGATTCTTTTGGATGATTTGGTTCACGAATAGTAAAATCACATAAAACCTAGACAGAAAAAAATAAATTATTTTCGAGATAGAATAATTTCTTTGTGTGATGAAGCATATTTGACATCAACAATCTCTCTATTGCTTCATTAAGACGTTTTTCCTCAATTAACTTCTCTTTTTTTCTGTATTTTATTCTGCTTCATAGAGCACATATTTGTTTAAAAAAAAAAGGACTTTTTTTTTTAGTTACCCTTGATAATCATAATCTGCTTCTAAATACAGAAATCTAGAAAATAAACTTTCGTAAAATAATTCGGTTAAAAAAAGAACAGATTGAGTTGTATTTGATAATTACAATAACAACTAAGAAAAGCTATGATTTTCGAAGACATTCAATAATATATCATTGAATTCATGAACCGTAATAATAGGAAGATGAAAATATCTTAGCATGAAGAATGTCACCGAGATAATGCTGGAAGAAGTGATATATGTTGAAGATATTTATGAATGTAAATGTATCTCAACTGATAATGGTCTACTACAATTTGCACAGAAGATTTCTTGTTGAACAAGTACGAATTTTTGCTCTAAGCATGTTTTTTATATCGTTGTAGGAGATCAAGAATTCATTGATATATTACTGAATTAATCCGAAAATCGTAGATTATTTAAGTTTTATAATTATCAAGTATGATTCAATATGGTCTTTGTTTCCATTTACAAATAAAATCTATTTTTAGCATGCAAGCAGACAAGAATTTCTAACGATGCAATTAAATATTGTAATCGTGATTGCCACTTGAGCGTTTTCGCATCCATTCAGAAAACACTATAACGAGCCTTTTTCATCATTAAAAGACGCATGAAGACAACCTTTACATATGGAAAACGTTCAAAAAAAATTTTCCGTAATATTATGATGTGTTTTACAGATAAAAATATTTTTTTTATGTTTGGTGTGTGCAAAAAAAAAAACTTTTTGGACGTTTTCCAGATGCAAATGTTGCTTTTTTAAGCATTCTTCATGATGAAATCAGTTACTTTTGATGTTTCCTGAATGAACATTAAAAATGCGATTAAGATGTTTATAAACGTATATGCAAATGAAAAACAAACAAAGTCTTAGTCTGAATTACAATACATTATAACAATTAAAGATTGGATATAACGTATAATGCAAAAATAATGGCATAAAATGTTAATTCCTATTTCTCTTCGATAAAAGGATGTTGAAAATAAAACCTTTTTTTAACCAAAATATAGAGCTTATTTTTATAATACGTTCATAAATGAAACGATGTAACAAAACAAGAGAAACATCCTTAAAAGAAAATTGCACTTTTCTTTAAAAGGATCGCACAAAATATCGATCATTATATCTCTTCGATCAATAGATTCTGAAAAGAATATTTTTTTTTTTATCAATTGATAGGAAATTTTCTTCTCTTTCAAATATTTATATTTGTTATATATTGGTGAAACATCGGCGCAATAAATTTATAATTTTAATATGAATTCGCCAGAAACATCTTGCAGATGACAGTTAATTACAAATTAACCGTTATTTTACAAGATCTTTCTAATGAGTCTACAAAAATCGAATTGATTGTTGTCTAAATAAGATGTTTTTGACAAGTTCATATAAAGATTATAAATTTATTGCGCGAATGTTTCTCGTCTTATATCATTTACGAATGTGTGACAAATTTGTTTGAAAGAGGAGAAAATTTCCTATCGATTGTTAAAAAAGTTTTCTTTTCAGAACAGTGTCTACAAAAAAAACAAAAAAAAAAAAATATATATATATATACAAATCAACATTTGTACTCCTTTACTTTTATATAGTACATTGATTCAAACTAATAAAAAATATTCTTTTTAAGAAGAGTCTTATACAACTATGGAACAAGCATTATCTATTCTTCTTCAAAGAAATGAATGAATAAAATGGAGAGATAATTTAATGAGTGCATCTATAATTGTATTTATGCATAGTAACAGGATGTTGGTATGATTAGTTCTTAGAATAAAATCATTCAAATTTTTGTTATTTATATAGGAATATTCTATATATATTTCTAAAATATAAATTAATCATACCACTTTAGGAAAATAACCAGTTCCTGCATAAAGTAAACCAATTCCTTTTGACCAATATTGATATATAATTTCAATACCATAAAACCAAAAATTTCTTCCTAATAATGTATTTAATAAGAGAATTTGTCCAATTGAATTTAATAAATAAAGAAATTTAATAAATACATAACTTATCATTAAATAATTTCCCGTATAAATACCAATAGGAAAAAAAAGATGACGTCCAATACGAATTAATTTTTCTTTTCGTGTTAAAAAAGATTTTCTTGTTTGAATTGTTGTTAAACGATAAGCATTTGAACAATAACTATTAACCCAATTAGTTATATAATTAAGTAATTTTATTTTATCTTCATGTCTTATATTTGCTGAACGATATGTTTGTGCTGCTTCAATTAAATCTTTTATATCAACACCACTACGAAGACTTAAACCACGCCATAATTGATGTGGTATATAAAATAAAATAGCCATTAAAAGAAGAATAAATGGTGTCCATTGATAATATCTAAGTTCATGTTCATGACGTTGACTATAATCATCAGGTAATGGTTCATGCATATCAAATGAATATGTGTTCGTTATAAAACATATTTGATTAACATATTGTTCATAACTACCAGTAAATTGTGCAGGAACCTATAACAAAAAAAAAAAAAAGAAAAACAACAAGATTTTGATTGGTTTGATTGTTTTTTTTTTCGAGTTAAGAAAAAAAAAAGGATACAAACCCAACATCTAATTTGATTTTCACTAAATTGTCGATTTGTAACAATAATTGCAAATACAGTTAATATTGCTACTGTATGTGAATAATTTAAACGATCAAATAAATCATCGTCAAATTTATTATATGCAACTATTTCAGGTAAACGTCGTATCAATCCAAGTATATCCATATAGAAATTATTAATTAATTATTCAAAAAAAGAAATAATACATAGAAATAAAAAGAGCATTGTTTACTAAAAGACAAAGAAAAAAAAAAGTCTTTAGTGTCATGAAAAGTAATTAGACAATAGATTCTTAGAATAGAAGAAAAAAATGTACATTTTTTTTTATATCCATATATTAGCAAAAGATTATATATGATTAAGCTGTGTGTTAATCTTCGAGTCTTGTCTAGTAATCTTTATTCCGGGAAATGACAGTTGATTGCATCATAGACAAGAGAAGAAAAAGAGATTTAAAGTTTTTTTTTTTGTTCGAGACAGCAATGAACAATCATCGATCGATCAAGTGTGACAGGCTTAACGCAATGTAGGTTTATATGATTTGATAGTTATTCCATCCTCTTTATTACATCATTCCTACTACTCGCAATGATGTGTGCCTTATCTTTGCTTTAGAGAAAAAAAATATTTGAAACATTACATGTAACCAACAAGCAGGTGTTACTTACTATTTTGTTAACATTTTTACTAGTCGTTAATCTCACATTCCATACATTTTGAATAAAAATTACGAGAGCAATACATAATATACGTAACTGATGATCATATTGACATGCCTTTGTAATTTCACTATATTACAATTCACCATCCGGCTTCTCCTGTATAGTAGACAAGAGACAATTATAGTGTATCATTATCATTATAGACAACATAAAAGAATGTGTTGCGGCAACTAGAAGAAAATCTTTCATCGGCATCGTCTTATTCTTCTTTTTTTTTCCTTTTTGTTTCTTCTCTTGCCAGTGAAATGATTGACCAGTTGGAAGAACAGAAGTTGTAGCAGATTGGATGTAATATTGAGAAGTATATCAATACTAACAAAATTCTTGTAGCCTTCTATATTTCTTCTTGCATAGATTAGTAATGGTCGTCGTTCTTTTTTTCTTCCTCTTATTCTTTCTTTTTCACATAATGAGAAACGATCGGACACATGCAATCCTTACACGATGAAGGAGACGGAACGGAACAATTATTGAGTTCGACGACGATGGCGATCCAAATTAGTTTTGTAGACGAATGTTACTACTGTTGGTCATTTTCTCAATAAACATACACATTCACATACATAAAATAAGCATCAAGTTCAATATGTCTTGCATGTGTTGAGTTTTTCTCAAGAACAAAAAAAAAAAAGCAAAGAGGAAAAGAAGAAGAAGAGGAAAAAAAAGTAGAATGGAGAAGAAGAAAAGGGTAGGCGAAATAGAAGAACAAGAGCAAGATGGAAGAGTTTTTCCTTCTTCGTTCATCAACATACAACGTCATTTCTATCTGAGTGGTGCGGAAAGACTTGCATGAGAAGAAAAATACCCAGATGGACGTGAATATGTTGTGTGCTGAGGTTCATGCACTCTATAATTACATCTTCTTTCTCTCTTTCGCTATACCGTCCTCCGTCCGTCTATATTCATAGCGCTGGGGGACTATTGAGATCGAGCTATTATTTCATGAATCTTTTTTCTTAGTTGTATGCATGTAACTAACGACCTTGTTTTCACAATAAACCTTGAACTGTGCGATACAAATATGCATTCTTTTCTTTTCTTTTTCTCAATTGCTTTCGAATGATCGATGTGATGTATGCAAGTTCTTCCATTGAGAAAGATCTTTTTTCTTTTTTCATTCCATGGATAAATTCATATGATGATGAGAGTCAATAGTACCATCACAATCATTTTCTTGATCGTGTCTCGGATGCGATATTCAGATTTAGATAGCATGAAGTCAGTTTGCATGCCTAGAGACATGTAACAAATTATAGTTAATGATGCCAACAAAAGCAATGATTTGTTTTTTTTTCCTCGTTTTATATTAATATTATAGACATGTACACTATGAACATTTCATTATTGAATATAATTAACAAAAAAAAAAGTGCGTCGAAGAATACACTTGAATCGAATTAAAGAATAAAAAAAAAATATTGAATTATTTTCATAGAAAAAAAAAAAGAAAAGTTTTCAAAAACAAATCTATTAAAAAAAAAGAAAAAATTTCGATATTATCATCTGTATACTTGAATAAACAAATGAATAAAGTTCTTTATTATTTATGTATTCCTATAAAAAGAACAGGAAAGTAATTTGCATTTAAAATGAATCTAGTTATTGTAGAAGTCGATAAGCTCGGTAAACATTGAAGTGGAACAATAAATATGAATTATAAATTAGACGAGTAAAGACTATTTGTACAACAAATTATGTTCCTTGAAAAAGCAAAAAAATAAATAATTTCGTCTTTTGTTTTTCTTTTTCATTATGATGTTGGATTGTTTTCTTTTTTTTTATTTTACTATCAAGAACAATGAATAATTCATTCACAAATAAAACAAATCATGAACAATTTTATCTTTTTAATAGTGTGTTAAACCATAATCGAATGATATTTTGTTAAATTTTATAATAATAAAGCAAAAAGATCAATGTAAAACATAATAGGCTTGAACCTTGACAAGGATGATATAATTTGCTGCTTGACATTTTTTTAATCAACTATAACATAAGAGTTCATTATACTCGTAAAAGATCTTGCCATTTAGATTCGAAGTGTTTATTGAATAGATCTCAAGAATTACTATATTCTTTTGAACTTAATAGAAAAGAAATAGAACTATTTGTATAGAGACGAACGCATGAATTAGAACAGCTTAATAAATAATGATGAACAGTTTGGCATTATATTTGATAATAACATTCTAAGACAGTTTACTATGTAAAGATATACAGATATAAAGCAAAAGAGCAAATCGTTGTTGAAAATAATCATTCAATTAGTTAATAACTTAGAAAAAAAAAAATATTAGATTAACCTTAAAAAAACGAATAATACATAAAAGAAGTAAGGTCATTTATAGAACTAGTCTATAAATTGGTATCGAATAAATTGAAAATACCAATGATATTAATAGCTTTCTTTTTTTGCGATGCATCGAAAAATAATTATTCATATTTACTCGGCACCAAGAAACTCTTAGTGTAGATTGTATATAGAAGTTTGTCGTAAAACGAACATAAGTCTTTCTCCAACTATTCAAATGTTACAAAGATAAGTGAATTATTTTGACGAATAAGTGTTTATTAATGTAATCATTCGCACCCGACTGACTATATCTAATACATGATAATAATATAAACCAAGTCATGAAGGCAATAGATTCTTATAAATTGACAACTGTTAGCATAAAGATCAAAATCTTTGCTTTCAATATTATATATTGATGTATACATTCTGTATTATTATCGAACATTTTTTTTTTCCATACTTGATTATTTTCTATATATATACATTGAGAAATGTCTTCGATGTGTTCTGTTAATCATTATTAACATATGTAATAGACAATTTTACAAATTTATCAGTTCACAAGATAATATATTCAATATGGATATAATCAATAGTGTCAGTAATCAATTTGAATAAGACAAATAGAAGTTTTCTCATCATGACTGATGATTTGAACTTTAATCAAATACAAAAAAAAAGAAAATGCTGAAAATTATTATTGCGTTTGAATTACAAATGAATCTATTTTTATAGTTAATGTGTGATGAGATTATAAAATAAATTTCTCTGTTGTCAATGAAAAGAATAATAAATGAATTTTTATGTTATTCTATTTTGTAGAGAGTGACAAACATAATTTTCTTTTAAAAAAACAATCAGAAAAAAAAGATGAATAGAACTTCACTTTAAAATTATAGATAAATTAATATAAATGAAAAACAAAATATCAGTTTTGACGTAAAACCTAAGTATGTAGAGTAGAGATTACCTTCATGTGTCATACGTCTACAGAACTTATCTGATATAGATTTGTCTCCAGAAAAAGAAGATTCTTTTTTATCTTTCCATAATTTTTTTTAAAAGTTCTATCAAGACTTATTTATAGATGAATAGTTAAAAGTCACAGAAAAATTGTAAGCATATGCTCTGAAAGAGTACAAAATTCTAATTTTAATACGCTATTTAATAAATTTAAATACGCGATAAATAATCAAATATCTTGTCTAGAAATTTTCGATCCGCTCTTTATTTATATATTGGAGGTTAAGCAAAATTATAGAACATCCTATACAATTTACGGAATGTAAATGACTTTTTTTTTTTCTTCTAAGAACGAACGATACCAACATCGCATTACTATGCATATAGATATACAACTACTGATGCATTCACTAAATGATGTTTCTATCTTACTCCTTCATCTCTTTTTATTTGTAGAAAAATGGAAAATGCTTGTTCCATAATTGTAAGAGACTCTTTCTTAACGGATACTTTTCATTAGTTTGAATAATATTCAATCTTTAATTTTTACATTAGATTACAATTCAGACTAACGCTTGACTTGTTTTTCATTGAGATTCATTTATTTAAGAAAATGGATATAAAATCTTCGAATCATTACGTTTACAAGAAAATTGAAGGGAAATCAGCTAAAATCTTCTTTCATAATATAGCTGAATCATGCTATTTAGTTTTTAAATAGAAGAGAAAATTGTAAATTTTATACATACTACTGGAAACTAATTACATTATTAGAGAAGAGTAGGTTGAATAGTATCTGATAACTATATTGAGTGACACCGAGCGTTTGAGCTCATATTGCGTCCAGAAGAAGATCTTAGTGAGACTAGAAAAAACTTTAAAAGGGCCATTCTCATGAGCCCTTCGCACTGAGTTATGATCGGTTTACTGAGTTTTCGATGTATTATTAGACAATTTTTGAAAAATCAAATCACAGAATTTCGATTCGAAATTTTGTCTATAGATGCATATGTTGACTCTTAAAATATTCTGAAAGTTTTAGCCAAAACTTTCAGAATATTCTAAGAGTCATTAGATCTATCTATAGACAAAATTGTAGAGCGAAACTTCGCGATTTAATTTTTCGAGAAGTACTCCATAAATGAATCGAAAATTCAGTAAACTAATCATAACTCAGTACCAAAGATCTATGGGGACGAACCTTTTTTTAGGCATTTACTAGTCCCTTCGAGGTCTCTGCCAGGGTACAATATGAGTTCAAACGACAGATGCTAGTTAAGGTAGTTTTCTCGTAAGATAAACTGTGATTTTCTGAGACATTCAATCATATACCGTTGAGTTCATGGATATTTATGAATGCAAATGTATCTCAAGTGATAACAGTTGGATATAGTTCCTATAAAAGGTTTCCTACTGGAAAAGTGTAAGTTTTTCTTTAAGCATAATTTTTATATCGTGGTAGGAATCCATGAATTCAATGATATATCATTGAATGTCTTCGAAAAACTATAGTTTATCTTAGTTTTTGCAGTTATTAAATACTTTCTCAATCTACTCTTTTCTAATAGTGTAATCAGTTTCCATTAGTATATATAAAATTTACAATTTTATTGTCTATTCCAAACTAAATGCTATTATTTAATAATATTATGAAAGACAGTTCTTTCTAATTTTTCTTTAATTTTATTTTAAATGTAATTATTCGAAGATTTTAGATCGAATCTCTTAAATGAATATTTTTATGGTTCATTAATGATTTATGATTTGAAAATATTTGACCCGAGAACGACATAGACAAAGAAAATGTTCCTTTAACAAGCGTATTCTATAATTACAGAACAGACATTTCATAGTTTTCTCGAGTATATTCTTAAAATAGCAACAGTCGAAGGAGTAAGATAAAAATACGTCTTAGCATATCAGTAGTTGCGTACCTACATAGTAATAGGATGTTACTATTATTAGTTCGTAGAATGAAATTATTAAGATCTTTTCTTTTTTTGTTTATTTAGAGATGTTTTATTATTTTGACAACCTTATATCTAACGTTTACGTATGTAATTTTCTGTCAAACGTAAATTGATCTTGTGATGAAGGTTGATGATATTCATAGACATTTTTTATCTTAATTGTTTAATTGATTATTTAATATAATTTTAATTCTTATCACTATACGATAATATATCGTTTTTTCTTCAAACAAAAAATACAATAGATTTACAATACATAAACTAAACTATAGATTTCACAATAGAGAATCATTATCAAACAAAATAGACGATTATTTTTCTCAACTTTAATAGTGATGCAGAAATGATTCATCAGTCCAGTATATTACTTTACCATCTTGTTCTATGTCACTATTAAAATTAAGAATAAATCTATTGTATTTTTTCGTCTGAAGAAATTTTCTTACAATAACAAAACATTGCCATTATTGTATAGGAATAAAATATATTAAATAATCAATTATACAATTAAGAATAAAAATATTTAGGAATTTATCAAATGTATATTGAATACAATAATTATGCATAGAAAAGAAAAAATATGGCATATATAATAAATACCGTTATTGTCATCATCACATCTGTTAATTATTATTTTTACATTGTTTTTTTTCTATCTAATCTTTTACCGTAAGAAGTCAATTGTTGACTTAAAAGTATTTTTCATTCTTTTTTTACATTGACAAACTATATTATTTGTTGTGGAAAATCGTATTGTATTGAAATTAGTCTTAGTTGTCGCATGGTGCATTATTCTTTTATTCAAAATACTTTTTTCTATAGATATATAAGTTTATATGGTTTCTTTTCTTATTAATCGTATTTACTCTAAGTCCTATTGAAGTCATAAGCTCACGATTCTTTTCTGATGAGCAAATTCTATCCGAACTAAAAATGCATCTGTCATAGTAAATTGACAGTCAAATATCAATTCGGGATGAATAAACACGACTACTTTGAAAATAAGTGTTGTCTTGAACAGAATTACTTGCCAAATATATTTGATTCTTTTGATATTACAGACAGGAAAAGATATATTTCTTTAAAATTGAACGCTAAAGTTAGCATTTAACGAAGAAGATAATTAGAATAGTGTATGTTTTCCTTTTTTAAAAAAAAAAAAGAAAAAAGAAATAATTTGCTGAATTAATGATGTTTTTACCTAAGAAATTAGAACTTTTGTTTGACAAGAAAAACATGAATAATGCCTAGATGTACGTTATAATAGCATCATTATGATGATGAACAAATGCCAATTTGTTTGCCTTTATGACGTCTTTCAGTCGGAAATGATTGTTATTTTTTCCTATGAATTATATATTTATCGATTAAAAGAAAAAAAAATTCATTCATTCGAAAACTTGGTAATTAACATTTTATTATCTAAGCAATATTGATTGGAACTATTAAATAAAAAAAGTCTAATTGTTTGTCGTTTATTTTAGTCGAGCAAAAACTCTTTAGCTTTCTCATTTATCATATATATATATATGTATGGGTAATGTCGAAACGAACCTCGATATCTCATTAGATCTGTTTTTTGTCTAATTTATCAACACCTTATTGTTCTGTATTAATTTATCATTCAATTTATGTCTGCTTGTGATAATGAGTAGGTGGAGTATATCGGTGAAACTTGCACATTACATACGATAAAAAGAGCAAATAAACAACAACGTTCTGTATAAATAATACATTGACAATAACAACAGACGACGCGCTAACGGCTGTCTCTATTTAGTTAACATTTGGGCGGTACTAACTAATCTTTATCTCTGTATTATGCATATGTATTTTTTGACACGACAGGTAATGCCAAGAAAAAATTGGTATTGTTCTCCATTTCTATCTAAGATTTTAAAGAAGAAAGCAACGAAGCATGTGTTTGAGAACAAGAACAAACGGATAAGTACATGATTTAATTGATTACGGTTGATTGCGTAGATAATGGAAAAAAAACCATAGTACAATTGAATAACAACAGCTCTAGTATTCGATCAGAACGTTACTCGTATCAAATTAATGGGTAGTAATACTCGTCGTCTTTTCCTCCATCTCTACTTTTCATCGTTCATAGTATAGAAGCATGCGTAAATGTCTCTTCATATTCTGAGATGAAGTTTTTCTCACTCTTTTCTGTCTACTTTGTTTGTCTGTCTATAACAAAGCAAGGGACGTGGTTGGATTTTCTGTTACTCCGCCGTCTCGCAGTCGATTTTTTTTTCGTCATCGTCATACTCGTTGTTCTCATTTTCTTCTATTTTTTTTTTCAAAAAAAGAAGAATCCTATGAAAGAGCGAGAAAGTACTACATCATCATCGACGGAGATGACGAATGTGTTATTATTCTATACTGTGAGCTAGTTTATTGTCACATTCTAGTACCAAACTAGAATTAGTTGGTCGTTGTTTATTACTACATGTTGAGCATAGCTATTTCTTGATTCCAATGATATTAATCAAAAATTGAAGAGAAAAAATAGAATAAGAGAACAAGAAGAAGAAAAAGAAAAAAAAAACTAATCTTCAATATGGCATATTGAGAAAAGAATAATTAGGTGAATAGTACTAGTATTTGGAGAGATAGACTCATAAGTGGATCAAGATTCGATATATATATGTCGATTATTTGGGTCATAGATATGATTTAGATGTTACTTGATTTTGACGACCGACGTCCTTTTGTCCATCAAAGAGACTAGGATGATTTTTTATTTTATTAATGATTTCTTCATCTACTAGTTTTTTTTCTTGTCTCGTCGGATTGATATATTTATTTCGTTCTATTCCTTTCTATAGTACCTCTATGTGTATGTGTGCTCCATCGTTCTACCGGATGATACAAATGTTTCCGATCGTCATCATTGCGCGTTGTTTTTTCTCTTGTTGCCTTCTTGTCTCTTTCGTCGCCACGTCGAACAGGAGCTAATCAAAGCCAACACAATTATAGTAAGTACTTATCTACTGCTGCTCTTTTTCTGCGTTGGTAGTGTTAGCTTTTTCTTTTTCATCAATTGGAAGTTAGTAGCTGTGGTCCGAAAAAGTATATACACATCCAATACAATGACATAATCGAACTTGTCAATAAACTCTATTCTGATTATATTTCTCTTCATCTCAAATAACTCTACTGTTTAGTTAATGACAATGATGATATATCTTTATATACGAAGAATACTATAATGCTGTTTATATATTTGTGCAAAGTAGACGAGAAGAGAAGGCATACAGATAATTTATGATTTCACTCTATATAGATATATACACACATAGACATACTCATGTAGTTGAGTATTAAGAAGTTCTACGTTTAGAATAAGTTTGAAAAAAGTATTAAATTAGATTAATCTTGTTGATTTTATTATGAAATACTTAATGAGAATTTCTATTCAAGAATATGAATCAAGTCTACTTGTATTTTTTTTTCTCTTCTTTTTCTTTTTTTTTTTTATATTCGTTTTAGATAAAGTAGATGGAACTATTTAGTTGTTGCTGGTTTTAAGTATAATCATTATCAATATTAATTTTGTCTTTTTTTGTGTAGACTTTCATCTTTTTCGTTACTTATTCATTTTATACGACAAAACATAATATAATACTAAAATTAATTATGCATTCAATGGTAGGAGCATTTGCTCCATATACAATAAAAAGACGTCGAGTTGAAATTGTTCGTGGTTATTGTTATCATTTTTTACAATGTAGTTTTCCATGTGGTATTATCATGCTTATACTATCACTTTTATTTATTATTATTGGTACTATTCAACTTATTTATATAATTCATTTTAATGGTTGTAATACATTGACAATATCGAATAATGAAAATAATATAAATAATAATTTACCAATAGTATCATCATCATCATCATCATCATTTAAATGTAATCGACAAACGGTTAAAGTATTAGGTATTACATTTGTTGTTACGGGTTCAGTTTTATTTTTAATAAGTCTTCTTATTATAAAATATTCACGATCAAGTGAAGAAAATAATGTTATTCGAACAACAACATCATCATTATTAACGAATAATACAAAAACTAATCAAAATCAACATCATCATCCAACATCTCATTATTATCATACACCATCATCTTCAATAAATGATCAAAATAATGTTGTCGTTTCAATACGATAGTTTAGTTCAATTTTTTTTCCATTCTGCATATCATTGTACATAGTTTATTTTTTTTTTTTTTTGTTGTTGTTGTTGGTTTTTGTGCTTAAAAGATAGAGCAGTAGCAGACACATACAACATATAACAATACCTCTTGATAATTGCTCGAATAACCTTTTTTTTCTTCTTTGGATACAATACGTATATATATATATAAGTTATGCTGATCACTATGGAAAGATGGTTATATATATATATATATACAAAGCATTTTCCATGCATTAAATTTGCGGAAAGATCTTTAAAACTAAATTAAAGATTATATATAAGTAAAAAATATTACGAATACTTAAGTACTCTGCTCTAATGGAAAACAACAGATGATGGTTATTTTGTAAATAATCAGGAGAAAATAATGAAAGCATTACTACTTTGCAGTATATAGTTTACTATATGTATTGATAAGATTTGTTTATTTTCTTTTAATATTAATCAAATGTTCGATTACTTAAAAAAAAAAAAAAAAGAAATGAGACAAATTCATGATATTAATATACGAAGAAAAAGTGACAAAGAAAGAAACAATGGGTTAGTTATGATAGATAAATATACTCAATCTTGCAATGTATACAGAAACCAGACACGAATGTAATATGACTGCAAAGATATATAATATCATTAAAGAGATAATGTAATTGAAAATTTATCTAATCAGATATAAAGCTTTGTATTAATCCGGTGTTCATACACTGTCTCGAGAGGTTTTTTTCATACAATAGAACTCAAATGTTCGAATAATCAATTGAATAAAAGTAAACATAAACTTGAAATTTATATTTATGGAAAAACAATATTTCATTCTTATAATAATGGTCATATATTTACAAGTGCATTTACAAAAATAATATGAATAAGTGATAAGTCAGTTTAAAGCCAACATTTTTGTTGAGAATTCTAAATATGAACTAATCGTTAATTTTAGTTAATTGAAAAATGAGAAAAATAAATTAACTATTATTAGAAATCTTTTAATGTTTATCAATTAAATCTTTTTTTTTTCTTCAGTTCTTAAATTTAAAAAAATAATTAACAATGATTATTTATTAGATTATATTCAAAATTTATATTCATAATAAAGTATATGTTTGATATTTTTTCTTTTAATTAAAAAGATGAATTTGATTTATTTGAACTATTTGTTTTCCATGAAATAGAATTTGTTTGTTGTGTAATAACAGTTGAACTGGTACTACTACTATCATTAATTGTTAATATGTTTTGTTCTCGTTTTTTTCTTTTCAATAATTGTTCTTTATCAAAATGAAAAGATTTTCTATTTATCTTTTGTTTAATTATTGATGACAATGATATTGATTGTCGATTGTGAAATATAGCATATAGACATAAAAGAATAGAACTCAATATACAAAAGCTAAGGATGATAAATGAATTCATATGTAACATTCGATTTGTTGTTATTCTTGTTGAAGTATTCATTAAAGATATATTATTACAACTAATGGCAAGAATACGAAAATGTAAATAATGATGATGTTCAAAAATCATAAAATAAATAAAAATAATATAAATGAAAAGTTTCATTAATAAATGAAAAAGAAATAATATATAAGTCAAGCGCCATTCATCGACAAATTCTTTATCGATCTTCTTAAACAAATTTCTTGTTGAAAGATACTGTCAAATATCAAAGTTAGAAAAAATAAAGCACATGAAGAAAACGGTTATCGTAGTTTTGACAATTTTTTTTTCCTATTCATTGGATGATTAATTGCAGTGACCTGTACTTTATCTCTAACTTCGAATGCATTTATTATTGACATGATATATATATAAGTGACAAAATACCATTTTGAAATAAACATTTCCTTTGATTATATGAATAAGCCAAAAAAAAAAAAAGGTTAGCAAATAGAACATATGTTGTATATAGGCATAGACTGATAATAAACGAAGGTAATTATTTAAAGGTACTCATTTATGATCCAAATGTCTCTGCGTACTTCTTTACATACAAATGACAAGAATGATAAAAATAATAATTAACTTCTTGCCACTTTATCAAATACCATACCAATTATTAGAACTTGACGTACTTCTTTTTCTATATCGATCATATAGTTATTTTCTTTATTGATAGAAAACTGAAGATATTTTTTTTTCTCCTTACATTCCAGATGTATACATATGTTTATATATATATATATATATAAGAAAATCGAAAATAAATTTTGTTTTTATAGATAAAATATAAAGCCGATATCAAATTTCTATCATTGAAAAATTCTAATATATATTATATGATATGCATCAATAATTATAAAATTCTTATATTGATTATTTACATTTTTATCATCGTCATTTATATACTGCATGTCTTTTCTTATTTCTTTTTAGTATGCGATTGCTTTATTTGTCTCTCTATCTCTTTTTCGGTTTCTTTTCCTATCTCTTAGGCGTACAATTCTTACTATCATCATCCTTATATTCTGTTTCTTGAAAGACTAGAATGTATGCTTCTGTTTATTGGATCTACACCCTCACACCCTCAATTGATTTGCACTAACAACGTGTTGTCCTTTGTATCAAAAAAAAACAAAATCTTGTTCTCTCTCTCTCTCTCTTTCTCTCTCCCTCTTCTTCGTTTTCTTTTCTGACAAGATTGAATAACAAAAACCACATGTTATTAATAATACTTGATAATTGCTAATCATTCAACTTCGTTGTTATACATTGTTCATGCCATCATCTTTTAAAATGTCACCTAAACCGGTGGATTCAATTGTTATCGATGACTTATTAACACAAAAACCAACAACAACACTTTTACATTCATCAAATATAAAAAAACAATATCATCATCATTTATATAATTATTGGACATTAAATGAACGTTTAAGATCAAAAAATGAAAAATTAACTAAAATACAACAATCATCATGTCGTTTTACATTCTATTCATTATGGTTATTTGTATTAGCAGGTGTTATGGGTATTATAGTATATCGTTTTACAAATGATTGTCCATTAACAACAAATGATAAAAAACAATATAGTTTAAAATGTTTAAAACATATTCTCTTTCTTGTTGCTATATGTATTGGTATTCTTGCATGCAGTGGTGTTATGTGTGGTGCTTGTCGATATTTTCGTTCTCAACCTCGACAATTGTTAAATAATGATGAATGTGAATTACGTTTAATATCAAATTATGACGTTTTACCAATATCTGATACATCACGTTCGTGTTGTTGTCAAAGATCATTGATTAACGATGCTTCGTTATTACCGTCTCAACAAATATCGAATCATAACGATGAACATTCAAATATTACTGTAAATTCATCTATACAGAATATATCATCACAACGCAAGGTGCCTCCATTTACATACGAAGAATTACCACCAACCCGCTCATTTTCTCCTCCATCATTACCACCATTACCGATACCGCCAAGCGTTAATTTAAACTCAAAATTGTCTAATACTACTAATAATAAAAGTATATTTTTTTCATCGTCTACTTCATCTTCATCATCACCACAATCAATTTTTTCTGCAACAGTAACTCCTGATAATCCTAATGCAACAACTTCTAATAATAATAATAATAATAAAAAACGTAAATCAACATTAACTTTCGAAGATGCTTGTGCAAGTACTCCTACTTCTTATACGACTTGTGTATGCGGAACAGATGTCTGGGAAAGACAGCAAAAGCCATAAATTTCAATGTCATCTCGTTAAACTTTTGCTTCATTTCAACTTCCTGTTTTTTTTATCGAACAATTGTTGATTGAATGACTTAATCTATAATAACTGAATTTTAATCTATCTCGTTCTACCATTTGTTCACTGCCTTAAATATACATATTTACATCATATCGATGGTAGTGGGTGCTATTGTTAAATAGTTTTATTTTCAATTTTATATTCTATATCAAAATACAATAAAAAAAAATGAATTGATGAATGTTGGTTTTTTTTTTTATACATTCATCATTGATTTTGTATTTGCAAACAATTTTAACGTAGTAAGTTCAACAGAAAAGAACAAATATATCATCACTGAGTAAATCTAAAATAAAAAGTTATTCTTATCTTGTCTTCGTGTTTCATAAGTTGATGGCTATCTGTCTTCTGTTATTGGTAGATTTCGCATCCTAATCCAATTAGTCGCTCCAAGTAATAGTAGTTAAATAAGAGAGAAAGTCCAAGAAAAAGAAAAAAGAAGAAGAGAAAAACGAAGAAATAGATAGTTAATATTTATTTTCCTTATCGGCCCTAATTTAATTAGAATAAACCTATACACGTACGAACAGTTGACGAATACATAACGATGCTGTTCGCTTCATTAATCGAGTTCTGCTTAGTCGATCATCAATATTTAGAGTTTATATAAAGAATATATAATATTCCTTTTGGCTAATTTTTACTTCTTGGTTTTTTTTATTTCTTTAAGACTTCATTCAATTTATGAATAACGAGAAGACTATGTTTCTTAACAATTCCCTATTGGCATTACAATCATATTTGCATTGAATTTTGTTTTTTTTTGTATGCCAATACATACGATTAATATTCATGTTTTTATTTTCAACTAAAAAAATAAATCATTTAGAACATCAAAAGATCAAAAAATATATGGAAATATCACAAAATAGTTTAAATAAAACCGAGCAAAAGTGGAATGAATGATTACGAAAACTATATCGCGATTAAGTTACATGTAAATAAAAATTAAAAAAAATAAAAATTAAAAATTAATTTTTTCGTTTGGGTCCTCCTAAAGATTTTGCCATCAGTGTAACAAGTGCTCTAGTTACATCTCCATTTGTTAATTTTAATTCTTCTATAGCTTCTTCTCTTGTAAATCCTTTCTTTGTTAATTCTTTAATGTCTTTCTCTGGAAAAGGTGATGGTGTTAAAGATGATGCACTGGCTGTTGCTGCTGCTGGTTGATTCGATCGTTGTTGACGACGATTATCAACTAAAAGAAAAAAAAAAGAAAGTATTTATCTATTTTAATAATTCTTATATCGATTAATGTAAATACAAAAAAAAAACTACAGTGACAGATCATAAATATGCAATGTACTACACATATTGTGTTTTGTTTTTGTTAGTTGATCTGTAAGATCCAGAAAAACAAACACATAAGAACTTACGATCGATAGAAGTTCTTCGAGCTTCATATGTATAAGCATATAAAATATGAATAATAAAAGATTAATCATCTTATATTTACCTGATTCTGCAGTTGATTGTAAAAATGCTCCTGGTAGATCATGACCTTCTGCACCGGGTGAATGAACCGATAATCTTGCATGTGCTGGTAATTCAGATTCAGGTAGAAAACTTGTTTCAACACTATTTTCAATTCGAAGTACATTTCTATCCAAATCAATGACACACTAAAAATAGACAAATTTTTTTTTTTTCGAATGAATAAAATGAATTACTCGATGACGTCGTAACATATCAAGTCCTAATAACATATCAATTGATTGATCTTCAAGTACAGCTAATGAAGTTGCAAAAAATTGCTTTTCAACTTCAAGTTGTGCTAAAAAATGAATATAAACATAATGATATAATACATAATGATAAAATAAGAAATTAAACCTAAATGAATACGTCCAAGAATTTTTTGTGTACCAACACCTCGAGCAATGCCACTAAAACGTGTATCAATAAGACGCATAATTCCACAACGTTCAGCACATTGTTTACTCATAATTGTCATTTGAGCACCAGAATCAACAAATGCTTTAACAGGATGACCATTGATTTTACAATTCTATTTAAACCAAAAGGAAACGTATTCATTTAACATAAAATATTTCTTTTTTTTTCTCTTACAATATAAAGCATAAGAACATGACCAAAAAATTCAGGTGCATGCTCATAAGCATGTTCCATATTGTCTAGAACATTTTCCATACTGAACAAAATAAAAATATTTATTTTCGTTTCAGCTTTTATTTATTTATTTATTTTGTTTTACTTAATAGCTTCTTCAATACGTCGCTGCATTCTTGGATCAAGTAAATCAAATTCAGTTGGAGGACGCATTAATTGAGGTGCCATACGATTCATCACATATTGCAAGAATGCATCTAAAACAATAGTTAATATTGATTATTCTTGTTTAAAAAAAACAACAACAAACACTATTCATACTCATATCATTTCGTTCAACGGCATCGGCTAATTGAGGATCAGTTTGACGAACTCGTTGAAGTACTGTTGGATTAGCACGTAGATCATTAAAAAGTTGTTGTGGATTATGAGCTTTAAACACAGAGAATCAAATTAATTTTAAATAGAAGTGTTTCTTTTTAAAATCCATACGATCAAATAATAGACGTATTCTAGAACCTGCGCCTGGGTTTGCAGTCGCACTGGCTAAAATAAATAATGAAACTTTTTGACTATTTATTTCAATTGTTTAGCCGTATTTCAATTAAGAAAATATGCAAAATTCATATTGAAATCAACACTTATATATATATGTCTGGAAAAGTGAAGCATTGTTATTTCGATTAAGATGATCATTATCGAATCTATAGAATTCAGATTGTAGAAAAATAAAGTAGTCGATATAAAGCAGTATATTAATTGATTTTTTTTCTTTACAATAACATTATGAGTTTATACAAAAGAAAAAATAGGTAAATACAGAAGTCTTAATCGACTGTGATCCATTTATATTTAGTTCATCAAAAATAAGATTTTTATTTTATTTGATATTTCTTCCAATCTTTAGTCATGTGTTTTTAAAAAAAAAAAGTTCGCAACTAAAATTTCAAAACTATTCTGACATTTCAAATCCAATATCAAATATCAATATATACACCTGTAGGGAAAAGTCTTTCCACTCTCCCAAAGGAAAATAAGCTAGGGAGGTAGAGGGAAAGACTTTTTTCCCAAGGATATATATATATATATATTCATATTGAAGTCACGAACATACACGCATCCCAAGAGAGAAAAAAAGCGGAAATTCTCTACTTCAAGAGTATATCAAAGCTATTCCCTAGAACTTTCTAGCTATTTCAAGTCTATTATTAACGTATGTCACAAGTATATTAGTTTTAGTTCATTTTATATAAGTCTGTTTGGTAATAAAAGTCAAAACACTTCATTGTACTTCAACCAGTCAAGTACGATGAAGTGTTTTGACTTTTATTACCAGACAAACTTATATAAAATGAACTCAAACTAATATATTTGTGACATATGTTAATAATAGACTTGAAATAACTATAAAAAGAAACTGAAGTACGGAATTTTTGATTTTTCTATTTGGCTTATCCTCAATGTATTCATTTTCATTATCTGATCATAAATATTTAACAATATGGACTAATTCTATACTAAAATTAGGATATGAAAAAAAAAAACGAAATTCAATTCAATTAAAATCTCTTAAAAAATAACATACGTAGTCTTCGTTGACAAGTAACAACATCATAATCTTTTAAATTCGATTGTTCAAGTGTTTGATTTTCATTACGAATTAATTTGCCTGAAATCGAAAAAGAAAAAGTAATAAACAATATGAAATTTATAATTAAAATTATTTAGATTTACCATCAAAATAAAGATTCATTTCATCTGCTTTTATTCCAAAATTTGATTCAGATTCAACTACAACTTTTAAATCTTTTATTGTAAGATCAGGAGCTATTTCAATTGTTAATAACTCTTCAGTATCACCATAGTTCGCTACTGAAATATGCATTGTTATAAATTCAAAACCAAGAATATTTATTTTAATCTAAAAAAAAACAAAATTCTTATTTATTTTTTTGTTTTTTTTAATACTGGTAATAGATCATCATCATCATCATCATTTTCTTCTTCAATTTGTTGTTGAAATATAGGTTTAGGTTGTGTATGTACATAAGCTGGTGTAATCCATTTTGGATTACATTCAGCTTCTTTAGCATATTTTAATAATTCAACTCGTGAATCTTCTTTTTCTATAAAATTTGATTTTACTATTGTTTGAATAAAATGTTGATGTAATGAAGAAGAAGATTTATTTTCTTCTTTTCGTTTTTCTGGAAAAATCTGTGTTTTTTTTTGTTCATTTATAGAATCTGAAGTAGAACTAGATGTTATAATTGGATTAATATTAGTAATAAAATCATTTGTATCTTTAGATTTTTTTTCTTTACGATTAAGACATAAACGAATACCAGCCATTGGTGATCGTTGTTCATCATAAAATGTACGAATAAGTCCATTATTTGTTGTTGTAAATATTTGATTTAATTTTGGATGCCATAATGTTCGTATAACACTATCATTAAATAAAATTTCATTAGCTATTTTTGATAAATTATTTCGATTAAATATTATTAATTTTCCATTTGTATTATCATCATTAGTTGAATTAATAAGTTTTGATACACCAGTTATAAGAAATTTATCATTTGGTGAAAATGATATATTTGTCATTGAAAAATGATTATATATATTTTCATAAGATGATAAACATTGATTAAATTTTCTTATATCCCATAATTTAAGTGTATGATCAGTTGATCTTGATGCTAATATTTGATTATCATATGACCATTTTAATGATGTTATTGATTCATCTTGTAAATGTGCATTTAAACATTTAAATGTAACATGTACAAATGATCGACGACGATCCCATACAAGTATACTACCATTATCACAACCAGCAGCTATTAAATTTAAATTTTCATTATGATATAATGATTGATTATATGTACAAGTTGTTGTTCGTACATCACGACCAGATTCACCTTTTGTACGAATAACATGTAATTGTTGATCACGTTTATTTAATGACCATATACGTAATGTACAATCATCAGCACATGTCATAAATTCTTCTGAATTTGATGATGGATTCCAACAACCATAATTTAATAATGATTTATGACCTTTTGTACGATTCATATCAGTTACATACATATCACCAAGTACAGTTTTATAAATAATATGTTTTCCAGATGCTATAAAAAGAAACATTAGTTAGCTATATTTGTAACTTGAAAATACAATACGAGAAAAAAATATCGAGAGATATTCTTATACAACTTGTTATACTTGATTGAATTTAGACTAGATATGAGCAGGATGGACTCGATGCTCCCAAGACTAAAAACGACTAGTCTAGCCTATGTCTAATTAAGTTCCTTATTTCTGTAAAAAAAGAAACGTTAATCCTATATATGCTATATTGTATGAAAAATTTCAGCTATTATATTTTTAATACCATACGATATATTAGTGATTGGAACGCGTAAAAGTAAAGAACTATAACTATTATGTACTTTTGTGATACACAATCTAAAAGGACTGTCGAAGCATAGAGGTGGAAACTTGAACCCTCAATGGCTATGATAAACATCTTAGCAACGCCTGTCTTTCACCTGCCCGCGCCACACATTGATAATGTACGATCGCAGACCGTATATCAATAACATCTCGTTCTAATATATTAACTACTTCCTTATTGTCTTTGTGGAAGATTAAATAAAACGATGGTGAAGAAATGTATCCCAAAATAGATAGAATAAAACAATCTGTTTGTGATTAGCAACAACAGAAAATTATAAACCCGATGAACTCCAGTCATCTGAGAAATGCGTAGGATACGCTTGTCACCGAATCCAAAAAAATGGAAAAAATGATCTTGTACCTTCGAGACGACTATCCAATTCCGATTAGAAAATTTCATTGGGAGTAGCACAATACGGTGGTTCGACAGCGTCCGAAACGTTTTGAACCTGACGAGCTCTCCTAAACACTGTACATCTCCACTGTGTTCGTCCATAAATTCGTTCTTTTAAATAAACCTGATATTGTTTTACTCAAAAAGTTTGCTCCGATATTTTTTCCTATCTATGAGATCTAACCATTTAATCATAAATATATTTTAATTATGTATAAAAAAAAAACCTATTTTCTATAGCTGAATATAATATATTACAGTTAATTTTCTAGATTGTCATAACAGTTAAATGATAATGATGAGTGAAAAATATTCATTAATGATAAATTAATAAATTTTGATTTTTTTTCTTTTAACTGACATCGAAAATCTCTTATCTCGTACCTTCTCGATTGACAACAATTGCCTGACAATCTCCCGGAATAATAAGTATCATATCATTATTTGCACTATATTCAATAGCTCGTAATAATCGTCCAGGACATGGTTGAATAGTTCGAAATGGTTGAAAATTTTTATCCATAGATGTAAAATCAAACATTTTCATTGTTTCATCATGTCCACCTGTAATCATACGCATACCATTTGAATCTAATGTTAAACATGATACAGTTTTAAGGCCATGAATAATATTTACATGAGATGATATTGGTAATATATCATCAATATCATCTTCAACATCACTATTACTCGTACTCGTATCCGACATCTGTAAAAAAAAAAACAAAGCTTATTATTTTCCGTTAACAAACAAATTTATTCCGAAGAAGATTATTGCAAAAGAAAAAAAAACAAACTGTTCTTTTGTTTTTTTTTTTGTTTAAATAAAAAATATTGTTTGACTAGCATAATTGCTTCATCTTTTTTTTTCTATACATTATACCAATCAAGAAAGAGAAGTGAGAAAATCATAACAAGTAAAAAAAATATAATCCAACGACGCATTTGTGCTGTATTTCGAACAGCATCACGAATATGTATAATAGCAGCAGCTAAATCATCATTACTAGCAACAGCTGCTGCATCAACTTCTTCAATAAGATCTTTTTGCATAAATATATTATCGAATAGTTCATTTTGTAATTGTGCTATTTCAACAACTTGTGTTGATATTGCATGAATTTCTTCACTACGTTGGGCAACATCATGATATAATTGATTATTTTCTATTTGTAATTGACGAAGTTCACTACTAGTTGGTGGAGTTGATGGAATTTGATTTTCTTCATCATTTTCAATATGATTATCTTGATCAAAATGATGATTAGTAGTAGTTGCTGTTGTATTATTCGAACTGAAATAAATTATCAAAATATAAAATGAATTTCATTTGTGAAAATATTCTAACTTGTTGTCAATTGTGTTTGTTGATTTTTTTGTATCATCTATAAAATCATTTGTCTTTTTTCGATTATTATTTTTATGCAAATTTAATATGACACGTTGATCATCAGTATCAAGTCGTCCAATTTTTTTTCTTTCTGATTCACATTTATATCGTAAACATTTTTGTTCACTATAAATTTTAGTACATTCAACTAAATCACGTTCTAAATAAGCACAAACTAATTCAAAATGTGTACGACGTTGTCCTTGAAAACAAATTTGTCCAATAGATGATTTTAATTGTTCTAAATTATCTCGACATTGTTTTATTTGTTTTTCCATATTACATTCAAATTCTTGACGTTGTTCATCATTCATTATTTTATTTGTTGATGATAAAAGATAATATGGACTTAAATAAATTGTACGAGAATTAAGTAAAATATTTTTTAATTTTATTATATCATTAAGAATTAATTTTGCTCGTGATAAAAAATTTGTTGAAATTTTTTCACTTTTTTTTACATGTTTATTTAAACCAAGATTAAAATCCTTTGTTACATGTTTAGCTTTTATAACAGCACGAAAGACTTTTGTTATATCAGTCATCTAGAAAATATAATTGATTATATATTAAGTTTTTTTTTTTCTATTTTCAAGAATCTTTTATTTAATAAGAAAAAGAACGTACATATAGAAGAAGAAGTAGAATTAGAAGACATCTTTAGAAGACCGGGACAG
Source organism: Rotaria sordida (assembly GCA_905250125.1). Taxonomy (NCBI): domain Eukaryota; kingdom Metazoa; phylum Rotifera; class Eurotatoria; order Philodinida; family Philodinidae; genus Rotaria; species Rotaria sordida. The sequence continues at coordinate 85,235 of CAJNOL010000159.1, forward strand.
AATACGAACAACTATCTCGTTATTGTGTATAAAGACAAAAATATAGTTGATGTTTCTGTACAATATAGACATAAGACGCAATGTTTCTTTTTTTTTTCTGTTTCTATAAAGTGCGATAGATATATTTAAATTTTATGTGGTGGACCATCATCATCATTGTTGCTATTTTCAACAACATTATCTTGTTGATCATCTGCGCCACGTTTACGTTTTTCACCTTTTGATGGTTCTAGGAAGTAAAAGATAAGCGAAACGTTTTATTGAGAAAGACAAAACAAATAATATTTACTTTCAATTGTTTCAGCTGAAACATCACCTTCTGATAAATCATCATCTTCATCTAAAGATAGAAATAAATAATTGAAAATTTTCAATATCTAATATAAATAAACGAACCAGATTCTTCTTCTTCTTCATCACTATTGCCTTCATAACTTTCTTCATCATCATCATCACCTTCTTCAAATGTTCCATTATATAATGCTTTTAAACCAGTTTTATTATCATCCTAAAATATGAATATTTAAATTTAAATAGAAATGTTTCTGTTTTGCAAAAATTGTGAATGACTTTTGTCATCATTTATTTGAAAAATAAACTGTTTTCACAAGTAGGAAATCTTTCTTTTGTTTACGCTTTTTTGATTGCACGATTCTTGACGAAATTTCACTGTAAGCAATTCCTTAGTTTTTTGTTTAAAAGAGCATGTCACGATGCAAGACGTGACCGAGTCTTTTTATAATTAGAGCGCTATGTTTGGAAACATTGAACTTTTTTTTCCCTTAAAAAGTAAGAATTTAAAGGGTTCCGTCATTCGCCTTCAAACAAAAAATAAGTACATAAAATGAAATCTCATATAGAATTTTAGGTTACCAAATGAGTAGCTAATTTTGATCCTTGTTTTTTCAATATCTCCGGAAAACATCATGATATAGAATTGAAAATTTCATGCGATTTAAATGTACCGTGTCCAAAATCGATTTTTGAGAAGTCTTAACAAGTCTAAGAAATTACTACAAAGATCTATCATACCTCTTCATATTCATCTTCTTCTTCTCCTTCATTGTCTTCTGAAAAACAAAGCATTTAACAATTTATTTTCTTTGAAAATAGAACATCATTTACCACCATCGGATGCACCATTTTCATTATCTTCTTCATCTTCATCCTCATCATCTTCGTCATCACTATCTTTTTCCTCTAAATAAAAAAAAAGAATATTTCAACAGTAAAAGATCGAAATAAAAAATTTCTTTTTTGCTTACCACCATCTTTATCTGCATTATCGAGATATTTTAATTGTGGTAACATATTAAACATTGTTTCTCGATAACCATCAACCGATGTGACTTCACAATTCATTAAATCAAGAATTGATAATTTTGGTAATTTAGACTTTTTATTTAAGAAAGAATAAGATTAAAATTTCTAATCATCAAAAAAATAACTAAGTGATTTATCTTACTAATGGTTTAAGTTCATCAATTGATTTAAATTTATTTCCAGCAAGTATAAGTAAAGTTAAATTTGGACAACCTTCAAGATTTTCCAATCCTGAACTTAAACGATTATCACTAAGATAAAGCTAGAAAAACAAAAATTTTAACTAAAATAAACATAAATGAAAAGATTACTTTTCGAAGTTTAGGTAATTTCGGAAATTTCGCAAGTGATTGAAGGCCAACATTAATTATTGAAAGTACGCGTAAATTACAAAATTCATCTGTTAAACCTTGAATAGAATAACAACGTGCACAATTATCTAATACAAGTTCATTAATCTATATAGGAAAATATAGTTTAAAAAGTATTAAATACACAAAACACAAAAAAAAGAAATATTATTTACTGAGCTCGGTTCACGACGTTTTACTTCAAGTGCAATACGGTGTACCATGGAATTTTGTTCGGTAGCAACACTGTTTTCATCTTGCATATTTTGTTCAGACATGATGAGAGAATCAAAATGATTATTTTTATCCAAATAGATGAAAATAGAAAAATATACGATATAAATTTATTGAAAAACACCGAAAAAAAAGAGAACAATGGAGTCTTGCAATAGACGACAAACAACGACAAATGTTGAATTTAGTTGGATAGAAAAATTTAACGTCAGATGACACTAGTTTCCAATATGAAATTTTTGTTGTAGAAAATTATATTGATCTCTCAGTACTTTGTTATTTTCTAAGACACATTTCAAACAAGCAATCTAACGAAAAAAGAGGTCGTCAACTGGTCAATCGTGTTTTAAGGCAAAACTTAGCGGACTATAAGGAATCAACCATGCCGATTCCGAATATCACCATAATTTTTGCTGCTAGACCTTCAAAGGTTTGGTTTTCTCGAAAATTAATTTTCTATAGCAAATTTTTTTTTTCATCTGTCTAGTTTGTAGAGCGTCTCGAGTTGAGTATAGGAAACTATTTTTTTTTGAACCACCATAGAGGGGACTAGGAGAATAAAAAGTTTTAATTCTTACTATTTCTCATACTTTTCTTTCAACATTTACATTCTATAGGTTTTATTGCTAACTTTTTTTTTTCTTTATTCCAGATGTTACGTAGTTCATTTTCAGATTTTCTATTCAGTTTTTGATCTATTTGAAACCATATTATCATAACATGCAGAGGTATAACTTACCACTAAAGATCGGAGGTGCAGCATAAGCAAGTGTCAAAAGTGAGGGAGCGTTATATCCCACGCGCTTCTGATGACCTGTTCTTTTGTTCTTCTAACAAAATCAGTTCATGATTACCAGGGAAGGATTTATTTTGCATCTGTCTTAGTAGTGATTATTTTCTTGCTATTTGGCTTGAAGATGTAGGTGAAATAGAGACCTCGCCCTCGCCTACACCCTTTTTAACCTAAAGAAAACTTTGAGGAAGATAAAGGCCTTGTTAGTTTTTTTTTCAATCATTGAACCTCAAAAGATTGAAATTCGGAGCCCTCCGGCGAGCTGTAGAGTGTGTTATACATGTCTGAGTACAATGACAGAATATGGTGTAGTGCAATAGCAATGTGTATTCGACACAATGATATTTAGCATTATGGAAAACCTATGAAAGTTCAAGCTCTACAAACTTTTTTCTCTTCTAGTCCCATCTGTAATAGTTCAAATTTTGAAAAAAATAGTGTTTTTGATAATCTGTTCGAAGTGCTCTACAGACAAAATCGATTTAGACAGGTTTTTTAACGAAAAAGAAAGCTCGTTTTCAAGAAAATCGAATATTTGAAGGTCTAATGGCAAAAATCATGTTGATATTCGGTATCAACATGATTGATTACCTATAATATGATAGGTTTTAGATAAAAAGCGATTGAAAAGTTGGTGACTTTCCCTTGTAAGATAAGGAACTTTGTAAAATAAAGTTTTGTTGGATTTTTCAACTGTGTGTTTCAATTTTTTCAATAAGAGTATCTTTGACTAATATTTCTTGTAGATGAAAGAGAGATTTGTCTTATCATAATTATTGTGTTAACCGATAGATATGAGGTATTACATCGCTCTATTCAAATTTCAAATTTGACAACGACTGCCAATCTGATCAGATGTTTCCTATGTTCTGTTGATTTCTGTGGAAAATCATTTCAGTTTTAATATAGAATGTATTTAATCGATATAAGATATATCTCTATTTCTCTTGCGATACACACAATCGTCTAAATTAATTTAAATTTGAATGAAAAAAGACTGCATTCAATTTCAAACCGAAATAGAAGTTTTTTGAATTATTCATTATTATATGCTATATAGTAATGAATGATTTTAAAGACTCTGAAGGCCACTATCAATAAAATGTAAAAGTCAATAGCGTATTCTCTTAAACTACAGCTGTCTGCAAAAATATGGACGTGATTTTTTTCTTTAATTCGGTTTGAAATAAAAAAGATCATAGACTTCATGGTACTGGTATAATCAGTAACATCTCGAGAAATCAAGTCCTTCTTATATGGAAAATATTTACAATGAATTGTTTCTTTGTTTTAATTTGTTATTTTTCGAAAGAACTAGTTATTCTGTTATCTCTATGAAAGTAAATTAAATAAATAATTGAAACTAGAATAATAAATTAACATATGTTATAGCATTTAGTCGATTTAGAAAATCAGAAATATCACCGGATCTGACTGGGCCTGTAGACCAAATTAGATCCGAAAACAGTAGCCTGTTGGTAATTCAATTCATCGCTTTCTTAAATCATTTTGTTAGTATCTTGAGATTGTTTAAAACTTTAAAAATTTCCCTTTTTATCATATAACTGAATTAACTAGATTTTGATTAAAACAATAGTGTCTAAAACGTTGTGGCATGATAAGTTTCCTTAAACAGGATACCATGATATAGTATGATTGTTCAACATATCATCAATTGATGTATAATTATAGTCAACCATAACAATATATTAATTCTTCTCAAATAAGATTGAGCGTTATTAGAACATATTGAGTGATTGACTTAAGAATACAAGCAATTGTTTGTACATTTGAGACTAAGTCAATAGAAATACTTAGGGCTATCTAAAACTAGTGGCGAAAGTATTTGAATGCCTTATAAGAAGCTTACAGAAACTCTTTCTCTATATGGACTGATAGTAAAATGATGTTCTATTTTTCTGTGCAAGCACATAATTCCTCAAGTAATGAAACTTCGATAACACCTATTTTTTTATCATATGTGACGATTATACTAATGGCTATTTAAAAAACGGCGGAGTGAATATTTTTTGAATAACTTCTGATAGGAAAGGGATAGAGAGCTACGGTTTTCATCATTCGAAAGAGGAGATAAAGATGCATCGAATTATATATTATATGTTTTCTTAGTATGTGGTTTAAAGTTTGTTTGATCAATTTTCTCAGTGTAAAAAAAAAATGTTTTTTTTTATCAAAAAGGAAATAGCAGAAAAACTTTTTTCACGGAAATGGCTAGAAAAATCACTTATAGCTTACACTAGAATACCTATAACTTCTGAATGATTAATTCTAGAAATCTGAAGATTGTGCAGTTTTATAGATCTTCCATTGGCGATCTGAAAATGCTCATAACAATTGAAAATTTGCTGTGAATATCTCACGTAGTAGGTTTGTTTTCAAAGAGATCGATTGAAAACCTTTAAAAAAATCGTGTCCAAAAAAAAATCGCATAACTCACGATTCGATGCCTTCTCTTTCGAACGATGAAAATTGTAGCTCTCTATCTCTTTTCTCTCAGAAGTTAGTCAAAAAATATTCACTCCGCCTTTTTTTAAATAGCCATTAGTATAACCGTCACATATGATTAAAAAAAAAGATATTATCGAAGTTTTATTACTTGAGGAATGATGTAATAGAACAGAAAAATATAGCATCATTTTATTATCAATCCACATAGAGAAAGAGTTTGTTTAAACTTCTTATAAAGAATTCAAATACCATCGCCACTACTTTTGGATAGTGCTAAGTAGTTTTCTCTCTAATTTTAGTTTAATTATAGACCACCGCATCATTCGATGTAAATGAATAGAAAAGTTTTACTGAAGCATTAAACGATTTCTGTTTGAATTTCTAAGAAGAAATAATCTACTTATCTGTAATTTATTCTCAACATGCGACAAAAAAAAAGGAAGATGAAAGAAAAAAAGAAAAATGAACGATAGACAGAGATAATGAGACAAGATGAACCGATGAATATTTGTTATCCTTCACTGATAGCTTTGATCAAGTATGTGAGAAAAGATAAATGCTGACGTTGATGAATATTCTTACAATATCGATAGTATGAATATCTAGTGTTATTACAATTGAATTTTTTACCAAGAAAGTAATCATCACGAAAATGGTCAATGATAAATAAAAGAAAGAAGTTAATTATGTAAAACATTGACTACTATAAATTAGTTTCCTTTTTTTTTTGTATTGTTACTATCTATTAAGACACGAATTCAATAGTTTTTTTTCTAAAAATTAAAAATTGATTACACATTCACATTTTTTTTTCTTCGAATTAAGTCTAAAAATTTTTATATTTTTTGCTGAATATGAAGTGAATAATTGATGTTTCTCATCACATGAAAACAACGGACTTTATTACTCATGACAATAATCTTGAGTTTTTCATTTTCGATGATATTTAGTTATGTTTCACCAAAAATAAGTAGCATTCGAAATGAGAATAAATTAAATGCTCAGTATTTTTCTTGCTCATAGATTACAAAATCTTTTTGAAACATACAAATTTACAATTTATTTGCGTAACAGATATCATCCCATTCAATTTTCATCAGAGTTTCTCTTTTCATAATCCAATAAAATATTTGTGGCATGCTTTTATGAACTAGCTGGTTTATTTGAAAATTGCTCGAATATAAATGAAACAAGATAATATACAAAAGAAAAATTAAAAAAAAAATTGAACTGTTCATTTTATGATTAATTGACACATGAAACAATTTATTTATGCAATTGAACGTCACCCATTACCACCACTATTTGAACCTAGTTCAGCAAGTGCAACAGTCAATGATGAAAGAAGTGAATTCAAAATGCCTTGGAGTGCCTTTATTAATGCTTGCAATAATGCATTTACTGCTTTAAGAATTTGAGCTATCAAATTACTTAATGAATTTTGAAGACCGAGAACATTATTTATAATACGTGCAAGAATAAGAGTTTGTGCAGGAGTTAATGTTGAAGAATTTCCAATAATACCGTTAAAAATATCGCCAAGTTTTGCTACTGCCTGATTACTATCAGTTAATTGTGTTAAAACAGCATTTGCAAGATTATTAATAAGAATATCACCAAGACGACCGAGATCAGTCTACAAAAATAAAAATAATCCCATATTTTATTTTATTATTTAGATAGTATGAAAATATTTGTTTGACTTACCAAAAATTGTTGAAATGTACCTTGTAAAGTATTTGCAACATCTCGAAGAATACGAATAACTACTCGTAAAACTTGTTGGACAAGTTCAATAACACTTTGTAGAACTTGAGCAAGAGCAGTCCCAAGATTATTTAATAATGGACCTACAATTAGAGATGTAAGCCGTGCGGCTGAGCCGCCGTCGCCGCCGATAAACTCGAAAAATTTTAAGCCGCCGCCGCCATGACAGTAGAAATTTTAGAAATTTTTAAGCCGTCGCCGCTGAGGCACTTTAATTACAGCCGCCGCGCCGCCGATAGTATTCGAAATTTTAAAATTATCGAGCCGCCGCCGCCGGCAACTATTGTAAATATCGATAACATTTCATTTATATTTTCCTTAATTCGATACTTTTACATCTTAGAACCCCAATATATCTCTTTTTCATTAACTTTCTCGCCTTCACCTTCATTTTCATGCTGGTTCTCTGACCAATCAGATGCTTGGGGTTCTAAATTGTGAATGAACCCTTAATTCTGTGTTGGTTGAAAATTCTAAGTTATCATTTTAGTTTATGTCTCTTATATTAGATATATTTAGAAATACAAGAAGAGACGAGCATTTTAAATTTTAATTAACAAAAACAAAATAAAAACAACAAACTTGAGTATGCTAAGTGCTTTTACTTATTAACAATCGTGGTGGTGATTTCTCATTTATTATTTATCCTGGCAATTATATTTATTTTTAATTATAGACTTTTTTAATATGTCTAGATGTGAAATAAAGTTTTTCCACATATGTGTTTGAAAATAAAAAGGCCAAGATATTGAAATAGGCCTTGTCTACACTAAAAATTTTGACGCTGAATTAAGAAATATGATTGGTTGAACAGTTAGTAAATATTTAAAACACTTTTAAAAAGTGCATTAAATTTATTGCACATTTCAGAACAACATTAAATTTGATGCACCAATCAATGTCTGATTCGATTTTCTAATGAGACTGACACAATTTTCAATGGACGAGTCCTCTATGATTGAAGTGAACAAAAACCACGATTCATTTCGACGTCTAGGATTCTGATTGATGCATTAACTGTCAAATGTAGACACGAATTGATGTAACACGAATTTGATACTACATTATATTCCTAGTGTAGACAAGGCCATAGACTAATATTTTTATGATAATGTAGTACTTTTTAAACTTCAAGCCGCCGCCGCTGAGACACTTTAATTACAGCCGCCGCGCCGCCGGTGGTATTCGAAATTTTAAAATTTTCGAGCCGCCGCCGCTGTGCAACCTTAGAATATCATATCTGCGCCGCCGAGCATTTTTAAAAAATTTTAAAAAACTGGCGCCGCCGCCGATCAGCCTATCGGCTTACACCTCTACCTACAATGACTAAAACACCTCTAGTGTTATTGAAAGAACCAACAATAGCATTAATAAGAGCTGATGCATTTGTTCCAGCGAGAGACGGAATTTGAGCAATATCACTATGAATTGTATTGGCAAGAGGTAATTCTGTTGATGTGTTATTAAGAGCACGAAGAACGTCACGTTGTTGTTTAAATGTTGTTCCAAGTGTTTGAACAATTTGTTCAGTATTATTAGTTAGGTTTGACAAACTAATTACAAGACTTTTGGAAACACCTCTTTTATCAGCATGAATGTGAAAAACTGCTGACAGCACAATGCAAATAATTAAAATCAACCGAGTCATAATTATTTAACAGAGTAGCTATGTTAATATTACAAAATGAAGAGAAATGAATAAGTGATGATTTTGCTGTAGATTCGTTACTGCTTTTTATACGGTGAAGCTGCGTAGAAGATACTGTCCTTGGAGAGTATGGGTGTGGAATTGAACGATGTCATGCATCAATGAATAGTTTTACTCCGTATATCCTATTATTTTTCATATTTATAAAAAGATAAAACTCAAATAAACAATTAAATAATAAATCATGTATAGCCTTTATGATAAGTCAAGGTCAGTAGTTTATTATAGTGTTTTAATTTTGTCTCTATTTACGGAAACTTATCAAGCAAATCATTCTTGTCAATTATTGATTGATTATGTCTGCTAAAAATATTTTTTTGTTTCATTCTATATGATTTTATACTTGAAACAACTGGCTTTCATAATGCACTCAATGATCGATGAATAATATACTAAAATATATTATAGTAATTTCGAGACTTAATATGAAGATGCTTTTGATATCCCTAAATTTTCGATCATCATCGAATTTTCATGGAAGTTATTGAAAAAAAACTTGCTTTGAGAAATATTATGTGCATACTAGCCTTTATCTTGAAGATGAGAAACAAAATTAATGATCCAAAGAGTTTATTTAAACAAAAGAATTTATCGAAATAAAATCAACAATCTAACTTTTATCAAATGATGCAATGAATTTGTAACATTAGAAGTTCATATAGAATTTGAATTTTAAAAGATCAATATTTAACTGACACGAATTTTGTTTCACAGAAAAATGTTTACAAATCGAAGTTTTAAATAAAATATAGCACAACCCTCAATGACAGCTACATATTCTATATATATATATATGTTTGAAAATATTAGATAATCAATATTTATTATAAATGAAATTCATTTATTTGATCAAATCATAGAAGTTTTCTCTTTCATGAGAACCTTATTCCTATTTATCATATAGAACAAGATCAATTTTTTGTTTTTCAATAAAAGGATCAATATGAATGATTCTAAAAGATTATATCCATTCATAAAATTTTTTTCAAGTCAATTAAAGAAAAAAAAATCTTGAATGAGCAAGAATTTGTATAATGTAATAAGAATATTAAATTATGATGATGAATCTATTTTATTTAATCACTTATGATAAGAAATAATATTTGAATATATTGTTAAAGATTACAACATTTGGAAAATTATTTTAAATCGAAATAAACTAGATTTATTATAATGAAATAAAATCTAACCATTTATGTATGAATTTTATAATATTTAATATAAATCATTCATGATATTAGTTATTTTCTTTGATACTGTTAAGAAGATTAGTAAATGAACAATTGTGATTCTAAGATTATTGATAAAACATATTTTAATTAAAATAAACAATAAATCAAGCATTTCTAAATATTCAGATAACATCTAATATATGCAATATTATTTTATTCGTTTTATCAAATATTTCTATTGATAATTAATTATTAATTGAAATATATTATAAATTCAATTAAAATAAACTAAGATAACTTATTAATATCATTTGAGATTTGATCTTATGTTAAGTTAATCTATTTTTCCTCCTTATATGACTTTGTAGATTTTTCAGATTTAATTTTTTTATAAATTTAGAATTAAAGATTATCTTCTTTTCAACAATATTGAAATTATTTAAGTATTATTGACATGAATTGTTTTTAAAAAGATAATTGTTATAACTAAAGATTATTCATATGAAATCATTTTGATTATTTTAGAAGATGTTTTTTTTTTCGCAAAAAATAATAAAAAGAAAATCATAAATAATTAAAAATGACATATTAACGTACGTTTTCAATAAGAAATCATTCATAATCGTGATTTGTACAAAAATAAACATAATTAGAATCACTCATGCGATAAATTTTACTATTTTGATCATCTATTACTAAATAAAGATGTACAGAGCACCTAAAAATGTTTTTCTAGCGGAATAATGCTGTGATTTCAAATAATATCAACAATAAATTTTTTTAACAAATTAAAGCACATCGAAAATGAGATCTATCAATACTAAATAGTAAGGATTATGGTAATTTTTCAGTGTCAAATTCAAAAAATTCCTAAAACTTTAGTCTATATCAGCAAAGAAAAATTTCATTCAAGCAGCAATTCAAACTAGATGTCATTTAAAATGATCCATATCATGAACTGTCAAATATCTAACCTGGAAATATTAGAACAATAATCAAAAATAAAGCTAAAGAAAATTGCTGTCAGGAACGGAACACAATCGTTATGATGAAGAAACTCTAAAAAAAAAGCGTATTTCATCTGTTTTGACAAACATTGACCTACTTGAAATTACTTTATGAGCGTATCCGTCTCATCTTCTTGCTATAAAAAAGCTAATGGTCATCATACTAATTAATGATTATATTCATCAGATCCTTAAAAAAAGAAAAATATTACTTTTTGATATTCATTATTTTAAATATCATCGATTGCATTGGCACATAAGTTCTGAGCGTTTGGATCAGTAGAATTATATTGCCAATATAAAACTACATTTTAAGGCAAGTAATTATATATTCTGCCAGAGCTCGGAATTCTCTATCACCCTGTATATTTAAGCCTTGACTAGCATTTATCTGCTGAAAAAATATTTTGAATACAGTGAAGATACCCTCATTCGTATTGACAATGTTCGAAATATTTTTCAGCAAATAAGTTCAAGCCAGACCTGAATATACAGGACAATAGAGCATTTCAAGAGCTCTCACAATTATATAATTACTTTTCTAAAAAGCCGAATTACTATAGAGATAAAAATTTTAGAAACACATGAGAAAGGAACAAAAAATGGAGTTCGTGGGAATCTGAGAAGAGAATTCCGAGCTCTGACAGAATATATAATTACTTCCCTTAAAATGTAGTTTTATATTGGCGATATAATTCTACTGATCCCAACGCTCAGAATTTATATGTCAATGCAATAGTTTGAACTGCCTCATAACAGGAATTTTTCTCTGCTCATATGAGCTACAGTTTTAGGAATTTTCTGAATTCGATACTAAAAAGTTACCATAATCTTTACTATTTAGCATTGATAGATCCCATTTTTGATGCACTTTAATTTGTTGTTGATGTTATGTGAAATCACAGTGTTACCTTTATGGAAAAATATTTTTAGGCCACTTATACTTAAAGAACAAATACTTTCTGATTCATATATTATACATTAAGTAAACGAACAATAATTTTTAACTTATTAACCTTTATACAATTTAGTCATGTATCGTGATTATATGCTTTCAAATGTTGCTAAGTTTATGTGTGTTTATCATTTAATATCTTCTTCAGACACATTAAATAACTGATTATATGCTTTTAAATTAAGTTCTCATTTAAAAAGTTCTTTTTTTTGTTTTAGAAAAACTCAAATATTTGTTCACCATCTATTTGTCTTTTTGAAATAATTTAAAACATTAAAAATGAGAATTTGTTTCGTGTTATTCTCAGTCGCTTTCGCTTTTTTAAATAAATATTTCAAATTGAAACAGTAATTCATAAATATTTTTATTCATTTGAATTTTAAATGACTGGTTACAAAACTTCCATTGATTCTGCTATATGTGTATCATTTGCTATTTTTTTAGATATATTTGCTATTATAGATTTCGTCAAGTAAAAAGAAATGCATGTGAAATTTAAAAATCTATGATTCTTCTTTTTTGATATAAACTCCTGTTAATTTGAAATATTTCATCAGTTATAAGCAAATCAATAGAATTTAATACTAAAAAAAGGCGAACGAATAGCAATGAATTGATGAATGTCAATGTTATTTAAATACGAATCATTTTTAAAACTACTTCGATTTCAATATTTCAAAATAATGAAAGGGAACAAATGCTTGTAAAAATCTATATTTTAGTGATACGTGCACAATGAAAACGCATAATAGACGATTAAAACAGATGTATTCATTTTGCTTATGATATAAATATAAAAAAATCAACCCAAAAAATAACTTAACGATGAAAAAAGATAATGAACATTAACGAAAAATTTTCAATTAATATTATATATTTAACTTCTTTATTCTTTGGTTATTTTTACAATTGTATTAATAAATACATAAATTGAAAATGTTTTTATTGAATTAATGAATTTAAATAATACAAATTTCTGAAAGAAATATTGATGCATATAATAGATTGCAGTATTCATAATATTCACCAATTGTGACTATTTTATTATAAACGAATTAAAAAGTCTAAAAATAAAACTGATAATTAAACATATTATCTGGTTTTCTTTCATCTTCTGTTTAAAATGATGGAAAATTCTTATTCAATCAGCTTTTTAATATTCGATTTATAATTCACAAAAAAAGAAAAAACTAATTAGAATAACTTTTTTTCTGTGAATTTATCTATTTCAGATTACTGAAGAGGCTTTTACAAAAGCATTTCATGCGAATTAATAGTGATTATTCCTAGCTTCAAACTTATTGTAAAAAATACAAGTTACAGTTTTCTCACCGTCTTCATAAAAGCTATAATTAATCGTATTGTTTACATTTTCTAAATAAAAATTTTAATTAAAAGATAATACTGGACCAAAAAAACCAAAGTACAAAGAAGATAATGTTTGAGCCAATAAATCTTCGTCAATCTAATGATTCTCTAATTTTTGAAACACTACTTTTTTAAAGTTTCAAAAACTAAGTTTTGCATAATTAGAATTTTCCTTGAAACATGAGACAAAAAATACAGAACTCAACATCATCTGTATTAATTCTTAAATATTGTCAATTTTTTGTTAAATATAGAAGACGTTAATAATTCTCTATAGAATACTCGTACTATTTTAAACAAAATACAGTCAATATGTGTACAAGACAAAAATAAATTGAAAAACCAGGCAGTTATAATAATTAAATTATCGAATGTACAATAACAATAAACCAAACATTTTGTACTTTTTTTGTTTGTTTCAAGGACATTCATCACTTATTATTATTATTTAATCGTGTATTCACCATCATCTGGTCCGATCAAAATAAGTTAATGAGATGCAAAGTATAAACAATCGTACAATTGATGTCAATTAGCTTTTCGTTGTTTGTCATCCGTAACCTTTATTTTGATCACTTCATTGTATGAAAAAAACCAGTAAAATTGTCAATTACACATTTCTCTTCATTTTGCAATATTAATCTAGCCACTCTATTAAATAATTATGGCTCGATTAGCTTTAATCATTTGCATTGTGCTTTCAATACTTTTTCAATTTATTGTACTCATGTCGAGATGTTAAAATCTCGAATAAAAGAAAATAACGAAAATAATATTGCCGAAATATAGGTTTTTTGATAATGTTAATGTTTGAAATTATCAGCGGTGAAAATGGAACCATAAACAGACAATAACTGAAACGAAGATGACATTATCAGTTAATTGATAGGGTATACGCATCTCGTAATCATGATTATTGATTGATAACATCATCCATTCTATTCTGAGTTGAAACTCAAGTCTTTGTTAGCAGGAGTGAACAAAGACACCTATGTCGTATAGGTCACTTTGAATAAATAGTCAGTTGTAACATTTCGATAAATAAATATCATGTCAATTCCTACGGACTCTTCTGAGAGTACAAATGAAAATTTATCCTTCATTACATCAAATAAAGGCCAAGGATTATTAATTATGAATAAACATATAGACAGAATAAATAAGAAGACCACCTAGAAGAAATATAGGATATGTTTTGTTAGTAGATGTTCAATAGTTGTTTATATAGATGAAAATGACATGTATTTATGTGTTAGTAAATATGATCATAATCATGAATCAAATTCAAATTTCATTCGAACAACACATCTTTATCAACAAATTCTATAAACGAAATAAACATATGAATCTTTTTTCATCAACTAACAAATAATTTATATCGTTTCGACATTTGAATGAGTCAGCATTTTTACCTTTAGATCTTTTTTTGCATTTCGGCATATTTATCTTTCAATATTTTTCTTTTCAACTAAAGTAAAGTTCACTACTTTTTCGTATCAATTTTGCTGCATAAGGTATTCCCGAGATTCTCCTGAAAAATGTCGAAATAAAAACGGGATGTAGCTGTAACTGTCACTGGCAACAATATCGAAATTGACAGCAGCACCACACATTCACATACATAAACATAACAACGTTCCATCCTCATCCAAAACCACACCCTAAAATACATGGAAAGATTTCTTTAATGTACTTCTATATGTTTTCATATATCTGTTTTCTTGAGAATCATTGTTCAATAATTAAACAATTGATATTATTTTTAAAAGCTATTCTACTTCGAATCTAAATATCTTTTAACCTTAAATTTGTATCTATGTTGTTTCACAAATACTTTTATTTTAGAGAAGTATGTCTATTATTAAAATAATCATCAATTAGTTTTTGTTTTTCGATCAGTTTTGCCATTTCATATCGATTAATAGTTTCGATGTATGATCGTTTGCTTTAACAAATTGATTTTTTTTTGTAATATTCTTGAATATGTTTCATTTTCCATGTTGTTTGGTAAATGCATCAAGTCTTCGTATATGTTCATCACTTGTTCTTGGTTTAATAGAAGCTAATGCACGTTCAAAATGATGCCATTCAATATGAGGAGCATCAATATTATCACGTAAAGCAATTAAAGCTGCTTCATCACAAACAGCAGTAATTTCTGCACCTGAATAATTTTTTGTTAATTCAACTAAACGTTCTATTTGAATATTTGAATGTATAGGTGAACGACGAAATCGAATTTGAAAGATTTCCAAACGTGTTTGTTCATCTGGTAATGGAACATAAACAAGACGATCGAAACGTCCAGGTCGCATCAATGCCTATAGAAATTTAATTGAAATATGAAATGAAATGTTTATTTTTATATTTTAATCATTTTTACATACTGGATCAATACAATCAGGTCGATTTGTAGCTGCAATAATTGTTACACCTTTCAATTTTTCAATACCATCCATTTCAATAAGAAGTGTAGCAATAACACGATCACTGACATTAGACTGACTTTAATAGAAAAAAAAATATATTTACAATTTTACTTTCATAATAAATAGAAAACAAACGAATTTGATGAATTTGATCGTGAATTAGCAATAGCATCTATTTCATCGAAAAATATAATTGCTGGTGCAGCAAGACGTGCCCGACGAAATAATTCTCGTACAGCTCGTTCTGATTCACCGACCCATTTACTAAATAATTCTGGTCCCTATTTAAATTTTAATTAAATTGAAGAAAATAAAATTAATAATAAACAAACTTTAACAGCAATAAAATTAAGATCTGATTCAGTAGCAATAGCTTTTGCGATCATTGTTTTTGAACAACCAGGTGGACCATACATTAAGATACCTTTTGGTACTTGAACATTAAGTCGATCAAGTGCATGAGAATATTTTAATGGCCAAACAACCATTTCTTCAAGACGTTTTCTTAATTCATGTTGACCACCAATATCTGACCATTTTACTTTTGGTACTTCAAGTATAACTTCACGCATACTACTTGGTCGAATGACAATTAAAGCATTTTCAAAATGTTCCATATTTATATTTATGTTTGATTGTTTATTTATTCTTGCATAATGATTTGCTAAGTAAACAAATAATAATAATAATAACAAACTTTAAATCAAATTTCTAAACTATTATAGTGCTGGACATAAGTTTAGAGCAGTTGTATTTTTTGAATTTTCTTCTCGATGGTAATAGCTAGAAAGAATCTAAAAAAACATTTGACTAGCCGAAAAAGTTCTCTATCAGGATTGATGAATCTAAAAAATCTAATGAAATTGCTTCGATGAGGATGTCTGGAAGGCCAAGACCTCCAAAAACTACTCATCTCGGCGGTTTTATCAGAGTTTTTAGGTTCACAAATCCTGATAGAAAATCATTTTAGCTAGCCTAATGTTTTTCAGATTCTTCCTAGCTATTATCATCGAAAAGAAAAGTGAAAAATACAATCTTCCTCAGACAAAAAAAAATTCCTTTTTCTAATTCCTTTTTTCATCATCTAAGACGCTGTGTTAAAAAAATAAAATACACCACAAGATGTAGCGCGAAAAGCTCTACAATCTACAAAGAACAGCGTATTTTATATTTGCACTTTTCGTTTTCAAACTGGACAAAATTCTATGTGACTAGTTTTCGACGCTGCGAACAAGATCATATTTTTGTATATGATGAATTCCTTTTCTTATTGTTTTGGTTAACGAGTTGTATTGAAAGCCATAATCGATGGTCGAACAATGGGATAAAGTTAAAAGCGATGATTCATTAATTGATGATATAAGAAAAGGAATTTGTCGTGTACTAAAAAAATTATTTTTTCGAAGTCTCAAAAATTAGTGGGTGTGAATGTTTCAAGAACAGAAATAAACAGATACGAACTCCAAATAGTGTCTAGTGCATGAAAAAATTTCAGCTCGATCGAACTAGGGAGCTACGGATCCTTCCAGACTCGGATCTGGCCGGGTCCGAGCCCGGATCCAAAGTTTTATTTTTTCCAAGCCCTGTTACACATTTCTGTTGGACTTCCTGCTCTCCAGATGAGAAATACAGCAACAAGATATAACTGTACGTTGAGTTTTTTTTCTGAGAGTAGCGGATAAATAGCTAAAACCTTGATCCTTTACTTGTTCATGTATACGAAGAGTGCTAGATATTGCTGAAAAAAATCTCGAGTTTGGACCCGATCGAATCGGGATTCGGACCCGGTTGGATCCGGATTCGGATCCACAAAAACGTGAATCCGCAGTTCTCTTGATCGAACATAGCATGTCGCAGAAAGCAGGAAGCCTTTTTTCGTCAGTGTGATTTCAGCACCCGATGAGTTTGAATCTACGGCCACTTTTGCTCTACTCGTCAATATCTACCTGCTCTGAAAATTTCCAAATTTTTCTGATAAGCCGCTCTTCAGAAACACTGAAAATGGGTGAACACCCTTAAGGCTTTGAAATATAAATTCATGACATAAAACTAAAACAATAATTCGATTGTGAAATACTTCATTTTACCTTTTCTACATAAATTTTCTAAATCAGATCCACTGAAACCATGTGTTCGTTCTGCAACGAGTTTTAATTGTTCTTCATTGAGATCATTTGATATTGTTTGTAATTTGATTTTTAAAATCTTTGAAAAAAACAAATATTATTCAAATTAGTAATAATAAATTAGAAAAAAAAACATTAATGAATATTATTTTCTTTTTACTTCAAATCGATCTTGTTGATTAGGTATGCCAATTTCAATTTCTTCATCAATTCGACCTGGTCGTCTTAAATCTGTATCAACTGAATCAAGTCGATTTGTAGTTGCTATTAAAAAAATATTTTTTCCATCTAAATATCGATCTAATAATTCAATAAACGTTGTTGTTAATCTTCGTTCTAATTGTTGTGTTATTCGTTCTTGATTAGGACAAAGACTTTCAATATTTTCAACAATAAGTAAATATTTTTTCTTAAGATTATTATTCTTTGTCATAGTTGTTTGAGCAAAAAGATGTTTAAGTTTTGTTTCACTTTCACCATAATGTCGACTATATATATCTGATGGATTTATACGAATAATTGTTGCTGAAATTTCATGAGCTATTGCATTTATAAGCATTGTTTTACCACATCCTTTAGGACCATGAAGAAGAATTCCTCGTGGTGGAATATAATTTGTTGTAGATGTAAGAAGAAGATCAATTAAATCAGATTTTTCCTTTTTTAAACCACCAATATCTGATAATGAAATAGATTTAACTTGAATATTATTATTCACTGTCGTAGATTCAAAATGAATATTAATTGAAGTTGTTAATGGACAAATTCGATAAAACTTTGGAAGACTACTATCAAGCGAAAGTGAATGAAGTGAATCGATTAGATTTATATCATTAATTGGTTGTTGTTGTTGTTGTGGTTCAATACGAAAAATAATTGATTGACCAAGATAAACAAAATCTATATGTTGTTCATTAAAAACAATTCGATTTGCTAGAAGAAATATATTATATAAAAAAAAGTATTAATATTAGTAAATAACAAACAGAAAAAGTAAACATACCTAATTGATGCTTTAGACATATTGTGATTAAACGACGTTCATTTGTACTATGTGATTCACATGGAGTAACCGCTCTACAATGTAAAAAAATATTATTTTGATTGGCTCCAGAATATGGTCAGTATTATCCATTTCAAAAAAGAATAGACTCAGTTGTTTGTTGAATAACTCGGTAATGCTAATACCTATCGAGCTGGAATTTTCGCTGTTAGAAAGAGCATGAGTGGGGATACAAGTCTCCCTGAGAATCAACATACTTGAAAAGTTTTCTAGGGAGTTCCCCGGTTTTTTTAGAAAATCATTGTCTGATTCGCTTGATTAGATGTATTTTCAAGTGAAATGGAAAGCCCAATATCTCGAGAAAAGAACATCTTTTTTGGCTACAACTTTTAGGATATTCTATGGACCATGAGACCTATCTATGGGTAAATTTTTAGATGGAAATTCTGTAATTTCATTTTCCAGTAAATATCTAGGAAAGGGCCGAAAATTCAGTAAACATGGTCAGAATTTTTTAAGAAAGGTCGAAAACACCTAAAAAATTTCGAAGTTTATAAAGTAGACATTGGGCTACAATATGGCTAAACTGGAATTGAAAATACATCTAATCAAGCGAATCAGACAGTGATTTTCCAAAAAAACCCTTGGAACTCCCTAGAAAACTTTTCAAGTATTTCGATTCTCAGGTGGACTTGTATTCACACTCATACTCTTTCTAACGGCGAAAATTCGAACTAGATAGCTATCAGTGTTGCCAAGTTATTCAACAAACAATCGAGTCCATACTTCTTTGAAATGGATAATAGTTTCAATAGGAAACTACAGTTCTTAAATCAATGGAAGTTTTTATTGTAATTTCTACTGTTAATCAATTGAATGAATAATCAACAGTTAAATGAATTAATAGATCAACATTTGAGTTTATTCATTTTAATATGAGGATGTATATTGCGATTATGTATATGAAATAATACTTAGCAATTTTTTTAACATTATTTTAAAGTACTAAGAAACTTCTTATAAAACCTACGAGTAAATACCTAAGAAAACTTGTCTCACAAATAAAAATTTAAAGAAAATAAACGTGCTGATCAAAACAAATTCATAAAATTCATTGTACCTTAATGTAATGTTATCCGTATCTAGAATATGATCTTTTGGTATTGCGTGAAGCTCAATCATTTGTTGTTCAGATAATTGATCAATCACAGTACGACTAATAGCTACTTGATTATCAGCTAGAAATGAATTTGGCCAAAGTAAACCTATTCTTAATAATCGTTGTTGATCTTTTGTTATTGATATAAGAAGGATATGATCATTTCGATGAATATCTCCAAGAAGACGCATAGTTTCTGGAGATATAAATACAATATCTGTTTGGATAAATGAAGGAAATGTTAAATCTTTGAAATAGTCTACAATGAAAAAAAAAATAAGAATTTTTGCTTTTTTCTCTTAACAAACCAGATTTATGTTCTTGAACAAGAAGTCTTGCTTGATTATGTTCGACAAATAAACCATTTAATTCATCTGAACATTGATGATTATCAGAATTGAAAGGTATCGATTTTAAACATTGCGAACATTTTTGCCATCGAAAAGAAGATTCATTATTTGTTGAAGATGTATTTAATGATGATCGAGTTTTAGATGTTCGCATTTTTAATAACAATAAAAAAAATCTAAAATATCGATAATGTTTATATAATTATGATACAATAAAATTTAGCAAAGAATAAAACTCCATTCGTTCAAAATCACAAACACATATATTTTTTTTTATTATCTAATTATATGAAAACTTCGATGAATACATAATGAGACAATCAAATCTTTTATTAAAATGTATAGTTAAGATTCCAAATAGATGCCGTAAAAAATAACCTACCCATGGCTTTCGTGATGAATCCAATCAACATTACTAGATATGAGCGGAACCAGTTGTTTCCGGTTCCCACGCGATCAAGACCATCCTACTCATATTTATTTAGAACACACGAATCGTGACAATATGATATTCGACGTAAATTTTACAAGATCATAAAAGATGTCAATCCTAATAAAAAAAAGTGTTGGTCTTGGTTCCGATTCTGACAGAACCAATCTTGCCCATATCTAAACATTACTATTGTAAAAACATTGATAACCTAAAATTTAATTCGATATTGAAATTCTAATCTTGATACCATTATAAAAATCTTTCATATGTATATATTCATCTATTACTCATGAATTATTAATTTGATTTTACATTTAAGCTAATTACCACAGATACATGTATTTAATATCGAACAATCAATCTTACTGCAACAATAAAAAACCACATGTATGCGTATATGATGGATATTTATATATAGTAATAGAATACACAAAATCAATCTACAAGGGTCAAAATAGGTTCGAATAAGAAACAAGAACAAAATGTATAGTATTCTGTACAATATATAGATTAACAAAACTCTGATTTTTTTTTTCTATTCGAACATAAAGTTTATCGTTAATTATTTTGTTTGAAATTGATTTATTGGTTTTGTTGTTAATTTTGGTGTCCAAAATAAACTTTTTGTATCAACACGTAAACGTCGTTTATCTTGATAATTATCAAATAAATCTTTTGTTATTGAAAGTACGTATGAACCTTGTTGATAACGTATTATATTTAAATTTTGAAGAGCAGCTAAAACATCTTCTTTTTTAATAGCTGTTATTTCACTTAAATCACTAAATAAATAAATAAATAAATAGAAAAAATGAATTTATTTTAATTAATTTATAAAATATACTTTATTGAAAGTGATGGATATTCTGTTTCACCATCTTTTGGTTTATGTTTTAATAATGCTTCTAATATTGCTTCAGACCAATATCGACGATAAGATAATAAACCTAAATCGGATAATGGTTTTTCAGGTGTACCAATTTTACCTTCAAGTTTTGAAAGAGTATAACCTTAAAATAAGAAAAATAAAAAATATTCATTAATTATTTCAAATAAAATCCATCTTACTAAATTCAATCATAAAATGTCCATAACCTTTCTTTTGATAAGGTGGTAAAGTTAAAATACATGATAAATTATAATCTTCACTTGATTCTTTATCCTAGATAAAAAAATAATTTTTCTTTTTGATTTATTATTTAAAAAAAAAAAAAACCTACTTTTGAAAAATAACCAACTATATGAAAACCTTGTGCATCAAATTCTGTTAATATATAAAACATAAATGGATCTGTATCATAATATAATGTTTTATGATCAAGAAATAATTTTGCTAAAAGACACATATTATGTGCATAAGATTTATTTTTTCGTCCATCAATTTCAAAAAATGATATTGTACCATGACGATAAATTTCATTACCAGGTGGATGAATTAAGGTACATTTTGTCTTTAAAATATTTAGAAAAAAAATTCAAAAATAAAAAAAAAAAAAAACAAATAAATATTTAATTTACTCGATGTCGTTTAAGTGCATCAAGATCTTTGCAATATTTCAAACAAAATTCACATATGTAAACAACTGGACATGTTGTAAATTCCTAAAAGAAAAATATCAAATCGTACTAGTTTTCAATGATGAAAATATTTGATAATTATCTCAATAGAAATTTATTTAAGCTACTGAGATAATAAATAATGTAACTCTTCCTTGAGAGTTATTAGTTATTTCTTATTGCTCACTTTCCCATCACTCAATGCTTTATAAATTAAAAGTTTCGCTTAGTTGAGATCAGGCATGTATACATTCCATCCAATCAATGTAGGGAGCTGCGGGTTTATGTTTTTGTGGAGCCGGACCTGCAATTTCCCAACTTTTACACAAAAGTTTGGTATCTACAATATTAGTACTATATTGTATAAAATTCAATTGAGTTATCTTTAAAACGTATCTAACATAGTACATAACGATTCGTCACATCTTCACGAACTTTGATAAATCTTTTAAGTGGAATTCATCATAACCTGTTTCGTATCTCGATTTGTAAAAAACATTAATCTAAATATTTTATCACTATTAAACACCTTATAGGTGAAATCTGAAAGGTGAATTTCTGAATATGAGTTTTCAGCAATTGTATTCAACATTCAGATTTAACTAGAAATGTGTAGTGTTGGTGTAAATACTGAACAGTTACTCATTGACGCAGGGATTATACGAACATCTTCGTTTGCTTCAATATTGAGATATCAATTCTATAAAAATATGCCCTTTTTGTAGTAGGGTGTTCCAATGCTTTAGTGAACATTGGTACCAGTGTGTCTATACAGCGAGTAGACTGAAACTGCATATCTTTAGAATTAACATTATTGCTGAAGGGAGAGAACATCTTTCTTAAATTTGTCACCAACATCTCATAGAATTCCTATGAAAATTCATTCTATGGATGATTATTCTTTGTATATAGAAATTTATTTACCTCTGGATAAGGTGAAAAATACCATGGTTTAATAAAATATCTTCCAAGATGTATTAAATTAATATTTTTCACTTTTGTAACTGAATGTGCACCACTTTGATGTGTATTTCCATTTCCTCGTGCTTTTGTTGGTGCTATTGTTGCTGATGTTGCTGCTGAAAAATTTGTTAATGATGGAAGAGTTGCTGCACGTGATAAATCACTATTTAATGAATCAGCATCATCGGAAAGAAAAAATGTTGTTGTATTTCCAGATGGTATTTCGCTTGATGCACTACTAGTTTTTATTGATGTTGTGGTTGTTGTATTTGGTGGAACTGTTCGTGGTTGAGGTGTAATAGGTATTTCTTGAGAAATATTATTTGATGATGATGATGATGATGATGAACTTGATGATGAAGGAGGAGCTAATTCTTTTAAATTCATTTTATCAATAGTAACCCATTCATCAAGACGTCGATTAAAATTGACATAATGTATATAAAATTCATATACACCATCAAGTTCACGTATACTAACTATTTCAGCTGGTACTAAAAGAAATAAAATCATGATTTAAATTGCTTTCTATTTATTTTGTATATTTTTCTTCTTACTGAAAGTCTTTTGCATATCCATATAAACAGGTACACGACAACCTTCAGTCATTTTAGGCTAATAAAATATGATAAATAGTTTTTGAAAAGTTATATTAAAAATAAAAATATAAATAACTTACAAGAGGTTGAACAACTTTCGTATCCAATGGACCGATTGGTTCGAGCGGCGTTTCCGTCAATTTGGTTTGGGCCGGCTCGGTGACCATTGGCATTTTTTGCACCATATATAATAATTTAAAGCGACATAAAATCTATGAAATAAAATATAAAATTTGAATATATGTACTTTGAAATGTAGTGAATAAGTAATAAACAACAACGTAATTGAGAAATTGATAGAAGTAAAAGCAGAAATAAATAAACTGGAGTTGACTTCATCATGAGTCGTCATAATAGAATATATTTATCAACCAATCATAAATTGTCTTTGTTATTTTTTTTGTTAATTATTATAACAAACAAATAAATGAATTTTTTTAAAATTTTAATTAAAAACAAACTCGATATTTCTAATTTTTACTTTAATATATTTAGAGGTTAGATACTTATTTTTGATTGGTTACTAATCTTGTCTTAATGTTGAAACTAGTTATCGAAGTTGAAGTATTGTATTTGGAAATTGTTTAAATGAAAAACATTTGTTACAACTAAATTTCATCTTGCTATCAATGAAAATAGCAGATATTAATTTTAATCAATCGATATTTTTATAAAGTGTTTATATGGATGTTCAACTATGAAATTACTATCGTATTATTGATATGAATCATATGTGGAGTTTATCTCAATTTAGTTCCAAAGGACTATGTAAGATTGACTTTTAATGTATATTTTTTTTCAAAATTTCTTTAAATATTTCATACATCAATTTCTAATCGAATTAATAGAAAGATATACTATTACAAATTTGAGATTCATATGTCGATTTTGTTCCATTTGCGAATCTCTGAATGCATTTTAAAATAAATAAGAAGAACGCAATTATGAGATCTTTGTCAGCATTTAATTGAAAACAACAGCATTTCGCTTAAAATATGAAGTAAATTTAGAAGTGTAGCTCATCACTAGAGATAGGAGACGTGCAGAGTAGACATTAGAGCCCGTCGGACTCTACCCTACATATTTCTCAGACAATTCGTTTGACAAAAATGTAGAATGCATTAGTCATCGAATACAGAACACCAGAAAAAAAAAGATCACGTATCTCTGAGGCGGATATCCTATTCCGATTAGAAGATTTAATTGAAAGTATCAAGATACGGTTTGAACCCGACGGGCTTTAGTAGATATGCACTAAATTTAAATTCCTAAACGGTTTAGGTTTAAGTTTAGTGCAGAACGATTGAGTCTCAGAAAAAAGGGGCGTTGTATGAACAAATTTCAGAAGCAGAGAGGTCACACCCATAAGTCACGTTCCTGAGTAAATTCATTTCGAACAAACCTTAGAATCAATTTTTACATTCTTTCATATTTTGAATTCTAAAATTCAAAATGTTTTTAATCTGTAAATCAATGTGTCTTAGTTAGTATTTACTTACTAGGTTACTCAGTCATTCATCGATTTTTTTTTTTTTCTACGCCCATTATTTTTAATATAATGCGTTTATTCTGTTCTCTCAACTATTTTTATGTTCTGCTTTTTTTGTTTAATTTATTCAATGTTTGCATCCTATCGAATATATATACGTAGCCGACAAAACAACTTAAGAGCTTGCATACATCTAAACATATAACTTTTTTTTCCTCATTCTTTTACCTTGAACAACATATTAACAATGAAACAAGGAACAGGTTTACCTGTGTAGGAGTCGTTTTTTTTTCTTCTTCTGTATTATAAAACATAAAGATTTCTATTTATTAAGATTGTTCTCTAATGGACGAACACATTTAAATACTTCATTTGGTCAATCAACATCTAACGTTAGGTTAATTTATTATAATTGAATTGTAAATATATTGAATTTTATACTTTCTTTTCCATTTAGTTCAACATCTTCTTTTCCTCAAACCTTACTCAGTAGTTCTTGTTTGAGTCATCCTTTACTATATCGTCTTCCAGTGAAAAAACTTAAACCTGAACCATGGCACCGACTTTTTCATGTATATTAATGCATATAGAAAGAAAATTATTTTGTCCAAATTCGATTTGTTCTTTTTTTTTTACAGGCTAAAAAACGACAAGAATTAATAATAAAACAAAATAAATCAAATGTTGATTCAATTATAAATAAAGATTTGATTAATTCATTTGATGAACGTTCTAATTTCGATGAAAACTCTCAGTAATAAAAAACAAAGAAAATCTTTTTTTTCATTTATAAATTAATTCTGTTTCTACTGTTAATTGTTATATAGATGTTCGTCTATTCCGGGATCAATACAAATACACTTTAATCATATATATGAACAAATGAATGAAATAACATTACAACTAGCCGAAGAACGTTTTAAACACAAACAAACACAAATTAAAGTATTCTATTGCAATTTTATTTTTATTTTTATAATAAAAGAAAAATATATATCCGTTTAGACTGAAGAAATACTTGCCAATCAATTACAAGATCAAGAGAAACGATTTAATGAATTACAACAACAACAATTACTTGATCATCAAAAACAATTGAAAGAACAAGAAAAAAAATTTTTAGATTTATTAAATGAAGAACAAATGGAAAATCTTAAACGTGAAGGAGAATTAAGAACTGAACTTGAATTTGTAAAACAATCATTTCATGCATATAAAGTAAAAATTTATTTTTTTTTTTTTTTTTTTTTTTTTTTTAAAAAAAAAAAATTTTTTTTTTTTTTTTTTTTTTTTTTTTTTGTACAATCGAAATAATTTATTCTTCTAGGTTACTCTTGAAAAAGAGAATGATGAAAAACTTCAAATTAGACTAAGTGAAGTATTAAGAACAATGAAAAAAGAAGTACCGAAAAAAGAAGAAGAAATTAATCGAAGAATTCATGAAGCTATTATGAACGAACGAAAAAATATTATTTTAAGACAACAAAAAGAAACTGAAAAAATACGAAAACAACATCAAAAAGAAGTTACAGTAAATATAATTTCATGAAAATAGATTTTTTAGTCAAATATTGTCTATGTAGACTCTTCAAAAAACTATTGCTGATACAAATGTGGATCGTGAACATCTAGAATCTTTAAAAAAAGACTTAACATCGACGAAACTTGAATTTATTGAAACAAAAGAACATGCAATTAATTTAGCTACACAATTAAACGATCTTAAAATTCAACATAATGAAACTGTATGTAGATCTTATTTCTTAATATTATTTATTATATTCTTTTGTTTTAGATTCGAGAATTCAATGAATATTGTTTTCATTCTAATGAAAAAATAAAACAAACTTAAAAACTTTATGCCGAACTATGTAAAAAAAAAAATCATGCGGATCTTTGGTAAATCTAACAAACGTACCACCATAATATTATGGTACTCAGTGTATTTTTTTTTTGTATGTTTTTTGTTAGCTTTCATTCGATCGATTTGATGCTTCGTAAAAAGAAAAAAGATTTACTATTTATTCCGTTACGAAGTCTACACTTTTTCTACGCATATGCATAATTAGTTGGTTCTTTTTTATCAAAATGTTTGCTGGAGATAATGAGAATCAATGAAACCTTTTTTTTTTTTTTAAATAACTTTCCTACAATGATTGATCATTCAATGGCTTCATGTGATTGCATGCAAAAGTCCAATTGTTCTTGTATACCTTATTGCCAAAGCTGAAAGCGACAAAACTCTACTATGGATTCATTAAAGACATTTTCTTTTTCAAGTATACTTCAAATCGAATCATTGGCTATTTTAATCAAATAGTCATCTTGTTTCGTTTTACTTTTTTTTTTGAACTTTGGATAGTATTCCATACTATCAAATAGATAAAATCCTTTAATTTCAAAATTCATTGTTTCATAAGCAGTTTATAGGTCAACTTCGAAATATTAGAAGAACAAGAAAAAGGATATTGTGTATAGTTTTCTTTACTAAATGAAATTCTTTTATCTAGAATTCTCTATCAGTCGAGACCCGGCAAATTACGAAAAAAACAAAATTTAAACAGTTTTAAGATAGACAATTTCCTATTAAAACTAAAAATCTATCATTTTTATTTTAGTTATTAGAAAATTATATGTGAAAAAATGTGATGAATTAATTCAAGAAATCGACGATCAAATGAAAATTTATATGAACTCAACTTCAAAAAAAAAAACTTCTTCTCGTTAATTTCAGATACTTTCTTTTTTATTAAGAAAATTCAATATAAATGATATTGAATATAAACATTATTGGAAAAAATTTATGATCCAATCAAAGATTAAAAAACAAAAACATATTTTAGATGATGTTCAACATGCATTTGAATTATTTTTGTTTTTTTTTTTTTTTTGAAAGAAATGTTCTATTTGTTTTTTACTATTAGATCTATTCTTTTTTTTTTTTTAAACTTTGATTTTAATCTACATCATTTTGACGATAAGAATGTAAAGGGATTTGGAAGTATTGTTCATATGATACTAGAGTAAAATTCCTTTTATCAATGCTAAATTTACATGATTTTTGCTTCCGTTATCATCGTCACAACAAAATATTTGTTTGTCTAACTTCGGTCTAAAAATTTTAAAAAATAAAAGATTATCGAAATATAAAGAGAGTTTAATTGAAAATCGAATTAGTTATGCAGAACTTGAATCTATAATCTTGAAATATATGTATAAATAAGATTCTTTTTTTGTATATACTTATATTATTTGTTATTTTAGATGCAAAATAGTGATTTACTTCGTCTTTTCGAAGATCTATTGATCAAATCGAAAAATGTCGAATATATTGAATTACTCGAACGTATTCATATTCAATTATCAAATATATCATCATCAATTCAATTTGAACAAGTTCATCAACATATTCCATGGTCAAATTTATTTAATTTACTTCGATCAAATAAAAATGATGAAATTGAACGTCTTCTATGTGCAATAATGGAACATTTTATAAATAATCTATCTATTGAACAAATAATGACTGATTTTTCTCCATTATTAAATACTGGTCTTGAAAATCAAACAGGATTATCTCAACGAGGAAAACTTTTATGTTTAAAAGCATTTGAAAAATTAACACATTGTACAACAACTGAATGTTTTTTTATTATACAAAATTTATTTCAATATTCGCATATAAATTCACTTTTACATCTTTTTCTTGATAGTGATGAACAAATTTTATGGTTAAAATCAAAAGAAATTCTTGAACAAATGATTCATACAGTTAGTCGTATTGATGATAAACAAATATTACAAAATTATTTACATGAACATTATTTTCATGATATTAATCGACAAATTTTACTTTCATCAAATAAATTAAATGAAATCGTTAAATTACGTTTATATGAATATTTAATTGATTTATGTTTAATTGATCCACGTATTTATGAACATATTACAGAAGAACAACATTTATTGGATCAATTTTTATATGATTGTACACATAGTGATACAGATATATTATATTTAATGAATTGTTTAGAATTATTAACTGTATTAACACAAAAATCTCATACATTGAATTATTTACAAAATAAAACAAATGTTATTGATCATTATTTACATTTATTATTATCAACAAATGATGAAAATAATTTATATGATTTAATTAAACCAGGTTTAATTAAATTTTTTGGTTGTTATTTACGTAATTATCTTGTTTTACTTGAAACAAATATATCAAATAATCAACAAAATCAATTAATCGAACGATTTCTACCTATTCTTTTTGATATTCTTCTTCAATCTGATCCAAATCCTTATATTATTATCGGATTAGGTAAGGTCAAATCGATTTCATCAATCAAAAATATTATTGATAATTTTGAGAAATAACTAGATCGAGAAATCAAGATCATAGCGACTAACTTCAGGTAGAAATAAAATATCTTTACCATTTTTCTCTTCGTTCATTTAACTGTTCTGAATATTTTTAAGAACTCATCGAGATAGAATAATGAATATAGTTTTTTTCTCAAAATTCGAGATTATTTAAATATTTATTTTTGAAAAATTTTCTTAATTGTCTAGATACAATTGGATTTATTGGTAAAACATTAAATGGAAAAGAATATATTCTTTCAAATATTAAATTCAGTGATTTTATTGGAAAATTAATTCAAATGATACATTCATCTCAATCTGATATTCGGTAAAACTTTCCAAAAAAATAATAACAAAGAAATTTTATTATTATTCTTTTCTTATTTTAGTATTCGTTGTCTTATTTGTCTTGCTGATTTATTTCATATATCAAAATATAATAGTTCATCATCAAATGCTTGGACTCTTACAGAACAAATTTATCGTTTATGTAATCGAGGATTTTCTATTTTACCAATTATTATTCAAATAGCTAAACAACCATTTATTGATTTACGTCTTGCTGCTTATCGATGTTTATTTGAATTAACACGATCACCATGGGCATTACATGCTATGAATGCTGAACCGGGTTTTATTGAATTTCTTCTTAATCGTTCAACAGAAAAAGATAAAGAAGGAAAAGAAGTAAAATTTTCTATAATTCAATCGATTTGTGAAAATGGTGAAGAAGCAAAATTAGCAATTGGAAATGTTAATTATTTAAAGTTTAGACGTTATATCAATGAAGGAATTTATTATGTTGAACCCGAAGCTAATGTTGCTTTTGATGGATCAAATGAATAATATATCTTCTTTTTTTTTTTTTTTTTTCTTTCTAATTTTATTGTTAAAAACAAAATAAACAAGTTATCATTTTTTATTTCAGATATTTTATGGCTAATATATCTGAACAACTTCAACAAGCAGTCAATAAAGGTCTTTCTCATAAAGAACTTGTTGACAAGTGAGTAATTTCATTTTCAATAGTTTAATAAATCTTAAATTAAATATCAGTTGACTTTGGAAAAAGAAACCGATTTTATTTTTTTCAAACTATTACATTTCACTTTGAAATATCTATAAAAGATAATTATTGGTTAATATTGAAATTCTTGATAATGTTAAGCGTTTTTGAAGAAAGTAGAACGATTTATGATTATATTTATATTTTCTTTTCATATAAAATCATAATCATATGCTTCGATTTTGCTTGAGATCTATAATTGTAATTCAAAATTTTATATTTTGTTCTTTATCAAATAGATGACGTGTAATTATTTATGATAAATACTAAATTATGATTGTTTAACGATTTATATTTTACTATTCTTAAAAAGCGACAAATTATTTGACAAATTTTCTTTTCTTTTTTTGAGATTTTATTACTAAATGTAATCATTATTTTATTTTTCTCTTTAGATTCAAATCAATTCTCGATGAAATTATCAAAGATCCAAAACAAACACAAATAATGGATAATTTAAAAAAATTTCTTGATGCTGGTTTGTATTTATATAAATGTTTCATTTTATATTATCGATTTTGTATTTAGTTGTGGATGATAAAATTGTTCTTGTTGCATCACGTCAATTATTAACAGATTTATGTACATCATATTTAACTCATCTAACTCAATCATCACCTGAACAAGCAAAAGAACTTGCATTATATGCACTTGAACGTATTGCTGCTCGAGCTATATCATTTGAAGATCAAGTTGGACTTTATAGAAATTTTCTTGCTGATATTTATGAACGTGAAGAAAATTGGCGTGAAGCAGCTAAAGTTCTTTGTGGTGCACCATTAGAATCAGCTCAAAAGTATTTAGAAGCTTTTTATTGGTTTTTTTTTTATTTGAATATTTTTGATAATTATTATTAGACCTTTATCATCGGATTATAAATTAAAAACTTATTTACGTATTGCACGACTTTATCTTGAAGATGATGATCCAGTTCAAGCAGAAGTTTTTATCAATCGAGCATCACTCTTACAAAATGAAACACGAGATGAAGAATTACAAATTCTTTATCGAGTATGAAATTCTTTTTTTTGTTTTTTTTTGAAGAAATCTATTAAAGAAAAAAGGATTTTTTGATTTGATTGCGAAAAATTTATCATGTCTGATAGGATTTTGATAACAAGGAATTTTTCGTATACAAGGACGTATCGGCTTCCGTGAATGAATTTCAAATATTTAACAAAATATGACGAAATATTTTAAGTAAACAGAACAAATCGTTTTTCTAAAATTATCTTACTTCGGACGTAAACTCATAGATAACACGAACCTTATGCTACAAGTTTTTTTTTAGAATTAATAATCAGTCAAAAAGCATTTCATGACTGTTTTTTAATTAATTTCTTATTGATAAAAGATAGAAACCTGCAATGAGATGAGTTCAAATCAGAATTAAAACGAATAAATTCAAAAACAGTCATATTTGTAAGTGTCTAATCATATATAATCCTCTGAAATGACTCATTTTTCAAAAAAAAACAAAATTCATGATACGTATCAAATAACAACATAACTACGAAAAAAAAAATCTAATTTTGATATCATTCTTCAAGATGAATGAGTCATTTTTAAACTATTCTCCATCTCTACAATGAAATAACTTGACTCAAATTTAACGATATCAGTGTTATAATCAGGAACTGCATCAGCTTTTCCCGTAATTGATTCAATATCGACTCTTATTTCATTTTCTTTGAAATAAGCATCAGTACAAATAATTAAATACAATAAAAAGAATAATTCTTACATAATCTTTCGAAATTTTGATTTTTTATTTGATAAATAATCATAACACAAAAAAAATACAAACAAATATTTTCGTTTTTATTTTATTTTTTTTCATTCAGGCATGTTATGCTCGTATTCTTGATTATAAACGAAAATTTGTCGAAGCTGCACAACGCTACAATGAATTATCACTTAAATCAATTGTTAGTGGTGAAGAACGTATGAAAGCTTTAGATAATGCATTAATTTGTGCTATATTGGCACCAGCTGGTCCACATCGATCGAGAATGTTAGGCACATTATTTAAAGATGAACGATCTCAACGATCACCTGCTTATTCAATGTTAAATAAAATGTATAGAGAATATGTTTTTTTTTTTTGTGCATACATAACATTCTTGAAAATATTTTTAGGTATTTAGATCGAATTATAAGTCCACATGATGCAAAACAATTTGAAAGTCTTCTAACTGAACATCAAAAAGCAACAACACCTGATGGTAAAATTATTCTATAAAGACTTGTTGATCAACGACTGGTTTTTTTTGTCTTTTACAGGTTATACAATTCTTCAACGAGCTGTTATTGAACATAATCTTGTTGCAGTAAGCAAAATATACACAAATATAACATTTGCTGAATTAGGTGGTCTTCTAGGAATTCCAAGTGAAAAAGTAAAATCAATTAAATTAGAATTTTCAAAATAAATTCTTTTAATTTTAGTCAGAAAAAATTGCATCACAAATGATTTCTGAAGGACGTCTAAGTGGTTTCGTTGATCAAATTGAATCTGTTCTTCATTTTCAAGGTTAAATAAAAATAATTTTAACGAAACCAAAAAAAAAAATTATGTGTTTTTTTATAGCTAGTGAACAACTTGCTCAATGGGATCGTCGTATTGAATCATTTTGTGTGCAAGTTAATCAAGTACTTGATAAAATTCAAGCTGTTCATCCCGATTGGTGCCAAAAAACGATGGCATTAGTTGAAGCTAAAATCAATGCAGCAACGAATGACGATGATGATATTCCTATGGCTGAAACAAATACAACAACTGTTAAACCAATGGATGTTTCTTAACTAGTATTATTCGACGAATATTGACTGTCCCTTTTTTTTTCTCTTATGTTCTTTTCTTTTCTTTTTGTTTTATTTTATACATAAATCCAGAGATTATGAAAGAAAAAAAAAAAGGTAATTTGAGATGCATACATATGTACTTACATATATTTATTTATTTATGATGATACTTTAAAAAAAAGAAAGAAAATGTCAGAACAATATTTCAATTGAAAATCCATCTTATTGAATTTAGTATTTCTTTCAGTTACCATTTGGATATTGATTGCAAAATAATGAATACATTACTTCAACTAACATCAGTTGACTATTAAGAGTATAACTCATTCTGAGTTGTTGTTTTTTTTTTCTTCTTTCTTCCATTCTGCATCCATTTTCGTTCTGTATCAGTTCTGTGTTTTTTTTTCGACTGCCGTCTCTCGCTCTTTTTTTTTCTTCTTATAGGTGGTGCGTCAGTTTCATAATATAGAGAGAACGAGAACTATGTTTTTCTATTTGTTGTCGTTTGAAGACAAAGAACAACGACAAGATTGAACTTTTGTCCGATTTGACTTTTTCTATTGCTCGATTGTATTTTTGTATGTATATGTCAAGACAAAAGAACTAATCCATATATAGCATGGAGGGAAAAAATGGAGACAACGGAAAAATAAGAGAAAGCGAACGATTGACAATACAACAAAATAAAAGCGATACTCGTCGACCATTGTCAAATCGTACGAGTGACAATTATCAAGTGAGTCGTAGTATTTAATTCTATCTTATTGTTTTTCTATATTTACACATTTATTTAAATAAAGCTTAATAATAATAATAATAATAATAATAGTCGACGTAGTAGTATAGCAGTGTCATTACCCGATGATAAACAGCATTATCAACCACTTAATAATCGTCGATCTGAACGTATTCAATCACCGATGAATACATCATCAGTACATCAATATATTTCTAATCCTTCTCTTAATGATCAACAAGAAAAAAATCATCATTATCAACAACAACAAACAACAAATGATGAAGAAACATCAACATATTCATTTCGACATGTAACAAAAAAATTACAACATGCTAAATCACATGGTGAACTTTATCAACCATCAGCTCCATTACCACTTCCACCAATGACAAAAATAAATAATGATGAAAATGAAATAAAATATCAACAAAAACAATCATCTGAATCACCACAATCATCAACATCAGTTAGAACTCGAGCAGCAACAACAATTGTACCAATATTAACACGTCCAACAATAAATTTATCAGATGACCCATATAATTTATCATTACCATCATCAACAAATAAAATTCCATTATGGAAAAGATTTAAAAAAATTATTGTATCAAATAAACGAAGTAAAGAAAATTCATCAATTAAAGTTCCAACATTACAATTTAATGAATTGTCAACACATGAAACAAGTAAGATAGTTTACAGAAAACATAATAGATGTTCGTTTTTTTTTTATATCAATTTCGAACAAGAGATATTTACGTCATAAGGACATTTTAACATCAGAGATAAGAATGGATGATATGCGAACACTGGTTTTTCTTTATCTGACAAATGATACTTTGTACCTGTTTTATTGTTAGAAATGAAAACTAAAGAAATAATTAAACATTTTCATTTTTTTTTATTCAAATATGAAATCAATTATGAACATAAGAAAAAAAAAACTTGATTTTAATTAAAAAATTTCTTTTAATTTTTATTGTAAAATCTACAAAATTTGATAGGATAACTTTTGAAATTGATTTATTTGAAGGTCATTATAGATTATTGAATCAATATCGATATTGTAAACATTCTGTTTTTTAAATTGTTTTTTTTTTGATACCTGGATTTTATCTTAAATTAATTTAAAAATTTTTATTTAATAGATCGAACAGTTCCCGATGGTGTTATTAATAATAATAATGATAATCTTTTACAAAATCCAATAAAATTAAATGAATTACGAACATGGCTTATTTCAAAAACATTTCCTGAACAACGTATTCGTGATGAATATGAAGTAAATTAATTGAAATATTATTTCGAAATTGTAATTTTACTTGTTTTTTTTTTTATTCATTAGAAATTACCTACAGAACCTCTTCATCCTAAAACATTTGCATTTCGACCAGAAAATAAATTAAAAAATCGATTCAATCATATTGAACCATGTTTGTATACAAAATTTCATAATTCATAATAATAAACATAGAATATTATTTTAGATGATCATTCTCGAGTTGTACTTAAACCTTTACCAAATGATCCATCAAGTGATTATATCAATGCATCCTATATAGATGGATATCGAGCAAGCAAATTATACATAGCTGCTCAAGGTTTGTTTGCTATCTAATTCATTTATCATCATCTGTGACCCTCATTTTAATTATAAAAGGACCATAGATCTCGATATGGGAGGGAATGATGTGGGCTAGCATCCATCCATTTTTACTTCGCATTTGTGAAAATTTCAAAGTCTTGCCGAAAAACTGTTTGCCAAATTTCAAAAGGTAGTTTTTCTCAGTCACTTTCTACTAAACAGATTGCCTCCGAGCAGAGATGGAAACGATTACTAGTCGGTCTAAAATCTATACCGATACTGGAGTGATGAATTATTGTACTATTTCATCTATGGATAGTAATCTTTGACATAGTCAACTTTCAAATCAGTTCTATATTCTTCTTCAATTGTCTGTCAAATTTTTAATCCCTTCTAACAATCGAGTGCCCTTAAAAAGAACATCTTTTTAATATATTCCGAAGCAATACAGATTTCAGTTGAAGATATAATAATTAATTAAATATAAATTGAATTTTTCTAGCACCAACTGATACAACGTTATATGATTTTATTCGTATGATTTGGCAATTACGTATACAATCAATTATTATGGTTACTCGTCTATTTGAAGATGGAAAAGTAAAAAACAAATATTTTATTTTATGTCTAGATATTATTTTATTCTATTACCGTAGCATAAATGTATTCAATATTGGCCAGATGAAGGTGAAAAACGTGTTAATGATTTTAAAATTCGTATTGATAATGAAGAAAAATATGCTGATTATACAATACGTAAATTAATTATATATAATCAATCAGAGGTATTTAATCTTTACTAATTGAAAATAAATTAATCCATATTTACAATTTATTGTTTTCATTGTATAAACATAATTCATTTAATCAAACAAATAGATTAACCTTTGTCGGAGATTAACATAGACATTATTTCATTTATCTATTAGAAGTTTTTGTTTTTGAAATAAGATGAGAATAATTGATTAAATAATTTCAATAATAAAAAAAAAACAAAACATATTTCTATTTATTTATTTTAGCCTTCAGATGTGTTACTAGTTAAACAGTATCATTTTTTATCATGGCCAGGTAATATTAATTGATGTCGTATTCTTCAATAAATATGAATATATATTTTAGATCATGGTTCTTTAGCTTTATCTACACCTTTATTAGATTTTCGACAGCGTTTTCGTGCTGATTATAAACCACCAAATCCAATACTTGTTCATTGCAGGTTGAATTTTTATTATTTAATTGTACTTATTAGAAATTATTCTTTCTAGTGCTGGTGTTGGTCGATCAGGTACATTTATTGCTCTAGATGCCTTATTAGAAAGAGCTAAATATCAAGATACTATTGATATACTTGAATTTACTCATCGAATGAGGTGAAAATTCTTCAACAAAATAAAATTTTCATATGTTATCTTTCTTTTTTTTTTTAAAATCTCTAGAGAAAATCGAGTATATATGATACAAACAGTTGATCAATATGTATTTCTTTATCGTACATTAATTGAAGGAATTTTAACTATGGATGCAAGTATATCATTACAAGAATTTATGATGATAAGAAAATTACATATGGATGCTAAAAGTCAATATAAAGTAAGAATATATAAAAAAGAAAAAGAAATTTTTTCTTATTTTCATTAATAGCTTTTGGAACAATTACAGTCAACTATTGAATTTTCATATCAAGGTGCACTTGATCCAGCTAATATAAATAAAAATCGAGTTGAAACAATTCTTGCTCGTACGTTATAGTATTTATTTATTTAAATAATATTTATAAAAAAAAACAAATATGTTTTTATTTTCAGCTGATAATAGTCGACCATATCTAATGACACAAGTTGATAAAGGAACTGATTATATCAATGCTGTATTTGTTAATGTAAATGGTTTGTTTTCTTTTCTTTTTTTAGTTGAAAAATCTTAATTTCATATTCGCCAATGAATAAAATTGATTAGCATTTTGATTTAAAGCTTCTTAAGGATATCATAATATGAACTAATGAATTTTCTATAAATTAGAAGATAATACGAGTGAAAATTTCAATGATATCATATTTGTAACTTAAGTATGATTATTTAAGTTATTAGAATTAATTTAATTAGAAATTTTTCGATAAATAGTTTTCAAGAAAAAAAGAAGAAATTCTTCGTTTTATTCCGAATAATCTATATTAGAATATAAAATCATAGTTTAAGTGCTATGTCTTTTTCTGATCGTATTTATTTGTAATTTAGTAAAAATAAATTTTCTAAAATTAGAACCAGACAAAATTTCTTTCAAATATCGACGAAGCAAATTTATCCTATGAAATTTATAGGTTTCTATTATTTCACTGTAATTTTTATACAAATTTTGCACATATCCTTGTAATAAAGATGCATATACGTGTATTATATTTAATTCATCATTTACTTTCTGTGTTTTGTAAAGCTTCATGTTTATCAATTGAAGCACTTAAAGCATGAGTGAAGGGTTTGATATAATGGCTTAACATGTTTTATATATTTTTTATAAGAAGAAAAATGATGCTATTTCAGTGGGCTTTACCTCTTCGTTAACGGGTTTTTTTCCTTGTATAACTATTTTTTGCTGTGGGTGAGAGTGTGGCAATATGAAATCATCAAATCAAACATTGCATACTGGTTCAGCATATCATTTTCTTTTGTCATAAAAAAACAACTTTTGATAATTAAAATCTTGGAAAAATTATCCATTTTTTTTGGTATTTTTTTTCTGAAAGCGACTATATTCTAAAAATATATCGGTTTTTTTTTGCGAACATTAAAATGATGGAATGTCTCGGTTAGTAATTTCGTATCGTTTATAACAGAAAAATAGTGAAACAAAAAAAAAAAACTTAGCGATAAAAACGATGTTCTAGGTCCTTGAACCACAGTAATAGAAACTTAGTCCATGTGATAAACTAAAGAGCAAGTGTTTGATCGAGAACTTTTTTCTGATAAGCAGTACTCATGTTAATATTCGTTTAATGTGATTTGTTTCCTAACGTCTTATTGCTTTTTGCTAAAAATAAAAATGTCCAAGGTGTGGCTTACTCATATCATATCCTTAGATCACCTCATAACACCAAAAAAGAACAGTTAAGCGGAAAAAAGATTAAACTTGTTGACATACCAAGTTTGATACAAATCATTGTTTATTTCAGTTGATATGCAAGATTTTATCTTCGAAGTTCTTTTTGAGTAATACATGTTCAATAAGAGCGGTCATAATGAAGAAATTGATTCACTTTGAATATTTCTAATTATATTCAAAAGAAACAAATAATTTTCTCATTATATATTAATCAAGTCTGTAAAAGAGAATAAAATGAGATGAATCTATTCGATTTTTTTTTCCAATTTAATTGGAATATTTATTTTTATTTTATTTATAGTCTTATCGACAAACACCCAATTATATTGTTACACAATATCCATTACCTCATACATGCATTGATTTTTGGCGTCTTGTCTATGATCATAATGTATCAATAATAATGTTATTGGAATCTATATTGCGTGATTCAGTAAGCGATATTGATTGGTTAATAGTTCTATATTTAATTCAAAATATTATTTAGAAAACTATTTATTATTGGCCTACAGGTATCGGACAAGTAATACCTTATGGACCATTTGAAATAGTTATGATTTCACAAAAAGAAGATGATCAATTAATTGAACGAGTTTTTGATGTGAAATATATAAATAAAAATGCATTTGTATGTATTTTTCATATAGATTATTTTCTTTATTAGTTTTAATATGTTTTAAATATTAGTCTACTACTGATCGAATAAGAACAATACGTCAATTTCAAATAAAAGATAATTTACATTTATTATTTGTTGTAAAACGGTTTTTAAAAGAAATGCGTACATTTAATGGACAAAATGTTATTCTTCAATGTTTGTAAGTTAAACTAATTTTGGTTTTTTTAAAAATCTTTTCTTCATGTTTTTTTTCAATTAACAAAATAAAATTCTATTAAGAAATGGTGCAACATGGTCTGGTTATTTTGCTGCTCTATGTAATTCCATTGATAAAATGTTAACAGAACAAATTGTTGATCCATTTAAAATTGTCCGTCTCCTTCGTTCTACTCGACCACAATTTATTGATCAAGTAAGTGTTGTTTTTTTCTTTATTATTAATTATATAAATAAAAATCTTACTGTTCATTTATTATTCAGGATCAATATGAAAATTTATTTGTATCAATCCGTGATTATGTACAACAGTACATGACTGCAACATTAGCACAACGTCCAATTGAAAACTCTTTTTATGTAGACACATCTGGAGATTATCAATCCACTGCAACTAATCGAAATGTACAACGATTATAACTTTTTCTTTTTTAAATGCATTAAACATACTTTGTTTTTTTTTTTTGGTTCTTTTTTTTGGGTGTCATAGTCTTTTTTCACTACGTTACATACACTCGGTGATATCA
Source organism: Rotaria sordida (assembly GCA_905250125.1). NCBI lineage: Eukaryota > Metazoa > Rotifera > Eurotatoria > Philodinida > Philodinidae > Rotaria > Rotaria sordida. The sequence continues at coordinate 125,520 of CAJNOL010000159.1, forward strand.
TTTTGTGTTTTGAAATCAGAATTAAATAAAGAAAAATATAATATTTTGAAATTTTTATAACGATGACGTATCCATTGAATATTGAGTATACATTTACAAGTTTTATGTCGAACAATTATAATAATTGTTACTAAGAAAATGTATCTGAAAGATTAGAGAAAGAAATTTTAATCATTGATACACAAAAACATTAAATGGTAGTAGAAGGCTGTTACCACAATCCCTGTGGATAGAGCCTATCAGGTTCGGGTGCAAAAATTCTTGAATTCGATGGGCTCTACCTACGAGATTAATATGTAGAACACTGTTGTTGCTTATCAGAAGAAGATTATTTTATTCTATACATTTTGGAACATATCTCTTCGCCATTCTTTTACTTAGTCTTCCAGAAATGCAATAAGAAAGTAGTTAATATGTTGTTACGAGCTGTTATTCATATAGTCTATGATAATCTCTGATTAGTATCTGTCACTATCGGTAGGAGAGGAAAAATGGATCCGAATTTCCACCTTATATACTTCAACACTCCTGTTAGATCGTGTTTTACAAAAAAAAATAAGAACACATAACGTCCATGATTGGAAATCTTCTATTGTTATTTGTAAGTCATCTGAATACTCTCAAGCTGGTAACTCTTATCGAAGGTCTCGTTCATAGTAATATAAAAGATCTTGAACATAAGTAATATATAATCTAAAGATATTATACTATTGACGAACTAATTCATTTATACAATTATTTGATAGTCGAAAACAAAATACATGCACATACTATTAGTATACCGTAATGTGAATACTGTCATAGTTGTATATCTGAACTACTTACAACAAATACGGATTCATGAATTGTTATTGTATAATAATCCCAAATGAGAAGAGAGAGAAAGAAAGCATATAATGCTCGATTGACGATCGATTTTGTACATATTAGCAATGAAATAATCATTATAACAAGCATAACATATAATATAAATTTTTCATTACGTTCTTTATATCATCATTAATCAGACTTATTAAAAATTGGTACAATTAAATCACTATTAAGCATAATATGTAAATATTTTTCAAGGAATTATGGTAACATATATGTAATTCCTTTCATATAACTTTACTAGAGATGTGTGAAGCCAAGTTTTTTTTTGGTCCCAGTATCTTTCTTTTTCCACAGGTTCTATTCATAATACCCGTAAATCTGGTGTAATCCCCGCTATGGCATCGACAAATCCAATCTGGTTTCGTCGAGAGAAAACCATTCAAGAGTTTATTTATATCACACTTTAAAAAATTCTTCAATACTTCTTTTTTTTTTATTTATCTAGTCGACGACAAGCACTTTTTTGAGACATATCTCTTGGATTACGTTCTGATTAGTATGATTTATACCATAACTCGTTCAAAGACGTTGGATATTTAACTATAATCTTTAGTTCCGATTGGAACAACTTTATTTCCCGTAGTCTCGACTCCGTTTCCGGCAAGGTTTTTTTACATAGTCTCGGTACAGTTCCGGCAAATCTTTAAATTTTGATCACGCACATCTCTATTCAGAATTCTTTTGCTAGTGAATAACACATTCTTCAGGCACTTCTTTATTTAAAATTTACAACGAATAAATCATAATTCAGTATCATCTATTGTTTCATTACTTCGTTCATCTTCCAAAATAATTGTAAGTGACTGATTTAAATTGATTATTTTACTTAAATAATGAACGATTGTTTTTATTCTAGCAAACTTCTTTAGATGTTTTTCTTTATAGTTTTTCATCTTCTTTTAATTTTGACAAATACATGTGATGTTTTTTTGCTCGAAGGAATTTATTTTACCTGACTATGTTTTTCATTCCGTTTAATGAGATCTTGAATACAAGCATCGAATATATCACATTTCATACAATTGACCTGCAATTGTGATATCGATTTAGATTGAAGATATTTGATCATATTTTTATTGGCAGTAATAGAAATGAAAGAAAATATTACGACCATGAAACATGATTTATATTATCAACTGGTATTGTTAACAAAACGTCAAAGCATAACATAACAACAATAATTATACATCCTTCGTTTTTAATCATTCTTTTATTATTATAAGGTTTGACATGCAATACATTGCAATATAAGGCTTAAGAAATAAGGTTAATTCAAGTTATTGTTTTGATTTCATATGAGAAACAAAAATATGTTTACAAAATTTTTGTTGTGGTAAACCGATAGAAATTTTTTCTATACAATAAACAGAGTAGTACTTGTTGAAAAGAAAAAAATAAAAATAGTTAAGCAAACAAAGACAAAAAAAAAAACGATTTATTCAAAAACACCATTACGACGATAAAATGATTCTTCAACAATTTTTCCTCGAGCATATGTAGGTGCTTTAAATTGTTGACCAGTTTCACCTAATTTCCATCCATATTCCATTGTATTTGATACAGGATATTGAAATTTATGTTCAGGTTGAACTTGTTTACGTAAATTTAAATATTTATAACGACCTTTTTCTTCTTTTGAAAAACCATCAAATAAAACATCTTTATATTCTTTTGTAACCGGATACATTTCTTTTAATGCATTTGGATTGTGTTCTATATCAAGTTTTTTTGCTAATTCATCTAATGTATCATTTGGATCATAACGTGGTTTAGGTCGTGGAGGAAAAACAATTGTCGGTAAAGAACGACCAATTGGTTTCGCTGTAGCTTGTGTATAAAATGCACGCTTAAACCATTCATCATCATTTGGATTTGGTTTAAATGTTTGATGCCAAGAGACACGAGTCATTGCTTCTTTTTCAATTAATTCTTTCCACGCATTCTGTGTGCGTGTATCAAACGCCATACGTGTCATGATTAGAGTTTTTATAAAGTTTTTAGAATAGATAAGTGTGTCTAGAAAAAAAAAAATATATATATACATATATAAAGCAAAAGACAAAAAAAAAGGTATCCGTTACTACTACAAAAAAAAGAAAAACGTTTTATGTGTTTTCATTTCATTTTTATTTGAAAGCGAATGAAAGAAAGAGTGAAGAGATTGACACAACAGAACAATCTACCATGACAACGAAGAATGACGCGGCATAGTTTACTCTAAAGAAGGACGCAACAATAACCGATAGAAAAAGAAAGAAAGAAAGAAAAAGGAAACCAATTGATGTTGTCTACCTTTACGTACCACAAAAAAAATGGTTACAACAAAGTCACGAGAAGAGAACGAAAAAATTCTCACCAAGAACAAGAATGAACATCTTTCTGTTGTTTTTCTTCTACTCGTACAATTACATGCATAATGTAACATATATGATCAACGACTATTGATTTACAAGACCATTTTTAAAAGTTGTGTTTCATTGAAAAAAAAACTCCACTGTTATTCTTAAAATAAGGAGAGCTAGGCATTGATTGCTTGTGTTTCTTTTTTTTTTTTTTGGTTAAATTGTTCATTGAAGTGTTATAATCAAATCAATATTATTCTTTTGTTGATTAGCATGAATATGAAAAAATTTTTTTTTTATTATCTAGTCATTGATTGCATTTGATAACATCCAATGCAAACAATCAGCTGATGATTGAATGTAATCGGAAAGAATCTTTACATTCTTATAAAAGACAAAATCAGTGAAGATGTATATAAAATATTTTCACTCATATTGACAAGATAATGAATTTTCTCCTACTCATGATTATATCAAGCGAATAGTTATTTTGAAAAATACTTCGATAACTATTAGAAGACAAATTGATTTCACAATGATATTTATTTGATAAGTATGAACAGAGATGGCCCAACCCGTAGGGTGACACCCAGTTCGTCCTTTATGCTTAATCCAAAAGCTTCAGTAGCAATTAACTTTGACCAATACCTACTGATGATATTCTTTAGTGATTGTATCATCATATATCGTACGACACTCGAGTATGTTTTCCACTTTGGTTTAGTAGTGTAACCAAGGATGTTCTAGACCGAACGCTGTTCTACCAACAGAAGAAATAAAAATGAAATAATTAACATTATTGACAATATATTGCATGAGTTTCTCTCGAGATCGTCGGAATTTGTCCTGTCATTCACGATCTCCTGGTTATGCTATTACTTTGTTTACTCTTATCTATTGTATGATGTTCACTTTGTATCATTCTGTAGTATATGTCGTACAATCTTTTTGTTCATATTGCCATTGATCATACGAATTCTGTAATCTTTCATATGTATCGGATGATACCGAGCATATTTATTATATTGATTCTATAATGATCACTCTATAATAGAAAGACGGTCGAACTGTGAGAAAACACTATTATTCAAAAAATTGTAGTAGATTGTAATACTGTCTAATTCTTGATTCTGTAGTTTAATTACAAACAAATAATTCTTTATCATATCAAAGTATTATTTTTTAACTAATCTTCTTCGTTAATCATAATTTAGCAACGAAGCGGAAGGATCCTTGACAAAAAAATCTTTACACCCTTCGAAAAAATCGCGATCCCTGTAAATGTTGTCTGCCTCTGACCAGTTCTGTGTATACAGTCTATTTTGATCTGGTGTCAATATCAAAACAGAAACAAAAATCTTCAGATATAGTCATCTGTAAATATTTTTTCTTTGCATTATATACAATTCATTCAAGAATAAAAATATTTCTTTAGTTTAGATTTTTTAAATTTTAAAAATTTGCTTTTAAAACAAACGTAAAATATTTTATTTAGTTTTCAGATGAATTTATTCACATGTTTAAATAAACTTGAGTTTGATCTTTCGTAAAAAAAATTATTTGATTGTCAATTTAATTACATCATAATAATATTCGTTCTCATAGTGAACACGTTGTTCACACCTATTTAAAAATGAAGTACATCAAAGTTATTACATCGTTTTTTTTTGTCGAAACTATTTGATATTCATCATTATTCCTTCTCTCAGCTTCATCACTTTCAGGTTTATTCAACAATACGAAGAAGAAAAAAAAAAAGCTGTCACATATTCATACTGAACATATTTATGCTATTGTTGATAAGTTTGAGACATTATTGCAGCTGCTCTTTCTGATTGCATCATCATAACAACGAAATAGTGTTGCTCTTGTTTTTTATTTTAATTGTTATCCTTTCATATACATAACTGCATTCTTAATATTTGCTCATTTAAATATTATCTTTTTTTCCATGCTATTTTCTCTAGGTCAAGAGTGACACATTTCAATTTCACTATATCGCCTGGGACTTCCGTCAAACAGTTCGAAACACTTGACTAGCACCGGCGACTATATATATTTTTTGAAATTTATGTATGTAATAACACCCGGACACGTGGTACTTCGCATATTATAGACATTGCTCATTTGATTGCATAATTAATTTACGGAAGAAAGAGAAGATTGAATAGACAGACATGAGAAAATAGAGAGGGGAAGAGAGAGAGCGAGAGAGAGAAAGCGAAAAAAAATTATACAAAGAGAGAAGTGTCAATCTCAATTAGATAGTTGAGTCGCACTATTCAGTGATATCGACACATCATCATACGCTCAATTTGATCGACACGCCTTCTGCGTTGTAAAGAAGCAACAAAAAGTAAGTCGATTTGGTATATTGATATATTTTCTTTGATAAAATTATGGATGATTTTGTCTCTAAACTAGTTTTAGTTCTCTTAAATCATCAGTACATTTTATATATATTATTACGTAAGTTCAATGTTTGTATGTTAAACGGTTTTTTTTTCACAATTGGTTTACTTTATGTTATTTGGACAACAAGTTATCTCTTGTGTATTTTTACAGACTCTGTTCTATATGTTAGTATCCAAATATTCCAATAGTTTATCTAGCGTGAGGACCGAAGGATTGATGCCTCTTCGAAAATCGAGTGGGTCCTTCCGGAGTTTTAAATCACTTCATCGGAAGAGAAAATCTGAATAAAAAGACTGGAATATTCTATCAAGTTCATTGAATGTTGTTAGTCAAGTTGATTTTCTACTGATTAAAGTTAATCTTAGATAACGTTAACTGATACTTTTTTCAAATTGAGTTAGTGTATTGAAAGAGAATATATCTTTTATTTATCAGATTACAAAGTACTTTTCTTTATTTAATGTCTCGAAACAGAATATTGATTTATTTGAGTAGTATTGTTTTGTTTTCCTTTTTTCTTATTCAGATAATATTTTAATGGCACAATCTCAAGGTTACAAACGTTTTCGTTCATCGATTAATACTGTTTATTATGGTACGAGTACTCCACAAACATCAAACAATAAAATATTTCCTCGTGCTTCAACTCCAAATCCTCGTTCAATAGATCCAATTGAACAACAAACAATTCCTGTTGTATCTTCTCCACGTTCAAAAATGACTGTTCATCATAAAATTCATAAAAAACGCCGACAACATCGTCCAAATAATCAACAATATCAAATTCATATTGATCATATTGTTTTAATTCAGCAACAAAAAAAACCTTGTTCACATTGTCATTGTAAAAAAACAAAAGCTCAACGAATCATTGGCATTCTTTAGACATGTATAATTCACATATATATATTTTTTTTCTAAAACAAATTAGAATTTGTTTGTTATCATCTTATTTTTTTTTTCTTTTAATTTTCAATAAATGAAATCGAAAAGATATTTGCTATGTTCAAGTTACTGCCAATGATCTCGATCGAACAGGAATAACAATTAGACATGCACTGAGTCCGAATTTTAGCTCGGTATTCGAAAACTATCCAACTAGTTCAGACAGTGTCGGATATTGACCCAAGTATTTCTTGACGTATATTGTGGTGGACAATAGTTTAGAGTAGTTGTATTTTTAAGCTTTCTTCTCGATGGTAATAGCTAGTCAGAATCTGAAAAAAAAACATTTGTGTAGCAAAAAGCATTCTCTATTAAGATTGGTAGACTCGAAGACTTCAACAAAGCTGCTTGAGTGAAGGTCTGTAGACACTCATGACTTCCAAAGCCTGTTTTCTGGTTTCCTTTCGAAGCTTTTGGGAAAAAAATTCTATTTGATAGAGCAAATGATTCTGAGCAAAATGATACGCCTTCGATCCCTCCATGACCTTCCTTCATTGAACTGCATTGAATATACAAAAGGTTCAAGAGGCATTTTTCTCCTTTTTTTACTGCAAATTTCAACGTTTTTGTCATATTTGACGCTTTGTGGCTTTCTGTAAATTGAATGCAGTTCGATGAAGGACTGTCATCGAGAGGTCAAAGACATGTCGTTTTGTTCAGAATCATTCGCTCTATTAAATAAAATCTTTTCCCAAAACCTTTGAATAGAAGCCAGAAAGTTGGCTTTTTTTGGGGAGAGGGATCTTGATTTTCTGCAGACTCTCACTCAAGCAGTTTTGCTGAAGTCTTCGGACCTTCTAACCCTAATAGAGAATTCTTCCAAGCATACAAGTATGTTTTTTAGATTCCTGCTAGCGATTATCATTGAGAAGAAAACTCAAAAATACAACTGTTGTAAACTTAGGACTATCACTATATGAGTAATTATGAAAGCATCCTAAGGTTCGATTAACTTCAGGTTCGAGTATGTCTTAACATTGTTGACTTTTTTTAGTATATTTGCAGACTTCCGGTTTTTGGATCTGTTATTTCAATGCGTGCATCTCTACCACTGTTAAGCTTGAAGCTTTCTCGTTTGGTTTATTTCTACTTCCTGTTTTATTAATTGACTGTAAATGATCACAATCTGAACGCTCGAGTTTGGTGCATGCCAAGCAAGAAAAACGAAGTAAACAAAAAAAAAAGAAATTTAAATGGTAATTCATATTTTGCTCTATGCTCCTTATATTTTTGATCAGCAATTTAAAAAAAACAGTGAATGACATAGAAAGGAATTATAACAACCAGATAAGGCACCGGTCACATGAAGCAACAAATATTATCGAAATAGAATAGTTTATAATGTATATAGATAAATAAACACAAATATCAGCAAACGAAAAGAAAAACGAAAACCTGTTAGACATAATGAGTTCTTGAGGAATTCATATTATCTTGAAAGAGCCAATAGAGACTAACTAGACTTTCATGTGATGGATTTCTTGCTGATAATGATAAATTTACAGATGGTTGCATTGAATTTGTTCGGGATGAAGTTGGCATTTGTGATGGTGATTGTGATGATGCCGATATCGTGGTTCGTGGATGAATTCGTCGTCGTTGACGACGGGAGCCAGAAAAACGATTACCATTTCGAATACAATTTATGGTAGTAGGTCCCGTGGTAGTTGGAGTTGAGGCTTGCTGCCGAACACTACATTCTAATAAACTATTAGTCAATTGACAGAGTCTATCTACTTTGATATCCAGACTGTCTACCTATAAAAAAAACCAACATATTAAAATTAGATTGTTGAGAATAAATTCAAAGGAATTAGATTTTTTCTTAATTTGTAAAATGAATGATTTGCTTTTGCTTGGAATTCAAATATAAACGAACTTTGAATAAAGAATTTAGCTAAGTATGATAATATTTTTTTATTATTATTAGTTTATTTCTTTGAAATACGAAATGTGTTCAATTCGTATTAAATTAGATGTCAGAAAAAACAGTTCTTATTCTACAAGCAAATTATTTTTGTATTACTATTGAGCTATTCACTCAATTTAATCTAAGATTAGATGAAATTTTCTTAATCAAACTGTCAGTTTCAAAATATTTAAAATGATAACAGAAACAAAAAGTTCGACTTCAATTTTAATTTTTATTCTGAAATAAATCTCTATTTAGCTTAGAAATGTTGCTAAAATGATTAAATCTTATTATTATTTTAAACTAGATTTTTCATAAACTTATTCTATAGAAGTTCAGACATGACTTCCAGGAAATGATTTGTTTTTGTATTCATTTTGTGAGATTTTATGTATGACAAATAGTAATCCACTTAAAAACAAATCATGTAATTCTACTGTAAATTGTAGGTGACATATAAAGAGAAAGAAAATCCCTACTTTCCAGCTACTTTACGGTATGTCGTGCTGCTTAATGGCAGATTCATTAGCCTGATATCTTCCATACAACTATGGCTAGCTGTACCTCTTGACAAAAGGTCGGTTTGACACAGTGTTCTTGCGTTCTCCATATACGTTAACTAATCCCAAGAGCAGGTGTATGTCACAACGAAGTCAGCATGCTATCGGATAGGGAATGTCAGACAAACAGCTGTTAGTGATTAGTCTGAGATCAATCTATGGCTGATGGGGTACTGAGGTTTTCACATCATACATTGGAGATAGGCGTCAAACAATGTAGCCACTCAGTCATGGTGATTCAAGAAAGTTCTTTTCATATAAATTTTGATACATTTGAATATTTGAATATTTTTTGTACTTTTACGTTTGCTATAAGGTTTATATATGGTAATATTTTATTAATAAGAAAAAAAAACGATTAATCTTAATCCGACAAAAAGAATCAAATGAAATTATAATATAAAATCAATTTATTATTCTGTTTTCATTCATATATCGAGATTTATTAGTATAATTTAAAATGAAATGGATGTAAGGAAATAGTCGTATCTTCTTGATTGCGAGCATTTTTCCTTAATTAGAGGAAGAGAAAAAAATGTGTCTGTAAAGTGGAATCAGGGGAAAGAGAGAAAAAAAAGATTTCCACATTATGGAAACAAGCGAAAATATATATATTAAGATGATCAGTATAGATAGTTCAATTTAACAGAAATTAATTCAACATTTTCTAATATTATTGAATAAATTAGTAATATAAATTGAAAATGCTTTATTTCCTCGCTCATTTTAAATTTCATTTGATTTCATTGAGATGTGACCAAAAACTTAAGCAGAATCGACAATGATTCGAGTTAAAAAAAACAACAATCTCAATAATACTCGGCACGTCCTAGTAGAGCCATATCAATGGGAAAATGAAAACATTTTGGTTTAGGCAAAGCAGGATTATCTAGATGGTCTTTTGAATCTTAATAATTATCAAAATAGATTGCGCTTTTTTTTTCCTATCAATATATCAAAGGTAAGAGTTCTTTTAAGGGCATTTTTGTCTCTCTCTTTCGCAGTGTTTTATCCAGATTTTTTTCTTTCGAAGGAACGATTTAAAACGTCGAGAGGACGAATATCTATTTTAAGAAGCAAAAACATATAATACATGCTATAATAACCACAAACTGTGTAAGGATGAATTCGATTTTCGAAGAGGTGCCGTGTCTCGGCTCTCAAAGTGAATAAAACACTGGTACTCTTGATCCAGCTTTGTGGATATTTTTTGTGAACTGGCGAACAAAAAGTATCTGCAATCAAGATATCATCGATATAGTTTTCAAAAGAAATGTTACCTGTCTTTCAATTTTACATATTCTCGATGCTAGACTTGGACCTGATTCATAACTATCAACTGATTTTGATATACCCAATACTTTATCCAATCTAAAATAGACATAATATTTATATAAAATAATTTTTCTATTCAATAAATTTTACCTAGCTTGAAGATATTTCATTCTAGCAAGCATATCAACATTGCCTGTTGAATATTGTTCAATAACATCAGTCACATCATATGGACGTAAAGCTTCACGAAATTTTCGTCTTGCTACAAAATATTTAACTTTTCGTATAAATCGAATTGCATGTCGATGTATTGATTTTAATGATTGAACATCATTTGCATAATATTGACGATCGTCTTCATTATCTATTTTATTTATAAAACAAAATTAAAAAGTGTTGTTTTTTTTTGATTTTCTTCAATTTAAAAAACTGATTTACCAGATGATGAACCTTCTTGTGGATTGTTCATGGATACTGATGGTGTACTACTAACTGTTTCTGAAAGTGTATCAATACAAGAACGCATTGCTGCTACTGTTGAATTTGGTAAAGGTTTTATATTCTGATTATTACTTCTGTTAGTAGGATTATTTAGAGGTATCGTTGGGGTTTCACGTGCTGGTGTACGTCGTCGAAAACTGACTCGATTTAAAAACTGATTATTACGCATTCTAAATGAACTAAACGAACTAAAGAAAATAAATAATAATAATAATAATAATAGAATAGATATTTGTTGTAATTGTTTTTTTTAAAACAAATTATAAAAGAAAAAGAAAAACGTACACTGGATTAGGATTTGTTTGTGATGTTGTAGAAGGATTTGGTTCTTTACGTGGTGGACGTACATGTACTTTCCAAGTTGCTTTTGATAGAGATTTTTCATCAGCTGCATAGACACGCCATAAATTTTGTATTAATAAAACTGCAGGAATCTTTCGTCGTTTATAATGTTTTTGACGTTGTTGTTGTTGAACTTTTAATGCAAAACCAGAACCAAGAATACCCTATAATATTTATCAAAATCAAAAAGAAAAAAGAAAACTATCGACATATAGAAGAAAATACCGCTGGTAGAGCAAAGAAACTAATACCAATAAATGAACATATAGCAGCAAGTAATTTACCAATATATGATGATGGTACTTTATCACCATATCCTACCTATATAAATATTTATCTTTTTTTTATTTAATTCATTAAAACTATCTTACTGTGCATAATGTAATCTATCGAGAAAAGATAAAAAAAAGAAAAATAAAAAAAAGTATGATATAAATACAAAATGATTAATACATACAATACCCCACCATAATGCATCAGCAAATGTTTCAAATTTATGTCGATCTGTATCAATAAAATTTGTAATTGAACTAGTTGTCATTACATTTGTTGTATTATTAATTAATGTTTCTTTTATTTCATTAATACTATCTTTTTCAACAAGAAACATAACAAATGATGAAAAAATAAGTACTAAAAATTCAATATAAATTGTTGTTATAAGTTCCTTAAAATAAGAACATATATGTAAAGTGCTTAGAATAACAAAAAAAAAAGAAAAAAAAAGAAAACAAACTTGTCTATGAGCATAAACAACAGAACCTAATAATTTCCAAGTACCACCACGACGATCCATTCTTAACATACGTAAAATTTGAAAAAAACGTAAACCACGTAATGCTGATGCAGCAAAAACTCCATTACTACCTCGACTATTTAGACAAAGTGTTACAACAGTTGCCATAATTACAGTAAAATCTATATCAAAATATTCAAGAAATTTTTATTTTATTTTTTTTTCTTTCTTTTTGTAATACAAACCAAGAGCACAAAATGGCTTTTTCATAAAACGTAAACGACCCATTAATGTTTGATAACGAGAACGACAACCTGCACTCCATACACGCAATGCAAATTCCGTTGCAAGCCATATAACGACAATAATTTCCTTGATTAAAAAAAAAACTCAATTATATATCATTAATAAACAGTTATTCTATTAAATTAATATTTACAGTTTGTAATAGCACTGTTGATGCTATTGATTCGTACTCAGGCATTGTAACCACCACAGAAAGAAATAGACATAGAAAAACGGTGAGAAACCTAGAGAAATTAAATAATATTAAATATTTTAAAATATTTATTTTATTTTTATTTTGTATTTCTAAGAAATACATATTGTATTTAATTGTATTATATGATGAAACTAAATCGATCAAATATTCCATTAACTACAATACTAGTCTTAGGTTTTTATTTGTTCTCGAATGCATTTCTGTGTTATTTTATATAATGACTGACGTGTAGTGTGTCACCTTGAATGTCAGGAAACTTTTTCTTAACAATGTGCATTTTAGATAGAGCATTTGAGAATTGTTTTTATTATTATTTATTTATAAAGATTATTTTAATATTCAATATGTTTTGTTTTTTTTCTAATATTACAAATGTTTGATAAAATATTTAAATTGATTTATTTATATTCAATTATCTTAAAACAAAAAATAATTTGTGCATTAAAAACGACCCAAAAAATATATTCTCAATAATAATAGTCGTCAGCATCATCAAAAATTAGGTTCTAAATATTGATTTATTGAACTATTCTCAAATGAATATATATATTGGTCAGTAGAACAATTATTGAATCTTATTATTCATTTGGGAAGAAATAAATGATTGATTCTTTGTCTTTTGACAAAAGAAAAATTGATGACAATCATATTTAGTAAACAATATGAAAAATTTTATACAAAAAATTCTCAAGAAAATAACAAAACTTGGAAAATTTATACTAATATTATATGTTTAGTAATTATTGTCAATCGATGAAAATTTTTATTTGTATCATATTTGATAAGATCTTGTAGAAAATATCTAAATATATTCGAAAATTCTATTTCCTTATTATTCATATGAGCGTACATTAATTAGAAAAATATTTCAAAGTTTATAAAAAACATGTTTTCACATTGTAACTTTTAATTATGATGGTGTCCTTCCTTCATTGATGCCTATTTTTTTCTCATTTATACCATGCATGCGATAAAGTACAAGCTGACAAAATTAGTATCTCTGCATGGATACACATTTGGATAAATGAAGTCATTTTAAATATTTATTTTCAATTTTTCAACATATAAAAGAAAACAACTCATGATTTCTTCATATTTACTCATTTCTATTCATATAAAAGTCACGCAATTTGTAGAAATTACAAAGACAAAAAACAAAAGAGAAAAAAGAAAAGTTATAATTTTTCTTCTTTATTGATAATTTATATAAATGAAATATCGACACATGTTTATAACTGAATCTAGGTTTTATTTATTTTCATAATCATAAAAGATCACATGGAATTGATCAATTTTTTTTTTTCATAATATTTCATGATATGTTGTAAACTTATTTCAATGCTTCCAAAGGGAAAGAAGCAATACGAGAAAAGCAGATCTGTTACTGAACTCTAATAGGCGATGACTTATGCTCTTATAATTTTAGTCTTTAGGGTCTTATTCTTTTCAATTAAAATAAGCACTATATGAGCTGGAAAATTTTTTTTTCCTTCTCTCTGTCTCTCTTTTCTTTTGTTATCCCTATGCCGGATGCTGAACGAATCGATCTTATTGAAATTATTTAATGATTTTTATTGTTTATCGATTAAGAAAATGATAGAAGAAAGAAACTTGTATATGTTTTTTTTTTTTTTGTTTTTAAAAAAGAAATTAGTTTTCTATTCAGATGAAAGAAAAAGAGATAAACAGAAAATAAATTACTTACACAATTGTATGATAAATAACAGCTTTATAACCATGTGGTCGTTCTAAAAAATTATATATACGTAATTGAATACGTCGATATTTTGCTGAACGTCTTTGAATTGGATGTAAAACAAGAGGTTTTCCAAGTAATGAAACACGTTTTTCAAGTAATAAACGACTCTGATTTGCTGATAGGCCAACTAATGGTCGATATTTTAATGGTGATACATATACAGGATGAAAATCCGCTGATAAACTAGCCGATGGTCCAGTTGTTGTTATAGGTATTGTTGTTGACATATCTTCTCTCATATTTATATATGTAACTGATGAACGTGGTTGAATATCAAATCCACTAAGTTGAGGTGTTGATGAACTTCTATGAATAAGAGTCGGTTTATCGTTAGCAAATGTTACGCACGCAGTACGAGTAGGAGAATAATCGCGTTCATGAAATTCTATAGTTGTTGATGATGCTGTTGTTCTTGTTTCTATTTTAGTTGTGTCTAATGGAAATATGAGGGATGTAGATGGTGATGTTCGAAAAAATTGATTCCTTTGCGTATGACGAGAAATATTGCGACAACGATGATGTTGTTGTTCATTGTTTTTACTTTCCTCTTCTATACTTTTGTTACTACCATTACTTTCTTGTTCGTTCTCATCGCCTGTGTAATCATCTTTCTCGTCATCATCATTGGCGTTCTCATCTATTATGATAGATGTTTGTTGAACATTACTACAAGTTTCTGTTGACATTTTTTTCTCGGTTCGTTTTCGTAATATAGAACGTAATTTTGTTGGAGATGTTTGTTGTTGTCTTTCTTCTTGATTATGTTCTATTTTAATAGAAACAAGTTTTGAATTTTCATCATCATCATCATCATCATCTTCTTCTTCTTCTTCTGCTTCATCATCACTATCTTCGTTGTTTTCTTTTTCTCGATAATTTTTATTATTCTTCGTTAATATTGACATATTTTCTTCGATATTTATTGATATATTTGATGATAATTCTTTATTATTATTATATTTAATTAAATGATTATTATTATTTCGTAAATTTTTTAAAGAAGTTCTCATTATGAAAATAATTAGAATATATCTGATCAACAATAGTCATGATTATGATAACAAGTAAAAAAACATTGTTTTCCAGCTTTTTCTACCTAAAGAAAAATACAAAAGAAAGAAAAAAATAAATAAAGAAAACTGAATGACAAACATATGGCCGGATGTATGATGATACTACGTGTGCAAACAACCTTTCAAACAATCGATAAAATCCTAATGTTATTATGTATCATTATCAGACACATATTCGACATCCGTTTAGCCTATGATATTTTATGTAATTTACTTGATTATATATAAAAATCTATAGTATATATATATATATATTTATAATAGATATAGTTTTGCTTATTTGAAACTTATTCGAATAATAAATTGAAAAAAATATGATGCTCTTAAAAGAGCATTTACTTTAGTAATAAAAAACTATCCAATATAAATAAAGTAATTCCGGTGCTTAAAAAACAAACGATGAATACACATATAGATACATTTGTCAAAAAGGAAAATGAACCATATTTGTCTCTTTCTTTTTGTTTTGACTATTTAATTTATTCAATAAAAATAGACCTACTCTTATTACTCCCTAAGGCATCTTTTATAAATTGAAAACAAAAAAAAAAGAAAATCATAGACACTATACTACTAACCAATATGGATCCTTTATGATTATTCTAGGTTATGATTATTATGATAGTCATTATCAAAGTGAGTAGCACCATGTGTGTTAATGTATGAAAGAAAAATTATAAAAAGAAAATGGGCCGATGCCAATAGTAAAAGATCGAGAAAAGGCTATTCTTTTGTGCTTTCAAGCTGCTGTTTTAATACTTATTTTTTGTCTCTTACATTTGCGTTATTGTTCTCTAAGTATGTAGGCATCATAATGACATAGTCACACTCACCAGTGCCAATAGTTAGTCTGCTATTATTGACAAAAAAGCTGAGACAGAAGGAAATAATGTGTGAACGTTATACAAGCAGTCCTATTCATCCACTCGGTTTTTTTTCTCTCTATCTTTTTTTTTTTTATCAAAGACCCTTTTCTCTGTTTTTCTTCTTCGCTCATGGTCATACTCGAGGCTGTTTGTCTTGTTTTTCGCTGTCGTCTTTTCACCATAATCATATTTCATCATTTATTCGATACCATGTGTCATCTCTTTTCTCTATGTCTTCGCTTCATAACTAACGTATGGATAAACTCAATAAGATCTTTCATATAGATATATATTGTTTTTTTCTCTTGCTTTCTATTGCAAAAAAATCACCATCTTAGTTTAAGAGTATTTTGAGTGCATAAAAGACAATCGTTTACTAACGAATTGAAGAGAACTTATTTCTAATCAAATGACTATATATGAAAACCGCATAGTTTTCAACAATTGATCAATATTAACTTATAAATAAACTAAAAATAACGAGCATATTTTGTTGTAGTATGTTTTATCTTGAATTATTATGATAGATTAATTATCACATTTATCAATTAATTTAAAAACTATTCATGTCATTTAGAAGCTATTCTTTCTAATATAAAAAGATAACGACGTATAATAGTATGAAAATGTCATGTTAATAGAGAGAATATCAATGATTTATTGACATTCATCTTCGATGAGACGAATGTGTACGATGCAAATAATAACATGTTAACTTAAGTCAACTAAGTATGGTACTCGTGTATCCAAAATCTTAGTTTTTTTTTGTATTCTTAAACGAAAGAAAAGAAAACAACAGTAAATTAACTATTCTATATTCAAATCATCAATGAAAACAATACTTTGTTATGAATCTTATCGAAATGAATAATATATATTAAAATTTACCTTATTTGAATAAAGCTTTTTTTTTTCTAAATTAATATAATTTCTTTAATTAACATGAAAAGATATGTCTTCAGTTTCTTTTTCTATTCAATCAAGTTCTTTTGTACTTCCACATAAACGTATATATATATATATATATATTTTAATTTTAGAATTGACAATAGCAGAGAAGGAAAAGGTACTTCACCATATAGAAGGAAACTAGAAAGCTTTGTCAACCTACAACGGTCGTTTTTCTCTCTCTCTCTCTCTCTCTCTTTTCATATTATCAAATAATTACACGATATTCATTTCCTTGATGATAATTGTTAGAACTATAATGATGATAATAATAATAATAATAGAAAAAGGAAGGAGGAAACTGATTGTTCAACGCACATTGATCTAGTTTCAAATCGATTTTGAAAGGCTGATGCAATTGTGACAAAAACACTTAGATGCGCTCTCTCTTTCCTCTCGTTTGACTTCTCTATTGAATTGATCATTGAAGAACAACTCATAGAATCTATAAAACAATTTGATGAGTATGCAGATTATGGTGTTTGCAAGTTTCTATATATCGACAGATAGACACTAAATGAATATATATAATCGTTTCTAAATATACATACATAAAACAAAGCACGATAAGCTTAAGATCGAATAATGATTCTAATATAGGCCGAGTATGTTGAATTGGAGTGTGAAATGAGTCGTTCACTCGTTCTGTCTAGTAGTGTATTCATTTCTATCAATGTGCGTTTTTTTTTATCACAGAAATGATGCGGAAAATAATTATCTACTAACAGAGCAGATCGGAAAAGCAAGAAATATAGAAAGAAAAAAAAAAACAGAAGAAAAAAAAATATATGGATATTAGATTATCTTTACAACTTGAAAATTTACTTCTATTTTCGATAATATAAGTTCCATTTATTTATATGTATATTTGACTTCATCATATGCTTCTTAATAAAATAATTAATTGTTTAGAAAAAAAAAAAAAAACTCAGTGAATAAGATCAGATATTAGAGTCATTGACAATAGTAATTGAACAACATATTTTTATTATGGAAATCAATTTGAGTAATTTGAGAATATCATTTTTTGGAGAAATCTCTCCAAATAATAAGAAAGTTTCTGAGATGAAACTTATGTCATTAGGTTGAGTCTACTGAGACTAGACAAAACCTATAATGATCTGTACCCTTGTTACTTTTTGTTTTTCGAGTTATGAACATTTTATTGAGTTTCTGATCTAATACGGGGTATGTCATTGCATATTTAATGTCGTGATTTTTATCTGAAATTTTGCCCATAAAGAGATCTTATGAACACTATCATATATCGAAAGTTTCACATATAACGAATGTTTTCATCTTAACATATCATATCCTCAACAAATGCACATATTTCAGAAAAAATTTGATTTTCTTGTAAATTTGTGATCTAAGAAAGAAAGTATTTTTCATAGCTGAAACTTTCGGTGTATGATAATTTTAATGAGACTTATTTATAGGGATAATTTCAGGTTGAGAGAACAATATTGAATATTTAATGGCATATCCTGCATTAGGTCAGGAACTCATTAAAATGTTGAGGACTCGAAAAGAAAGTAATAACAGCAAGACTCCATTATAGATATCGTATACTATCAGTAGATACAAACTAATAATACAAACCACGTTTCAAAAGCTTTTTATCACTTGAAGAGCTTCCTTTTTTTAAAATAAATTGTTAGTAATATTTTGCTTGTTTTGTTTTTTTATTTCAAGGATAAGAGTTTCTTAAAAAAATAAACTTTTCTCTAGAATCTATTCACGTGAGCATCACCCGAAGTGTTTCAACACTTTGAGTCGCTATTGCTGAGTAGTTAAGTTCTTTAGCACGTACTACCAAGATACTATATTCGAACCATGGCACTATCAGACATGGAATAACCTTGAACAAGTCACTAATGACTGTTTTGTCTCGGATCACCCGTACAATAGTATACTGACTACGTTGTGATGATCCTTGTGGTTAGTCAGTGTGTAAAGGGAGCTCAAGTGATCGATTGGAAGAACTCTGAGGCAGACTGGTCTTCTGTTCAGAGATGCAACTAGTAATAATTGTAGGGAAAATATCGAACTTTCGAAACAATCTCCGAACAGTACCTTATACCACGAAACAGTCGAAAGGTGGAATATTCTTATTCTTCAGCATTTTTGAGTTCATATAGAGGAATTCATGTCGTCAGATCTTTTCTCCAATATTTTGCTTGTTTTGTTAAATTTTTATCCTAGGATAGTCTACTGCTGAGAATATTGAACAGAGAATTTTTCACTTGAAAATTCGTCTGTAATTAGGTCTCATAATCCTAAGAAAATCCTAACATTTGCATCTAAAACGATTACTCCTTACTCGAGTTATTTCATGATAAAAAATCGATTAAATTGTTCGAATCTTCTTAGGATTATGGGATCTAATCATATATAAATTTTCAAATTAAATATTCTCTATTCAATATTTCTGAGAATATGCTGTCCTACGGTGTCATTCTTGTCTAGAAATCTTCTCGAAAATATGAACTCAAACGCGATGAATTACTTCAAGCAGTGCCTTCATTAATAGATATCATTAAATTTACTGTAAGATAAAGAGTAACCAAGAAGGAAAAAAAGAAATTGATAAATTTTGTTATCATTGTTTTTTGTTTTAAATTTAAAACGACTTTTTAAAAATGTAATTCAGAGATAATTTCATTTCTTTTCATTCTAATGTTGTATAACAATACAAAAGAATACTTTTGAATTATGATGATCTTATCTTGGAGTAAAAAACAAAAACAAAATGTAGGCCTTGCTTGATCAGAATTTATTGATATCACTCATGTTCTCAACATTTGTATTAATATACTATGAACGATACTTTATTAAAATAAAAATAATTTATTCAAGTATCAGTTTAAAATTATATGAAGTATTACCAATCTTTCCATCTGCGAAATTCTTTTTACACATAGAATTTATAATAACGAAAGTTTTCGACGTTTTCTGAATTATTTTACCTTTGTCGATATCTTTATCTCATATTCGAAATGATGATAATTTACCCAAGAAAAACTAAGTTTGTATCAATTAGGAGAAAGTAAGTGTTGCTAAATTCTGGTAAAAATTTTTTTATATAAAACAAATAGAAGTTTTAAAGTTCATAAAAACAATATTTTATAAGAATTATAAAAATGATCGTCATTCTAATGATTTTTTATTTATTTCAAACAAATCCAAATTGATACTATGCATAAATCTCAGAAAATCAAGTGTACATGTTTTTCTTCTGTTTACTAGTCAGATCTAGTAAAAGAAATAATTTATAAAACATTCAAATAGCAGTAGACAACAATTCGATCTTTGCAAAAAAAAAGAAATAAATAATCATTTCAAGATGAAATCAAAGATTTAAATCAAAAATGCTTTTATTGAGGGAACATGATTCATATCAAAGTATGCCAACATCAAGAGAAATATTTCCCGTATGAATATATTTATATAAATGTTCATATAAAGTGTCAACGAAATAATGCTTGAAAGAAAAAAAATAATCTGTCTTAATAATAAAGAAGAATGATCAAAGACAAAAGAAAAAAAAAAATGCCTCTCAATCATTATATCTATAGAGATTTTATTATATCTCATTGATTTGTCTTTATTCCATTGATAAAGTATGTGTACGAGTGAAAGACTGAAGCATCATTCTCTTATATATATATATATAATTCAATTATTTTCGATCATTATTCTTCTAGGGATCTTCATTTTCCCCCGATGATCAATGACTGTTATTCGAATAAGATGATGTTGTTTTTTTAGTTTAATCATATATGCCCAGTAGACAATCTTTTTTTTCCACTTGAAATAATCATTTTTTGTTATCGATCAGACACTTCCTCTAACCCTCTCTAGGTTTTTTTTTTTAAAATGAATTGTTTACTTGTATTCAAAATGCTTAATTGTATAAGAAAGAAACGTTGCATTTGTCATTTCTTTGTTGTATACGTAACATTCAGATCAAAGAAAGAGAAGGATTCAATTAATTTCCTTTTTTTTATAGTGAAATACGAGATGAATTTCTTTCTGAAAATTGACAAAAATCTTCTGGGAATAATTTATCTATTACAAGACAATCTTAAGAACGACGTAAATCGATCATATTTCTTCGCTTTATTTCTATTGATCCTTGAGCGAAAAAAAAAAATAATGCAAAATGCATTTCATCATAAAAATTAGTTTTCCTCTATGACATGAAGGACATCATCAAATACACCGATGAGCGAATCTTGATAATTAAATTTGACGTTTGAATATTCCGGCCACCATCATAAGAAAAAAAAACCGTTCAGAACAAACAAGTCTTTACTCCATATACTAACGAGGAAGCCTCTTCAGCTACCTCCTTTTGATTTTAATGTTTTATTTTGGCTATAGATACTATCTTGTATTCTAATAACAATTCTAAAAGGATTTGGATTCCTATTGAGAGTTGACTAAGCTATCGAATTTTGTTCTGAAACGTTATGTATATAGAGAACTCAACTAGACTAGCTTTTATGAAAAATTCAGAAGTGTTGAACAAAATCTCTTTGAGATATGAGACTTGTAAGCTATAGATCATTGTTCATGGATAGTGTATATAACATGCATTTTTTTTTTCAAAGTTTAATATCTTGAAGAGATTTTGTTCAAAATTTTTGAATTTTTTTATGAAAGCTAATTTAGTTGAATTCTCTAATTGCACGATGTTTCAAATCAAAATTTAAAAAAAAAGTTTTCCAAAAATCTGGAACATCCATAGAAAATAGGCATATTAAAAATTCGATAGTTTAGTCAAATCTCAATAGGAACTCAAATCTTTAGGATTTTTTATTAGAACATCATGTAGTAACTATAATCGAAAAAAAAAATTGAAATCAAAAGAGAGCAACTGAAGAGATTTCCTCGTAAGTCGTACGACAATCGTGTCGATCATTGTATGTTCAAATTTGAAGGATGAATATGAACAAAGAGCCAATATTGTATCGCCAAAAAAAAGTTATAAGCAATATTTAGAATATGGAAATATAAAAGGTGCGCCATAATAACTGAGGATAAATTGTCAACCTTTTTCATGCTTTTTCTTGTTATATAGAAGGCTGAAATTCTTATTAAATATGTATCCAGGTAGCTCAGGAAACGGCATTTAGATATGATAAATGGTAATCTTGTGAAGTTTCTTTTTCTCAAGTGTAATGATGTATAAAATACTTTTCCGCAAACTTTTCATTCAGTTCATTCCGCACATTCTCAGTTCATTATAAATCAACAAATTTTGCATCCGCTATCTAATGTTTCTATACATTGATTGAATAATTATGCTGCGAGCCGTGCAACCAATACTTCATGTTATTTTCAAACGATATAAATTCAATACAAATCATTTACGTTCTCTTCTGTGTTCGTAACTAGTGAACATTTAAGATAAAATTTATCATTAAATCTAAAGGATCTCAGATATGAATGAATTTCTATACACTGTCGCGATTGACTACATTGTAAAAATGTTACAAAAATCTAGTACGACAATTCATGTATGTTAATCTTGTTCATTCATTTCAGTCCTACTAATTTTAACTAGAAAATTCAAACTTTGGCATATCAAAAATCTTAGTTAGATGAATAAATGTTTAAAATTTCAGCTTTTCACACCATGAAAAAGTATGAAAAATATCGTTGACAATTTATTAGCAGTTATTATGGACATCCTTTAGTACTTTCAGTACCTTACTCTACTTTTTTGTTTAGCTTCTATTTTAATATGTTTTGTTTTCTTGACATACACATCTATTGTAGCATGGTAATAGCAGCTATTCAGCTGTTCAATCAGAGTCACATCCGGTATGATTTTTCCTTATCGGTATCGGTATCGGTACCGATCGGACTGGACGGAATTATTTTTCTGATTCTATAAGGGTCGAATCAACCTCTCAATCACTACAAAAATTACGTAAGGCATCTGTGAAATACGATTGTTAATGAGTTTTGAAGTATATAGCGAGAAAATTAAACCTGTCCTCCCTTTAGCTTGCCATAAAGATCACGATAAACATGCTGATGTAATTTTAATCTACAGACAGCCTGTGACAGAGATGTTGATATGTTTGTAACGATCTAGAGAGTTTTTCCATCTACTGGTTTTTGATCTCGCCATGGTCTGCCATAGAGATAATGAAGTTTCGTCAAAAAAGAAAAAGTGCAAATTCCGTACTTCAACGTACTCTAAGTGTATATCGAAACTATTCATAATAACCTCTTAACTATATCAAGTCTAGTATCAATATGTTCGTGATGCGTATTGATACTAGACTTGACATATCCTTAGAGTACGCTGAAGCGCAGTGAAGTATGAAGTTTTCATTTTTTCTCCCTTGCGTTCTTCACAATGGTTAAAATAGCTTCATCTTATTTTAATATTTTAATCCCGTAGAGATTGCACTGAAAGCTTTTTCTTCACTATCTATTTCCATAAGTTTTCTCTCTTTTGGTATCTATCGATGGATGTAAAATTTCATAGGACTACAAATTCTATAATTAGTTTTGTACACTAATTAAATGTTCGTCAGACATAGAAACTATGAATCAATTTTGTAGATATACTCTGTTTCTCACAATAGATTTTCTTTATTATATCTTATGTCTTTGAGAAAGATATCGTATAAATAATACGAAATGAAAATAAATATATGTTAAATTACAATGACGAACAATAAGTCTATTTTCTTTCGATTATATAGCTTAATAAAATATATTAAGCGTATTTTGATGAATATTCACTTGATAGAAATATTCTAATATATGTTTACCCATAGAAATAGTCAAGGACATTTGTAAAAATGATTTGATTTGCAATAAAAAAAGAACCTTCTATGATCAATTTTTTGAAAAAAAAAGACCTGAAAAAATTCGAAAAAATCTATATCGGCTGTCTATCGTTACTGGTGACAACTTTGACTCGCCTCATTCTGCAATAAATGACTTGTAATGATATAACAAAAAAGATTGGAAAATGATATCGAATTATAATTATAATAGATCAAATGAAACAATATCGTTGAAAGATGAAAGCAATATAGAAAATGAAAATGAGTATATGGTCGAAGACAGTCAAATATAAACGATGAAGATCAAAGAGCAGTCATATATGAACAGCAATGTCCCATTTACCTATTTTATATTATTCTTTCTCTCTATAGACACTCACAAAAATCTATGATTATAAAACTATGCTCTGTGACATACTAGAATATGATCGTATGTTAATTCTTTAAGATAATGCATTTTTACATTGTTTGTCTTAAATATACATTAGAAGCTAATAATCGTCTGTTCCGTTCGATTTATTAGCTTTTGCTGAAAGATCAAATAGACTTTAACGAGTAAATAGATCTTTCAGTAATAATATCTTATTTTTGTTTCTCATATCAAATATTATTAAAAATAAACACAAATCATAGAAAAAAAAAAACAATTTCAAATACATTTAACATATTCGAAAATGTAAGTTTCTTTATACATCACTGATTTCTTTTTTCCAATAACGTATAGGACATCTATTGCTATTACTCTCTATTCATAGGTAATAAAGCGTAACCATTCGATTATTAATAATAACCTATGTCGTTCTCAATCAAGTACATTAATTTTATAGAGCAATGTCATATACATATTCTTCGTGTTACTTAGTGGAAAAGATATATTTAAAAAAAAAAAAAAGTTATCATGGCAAATAATAAATTGGTTTTTTTTTTCGTTTTCTTTTCAAATACACTTAATTATTTATTTGAAGGATATTTTTTAATTGATTGAATATTGAAATAGAAATATATTACATCGTAATTAAATATTGTGAAAGATATTAGTAATTAAATATTAACTTTTATTTAAATATGACTATAAATTAAAATGAATTCATCAAGTAAAAATTCATTCTATATCATAAAAAATCAACGTTTTTTTCATTGGTTATTATTTATATAAATTTAAATTAGACTATAAATACAATATTTATTTAAGTACTGATTTAAATTCTTTAATTCACTGATTAAAAACAAAATACTACGATATTGAGCTCTATTGATTATTTATATGAAGTATTTATATATTTCAATGATTGATGAACAAGATCAAACACGGACATCTTTTAATTACTCTTTGTATTCAAGCGATAAAATGACAATTTATAGTCAAACATTGAATATAGTTTTGTTTTATGGTTGTCAACCGTTTGTCTTTATATCACTAGCTTTTCTATAATGACAAATATAACATGAATAGAATAATTTATGATAGGATTTAATATGTTTCGTTTTTTTTTTCTTTGCAGAACTATTTTATTGAATCCTTCATTCTATCTTTCATTTCATTGGACAAGAGTAAAAATAACTCTTGTTCGAAACTATAGATTAGCTGATAATTTTATTAGAAAATGATGAATATATTAAATTTAATTTCAATATTTTGTATATCATAGATAATAATACAACAATATACTATTAAAACTATTCCATAAATGCAAAAAAAAACAACATTCAAATTTTAAAATTTCCATCAATTACACATCAATGCGTAATGTACATATACATATATACATATATACATATACATTCTTTTCTCATACTCTCTTTTACTTTTTTTTTTTTTTGTCTTTTTTTTTTCGGTCTTCTCTCACCACTAAATACTAATATATATATTCATATATTGATAGTGACAATGTACATATTATATGGTTACGCTTGAATAATTCCCCTCGCTGTCTTCTTGCGTGCACATCGCCTATATATTTATCATTGACGACAGACCTTTTTGCTCGCACTCATACGTTTGCTTAAACGTATTCATCTGCACACATACATACACTCTTCTTTCTAACCAACAAAAAATGAGGTAAAATTATATTCAAAGTCACTTAAACTAAATTTCTTTATTTTTTGCTTTTCTTTTTCTAGTAACACAAAAACTAGGTAAGATAATCAATTTAAATCAAAATGATTAACATAATTAAGTATAAAAAAAAAAAAAAAAATATATTTCTAGTTCGCATTCTGACCATCGATCATCACGTACTACAAAAGACTCTCATCGTGATAAAGACAGTAATCGAGAACATCGTGAAGAAAAATCAACAACACAAACTCATCATGCTGCAGTAACTAATGGTTCTTCAACAGATCGAGCTTTTAAAGATAAACATCATCCATTATTAATTGCTATTTGGAATACGGATCGAACACAAACAAATGTTGATGAAAAACTTAAAGGTCTTCGTGATATAATAAAAAAAGGCACAAGTATAACGAAAAAAAAAAATTTTTTTTTAAACAAAAATATTATTTTACTAATGTTCATTTAAAACATTTTTCTCATTAAGATCCAAGTATTAGTTGTGAAATTTTACATGAACAAACGGGTACACCTATTGCACAAGTATCACCATTGATTATTGCTTGTTTCGAAGGTGATGTTGATATTATTCGTTTTTTTATTGAAGTAAGTAGAAGAAATAAAAAAAAAAAAAAAGAAAGACGAAAAACAAGACATTAAATTCATTTATATTTCTAATTAAAGAATGGTGCTGATCCAAATCAAACTGAAAGTGAACATCATTTAACACCAATTCATGTCTTATGTGATGCTGAATATCATGGACAAAGTTTACGTGTAAGTTTATATTAATCATCTTTATTCAGATGAATATTATTATTATTATTATTATTATTTAATAGCAAAAAGATCGAGCTGATTTAATTCGTTTATTAATTAAACATGGTGCACAAGTTAATCATTTAGATCGAAGTTCAATGGCGGCTATTCATAAGTAATAAAGAACAAAAGCAATTTGTTTTTTTTTTTTTTCAATAATTTTTCTCATATTTCTAGAGCTGTTATTCATGATCGACCTGAATGTGTTGAAGTTTTAATGGATGCACATGCAGATCCAAATGTTGCATTTATGGGCGATACACCATTAAGTATTGCTGCCCGACATAATCGAAGAAAAATTGTTCAGTAAGATTAAAAAAAAAAACAACAAAGATAATTAAAACGAAAAGACAAATTGATTGTTGTTGTTTTTTTTTCGAAAAGGATTTTACTTAGTCATAAAGAAACAAATGTTAATCATCGTAATGATCAAGGTGGTACTGCACTTCATTTTGCTAGTGCTGGTGAGTCAATTGTATAATATTAAATAATGAATTTTTTTTTCCTATTCAAATGATATTTTAGGTATTGTTGATAGTCCTGAATGTGTGGAATTATTATTAAAACATGGTGGTAAAGTTAATGCACAAGATTTAAAAAATAACACGGCTGCAATGGTTGCTTGTTTTTTTAATAAACCACGTATTTTAACAACTCTTATTCGAGCTGGTGCTGATCTTGCTGTTCGAAATAATGAAGGTAAAAAGAACAATAATATTTTGTTCGATATATTTTTTTTTCTTTCTATGTTTTATTAGGCAAAGATGCATATGATGTAGCTGTTGAAAAAGAATTTGATGAATGCAAGGATCATGTAGCTAAATCACTTGAAAAACGAGGTATTAAACCTGGTGTGAAACCAGCTCCAGCTTCAACTGATAAATTAACGGAAGATGTTGATAAACTTAAACTTAAACATTAAACAAATAACTTTTATATCCAATTAGACAATTAGAAAAGAACAATTGAATACTCATCAGTCAGAGATCATTTTTGTTTTTTTCTTTTCTTTTCTTTTTATTGTTCGCTTTATGTCTTATTCTTTTGTTTAATTGCATCAAATGTATTTCCTCTGTTTCTCTGTCTGATTTAATTCGCACATCTGTTTCACACTTTTCTAATGTTCAACATTTTTTAATCCCTATTCATCGACTCTCACGTCAAACTTTAGAGTACTTGAGTGCGGTATATATGCTGTTTTTTGCCCCCCTATTCATTCATACTGACAACATTCTTCCTCTCACATTTTTTTTGTTCTATTCTTTTCAAAAATCGCTTAACATTGCCGGAGGTCTAATGCTTTTTTGAATTGATTTCCCGCGCGCTCATTTTCCCCCTCTCTCTCTCTCTCTCTCTTGTCTCCACTTGACTCATTCTTGCAAGTGTTAACTTTTTTTTGTGTATGCATTACTGTTATGTATACCCGACATTGTCATCTATCGATTCTAATAAATGGTCTTTTTCGCTTTGCTTGCATAACTTCAGCTGTCTAACATGAATTTTTAAACATAATACACCTAGAAAAAAGCTTCCTTCTAATAAATCAAAATCGATCTTAGCTTTTTCTTTTTTTTTTTTTGTTACTTTTTTATTTATATGTCTTGTCTAACTGTCTGTCTATTTCTCTTGTTTCGGACATTTTCTTTTTTTTTTTAATATATTGTCTTCTTTACGACATACATTGATTAGATCATGTGTGAATGTGTGTGCCTCTTTC
Organism: Rotaria sordida; assembly: GCA_905250125.1. Classification (NCBI taxonomy): domain Eukaryota; kingdom Metazoa; phylum Rotifera; class Eurotatoria; order Philodinida; family Philodinidae; genus Rotaria; species Rotaria sordida. Next base: position 153,979 of record CAJNOL010000159.1, read on the forward strand.
CATCGTGAAATAAAAAAAAAGGTTCGAGAAAAGAAATAAAAAAAATGAGTAGCCAAGTAACAGTCTGATTGTTTCCTGGAAATTTGACAGCATCTATGAAGATGATCTATCGATGGGCATGCACAATCATATATTTCGGCTTGCTTCTCTTTCTTGCTTTTTAATTGTTTTGGAAACAAATTTTTGGAAATGATAGCTTTAATCATTATATGATTTCATTCTTGGACCCAAAAAAAAATCGTTAAGAGAAGAAAAACGATAATAGCGACGACAATAGTTACGATGATGGCTACAAACATGAAATGTGTAATAAACATCAAGAGGAAACCTTCAATTATAAAAAAAAAAGGAAAAGAGAAGAAAAGAAAACATTTATGAGTTCGGAAAATTTTCTTTAACACTGCAACATATATGAATATTAAAAAAATGATAATTTGTGATTTTTCTCTTCTCTTGCTTTTATAATCAAATTTTCTTGTTATTATTCTTCTTCTTTTTTTTCTGTTATAAATGAAAGACCTTTTGATAAAATAGAAAAAACAGCGAGACAATGAATGAATTCTCAAATGTTAAATGAAACTTTAATAGAACATAAAACAATGAAAATGAATAGGCATGATAAAATATTAATTAAACAATTGTTTATTTTGTTTAAAAATTCATATAAATCTTTTAGTTCTTTATTCAACATATGAAAATTAACGATGCTATCATTTTTACTAATTGCTGTTAATCCATAGTTGCAATGCATTCTTCAACATTTTCTTTCTTTATTCAACTATCAGTTCCATAGACATAGATAGAACATCATCATCAATTCATTTTTTTCTCTTCGTTTACTTTTATGTCTCTTTCTCTCTTTATTCTTGTTCACTCGGTCATTTTGAATCGTTTTTGCAGAAACTCATCGCGTATTTCCTGTGTATGTGTGTGTGTGACCGAGTTAGCAATATATATTATCAAGCTTGGTGAGTAGAACCTTCGTTCGAATTCTATCTTCATATTATTGAGCACAATGACAAAGAAGAAGAAAAAGAAGCAAGAAAAAAAAAAAAAAGAAAAGAATTTTTTGGATTTTTTTTTTCTTTATATCGAATAGAGTGCTAACAAACAAGTGTAGCAAGCAGCAATAAGAGTTCTATCTAACAAAAAAAAAAAAAAAAACTCGAAGGAATGATCGAGTTTATCATTTAGTTCTCTCTTTTTTTTCCATTCCCGAACGAGCTCTTCTCTTTGTGTGTTGAGCACTAGTAAGTAGTAATGGTGCTATGCGTAGCTACTGTAGTTAGAGTGCCATCCGGAATTTGAAACTCTGTTTTCCATTCAAGATGAGACGAGAAAGAGAGAGAGAGAGAGAGAGAGAGAGAAAAAAAAAAAAAGATGGAACGAAGAGAAAAAAAAAATTTTCTGTCTAACACCCATTCTACTCGACTAGAACTTACAACTGCGAATTTATTTGATAGGATAGTGTTCTATTTTCTCGATAGATAGTTCAGTCTTGAAACAAGATCAGAACGCACATATAAAAAAAAGAAGACGAAGAAAAAAAACGAGAAGACGAACAAAAAAAAAAAGAAGAGAAGAAAAATTCATCACATCTTTCTACAACGTCTTCACTATCAATTCAACATTACATTTTATTATATTCAAAATTGGTAAGCCTGAGCTTTCACAGTAGTCTAAATGTAATTGATACTTTAATCAATAATTGAACGATAGACATGTCGACCGCTCAACAAAATCAGACTATGAAACAAAAGAATCAACAGACATAAAAAAAAAACGAAGCAAAAAAAAAATAGAGAACTTTGCATGCTTATGTTATTGTTAGAAAATTAATTTGTCGCGTGTTGGGCTCGACTACACAGTAGCAATGCAACTAGAGATCAAAAATGAAATGAGACCACCATCACTATTATTCCATGTCTTGTCGTCGGATTTTTCTTTTTTTGTTTCTTTTACAATATTTTGAGCTAATGCATAAATAATATTTCGGACTGTAGTAAAAAAAAAAAGCGCGCGCAAGAGAGAGAGAGAAAAGATGAGTTCTTCTTTTTCACACACATACTAAACTCATCATATATATAAAAGATAGATTGAATGAAATTTGCGCATTCGAGAAAAAAAAAACCCAGGTAGGATTAGAATGGCAGGACAAATTGAAGTAAAGCGAATGATGACAATATATTATCTCCTCGAGCATTTCTCGTATTGGTATTGGTATCATGTATGCTTGAATAATTTGTAGAAGATGTCGTCGTTGTTGAATCGTAATGCAGAGGCCAATTTTCAGAGTCATTACGCCTTCAGGTTTGAAGAGCAATCATTAGAAGAAGACGACTACAACGGAAGACACAACGAAGGCAAAGAGCCTGTCGAAAGAGAAGTCAAACACTCATATTTGACTTCCTGCAAACATGCATACAATAAAAAAAAGATCTCGAGTTTCTTAATTATGAATCAAAAAAATGAGGAGAAAGAATAAAAAAAAAACTTGAAACATATTTTCTATTTCTTTAAGTTAGACAACGTTTAAGTAATATGAAGAGTTACTTTTATCTATCTCTGTTTGAGGTCTTCCTGTATGTTTTTATTGCATGCAAAAGATATCCTGCTGCTCTTTTTTTTATGCTATATCTAATTCTCAATTACTTCTTGTCTGTGTTGCTCTTTTTTTTTTAGTAATTCATTCGCTATCTAATAAAGAATAGACAATTTTTTTGCTTCTCATTCTTATCCTTTTCTTGTCTTCAGTCGTTTTAAAAAAAAAGAAAAAAAATGGCAAACGATCGCGTGACGTACACATTAGGGGGTGCGCTCGGATGATCCACTACCGCGTTGCGATGAGATTTCAATCGGCGTGTGTGTTGCTCTCTCTCATTTCCGTAAACTTTTTTCTCTTTTAATACACAATTGTCTTGTCAATTGTAGTCTTCATCGTTTCTTTTTCTTTTTTTCTTTCTTTCTTTTTTACTTAGTCTTATACATGTATTTGGAAGAGTATAATCGACAAATTTTTTTTTCTTGCTAACAGCTAAGAGAGCGAGAAAAATCTAATAATATGAAAATTTTCGATGACAACGACTCTTATGTTGGCTCTAGCCCCTGATGATTGTATGGTGGATGCACACACGCACTAGACACTTGTTGATTGAAACATGTCGAGCTATTTCTAAAAAGTTTACTGTTATCTCTATTTTCCCTCGGGTGCTTATAATAGAAGGTGCGACACGCAGATCAGTAATGATGATAGTAATCTCTGTTTGGCAATTGAAAATAATAAATTGAACTAGCAAATAATGCCGGGTTTTTTTCCTTAGATTGTTATAGAAATTGATCATTTTTCATGTCTTTGAATGTTTTAAGAATAACAATAACACAACAGTATCCGATCTCATTAGAGCGATTTCTTTTTTTTTTTTTTGACAAACGAGTGTGATGTTTCTGATTCTTGAACTTTTTTTTCCTTTTTAGTTTATATACATGTATATATATATATATACTATATATGTATGTGTTGTTATATTTCATTTTCTTATTTCTTCAATCGACTTGCTCGCTCTTTCATTTCTCTCTTCGTCTCTATCGAGTTCTTTCTCACTCAAGTAGGCGGGCATCATGTCCGGAGAACAGAAACATTGAAATTGTGTGTGTATGTGAATAAAAGCAGCAATAGCGATGGTGACAGTTCTCTTAGTTTTTTTAATATATTTTTGATGTGAATATAAGGAGAATGAGAGAGAGAGAGAAAGTTTTTTATTTGCAAGTTTAAGTATAGGATCGATTTATGCGTTTTATGTGCTCTTTTTCATTCTATTCGATTCTTCGTACATATATTTTGATGGCAGCAGGTTTTGTCTGTTCTTCTTCCTTTTTTTTTTTTCTTTGCTATTCAAATCAAAGTTTAGAATGCTCGTTCGTTTTTTTGTTTTAAACAATAACATAACAATAGGAATATAGAGTATAAGAAAGAAAACGTTCTCAACTTGTATATTGATAAGAATTCCGAGTTGAGGTGACGTATGTTGTATATATATATGTTGACATTTTCTAATTTCAAGACATGATTGAACATGGCCTCAAGTTTGCATGCGGTCGCTGTTGTTCACCGGGCTCGAGAGAGAAAAAAAAGGAACATACACACTTGACAGACAATATCAAATAATAGTAGTATGTGAGAGAAAGAAAGGATGGAACAAAATTAAATTTTTTTTTTTTCTTTTTCTCACTCATAAAGAACACGACGTTTTTGTTGAAAGAGGTGAAGGGGACTCTCGGGAAGCGCGTGTGTGCACTTTTTTTTTAACAACACTCAGTAACCATTCATTCATTCTGTATTGTTGATTAAGTGAGAAAAAACAGGACTGTAGAAATGCAAAAATGAAGAAAAAATTTTAATCATCACTCATCGACTCTCATAAAACGAGAGAATAAAGAGCAAGTTTCTTTTTTTCCTTTTTTTTTTTTTTTTAAGATAACAGTCATTTTTTTTTTAACATTTTGTGTCTATGTGTGTTTTAATAGCATCGTCCTCATCTTGCGTACATTTTTTTTTCGCTCTTGTATTCTCTTTTTTTGATTTGAAAGTCAAATGAAACAGAACAGATGCCGATGTGTGAGAAGAGAGAGAGAGAGACAGGGAGAAGCAACTAACACCGGCCTCACTTCATTTGAAAATAACAAGTAAGTGTATGTAAGAATGTAAAATTGCATCGATTATAACTTCGTTCTTTTCTTTTTTTTTTATTTGACTATTTATTTTATTTAAATGTCTAAAAGAAATATATAAAGAAGATCAAAGCTGGTTTTTTTTTTTTTTCAATACTTGAAAAATTAAAATAAATAGAATATTCATTTTCATATTTGTTTTCTTTTTCTCATGATTGATTGAATTCTCTCGGTTTTCTTTTCTTTTTGATTATTCAAACATTGTATACACATCTGGAATGATCATTTTTCTTCTTTTTTTTTTTCGGAAAAAAAATGTAAATATAATATCTATTATCATCTGGATGGACATAAAATAAGAGATAGAATAGAAAAGATATTCAGTTAAGTATTTAGAATAATCAATAACTTTTCCGTTCTATATACTAGAAAATCTAATCTTGACACATCTGTTTCATCTCCTCTTGTTTTCTATGTCTTTGGTTTTTTTTTTTTTCTTATCTGGTTAAGTTGTTTGTATGTACAAAAGAAAAAGAACGAATAACGGATTATCCTTTACGATCATAGTTATACTACTTCTATTTTTTTTTCTTCTTCGTCTTGATAATACAGAAAAAATTCTTTTGGTCCTATTCTCATCTTCATCTTTTCTCTTTCCGGTAGATGCCATTTTTGCTTCTTCAATTTATGAGAGAAAGAAATATCTGTACAGATGCGTTATTACTATTGACCAAAATGCTTTTCTCAATCAATCAATCGATCTAGAAGATGAGTTGAACTTTTGCTCGCGCACGATCGCGTTCTTTTCCTCATTCACATCAAACTTTTTTTTTTCCAATTATTTATCTTCTTTCTTTTTCTTGTTCGTTTCTTCGCTCGTTCAATGTATCACAACGATTGACGGTTAACACGATCATATACATAAATATATTCCTGTTTGCAAGAATAGAACGAGAAGAACTGAACTCATAAAGCAAACTGATATCAGTACATTAGTAAACTACGTATAGTATTCTTCTGGATTACATCTTATTTTTTTTTCATATGTAGAATAGAAGAAAAAAAAAAAAAAGAATAGAAATGATGTTCCATTCTGTTTCTTTAACCGATTCATCGTTTGTATTCTATCTTGATATTTCTTCTTTTTCTTATTCTGTTTGTTCGGAATATTATTTTAGGAAAATTCTCGTTTTTTTTTTCTTTTCTTTATACGAGAAGAGAGAGAGAGAGAGAGAGAGAGAGAGAAAAGTTCGAGCTAAATAAGAGTATATGTACAAGCATTGACTGCATTAGTTTGTATAGTAAATGTCGAAGAGATTTTTTTTTTCTTCTTACATCCTAACCAAGCAAATACATTTATATGTAGAAAGATAGTATAACCGAGTGTGTTTCTTTATATTTTTTTTCTCATCGATTCCATCGTTTTTCTCGAGTGCTATAACAAAGAATTATTGATAATAATGGTCACATATTATAGCGAATCTAGAAGCAAACAACGACGGCTCAATTTTCCGGTAAAATCGATTGATGTTCAGAAACTTTTTTTTTCAAATAGACTTTTGTCTTGTATTTAAGTCTTTAATTAAAAGTAAAAAAAAAAAAGTAATTTCTTCTTTTAAATTTAGACAGAGCATACATCCGCTATCCCTTAGTTTTTTTTTTGTTCTCGTTTACTAATTCATTTATTTCGACGACAAGATAAGAGGGAGAATATAAATATATATAGACATCTTTAATCTACTATTCCTTTTGCTTATAGTCAAAGTTCTTTCTTTTTCTCTGTCGATGTGTTTTAAAATAAAATGATGTGAGAGAGAGAGAGAGAGACTAGTCCTTCCTTTTTTTTGCTGTGTAACCAAATTAATCTGAGACCGATGCTAGAACGATAGAAAAAAAAGAGATGAAAAAAAAAAACTGAATACGCAAAAGCAAAAGAGAAGAAGAAATTCATTAAGTTAAGGAACTATCATAGAATAAGACAAAAAAAAAAGATAGAAAGTTAGTTTGTTTGAAGCTAAGACAGAAGTTTTTTCTTTATCTAATCCATATTAATAATATTTTTATAATTGATGTCCTTGTATAATATACATTTAAGCAATATGTGCATTTTCTTTCTTTTCTTTTCTCACCATCATCGATCAACCACTAAAAAAAAAAGGTAATTTCAAAAAAACAACAAAAAATTTTTTTTTTTATAAAATCATTCAAGCGAAACTTAGTTGGGTCTGTTAGCCTTCACTTTCTCTTTTATAAGGTTTTTTCTGCCTGCTCGTGTTCGTCTTTTTTTTTTTTGATTTGCTTCTTGAAGGTAAAATATCGACATTAACTGCGCATTGAAAAAAAAATTTGCAATCATCATTTTCATCATAGTCAGTCCACCTTCATGAAAAAAAAAACTAATGCAAACAATAAGTCTGTCTTATATAAAAAAAACAGTGATGATAAAAAAAAAGTAATAAAGAAAAAGAAGAGAGAGAAAAAAAGATAGAAACAATACAAATACTGTTTTATATATATAGATATATATTCGATTTATTCATTCATTCATTTCACATCGCTTTTTTTATATTATATTGTCATCGATGCGTGTTATATATTAGTATGCTTGACAACAGTGTTTATTTGAATCTACTTTTTTTTTTTGTTTGTTTTATTCGATTTTATAGAGGGTGAGTGGATACGCAAAAAAAAAGTTGTCTTTTTGAGATATGAGGATTAGGAATGATAATAATCGTTTTTTAATGCCATATGTGTGCTTAAGATTTAAAACCGAGATGCCGCTCATCATTAGAATGGCATAAATACATAGAAAAAAAAACAAGCATCATCCTCTCAAGATTTCAATCATCACATGCACTTTTTTTTCTCTATCTATCCTATCGCCATATAATTAGATTCGGTCTTTATGTGGCGGTCATCAATAGAATACAAGAAAAAAAAAACTCGAAGACAATAATGAAAGAATTGACTTTTCTTTTCCTACTATTGGGATTTGTTGGAAAAAAAGAGAAAGAATAGAAAAGAAAAGAAAAGAAACTAAATTTCAATTTACACTCGTTTTTCCTTTATTTATTTCAGATTCAGTCATATGAAAATTGACTGAAAAAAATAAAAATAAAAAACTTTCTAAAAATAAAAAAACGAAAATTTCACTATGACAGCATGCGATATAAATGGAGCCACAATAAGATTTAAATTTTAAAAAAAATTAAACCGAACAAAATAATGATGGAATCAACAAATACAACTACTGATCAACAAACACCACCAACAATACCAATTAATAATAGTAGTAGTCGACGGAAACAAAGCAAACCAAATAGGTAAGTGTAAATTCATATTTCATTTTTCTTTTTGTTTTTTTTTTCTTTATTTTTTTCAAAAAACAGCAGTATGACAGATGGTTATTGTTATAAAAAAATTTACAGATCCATTTATAATCGAACGAGAATAATAAAATCAATAATACAAGTAGTAGACTCAAACTTTATTCTACAAACATTTATCTCGTTCTCTTTCAATTCATTGGTTCTATATGTGCGTGTGTGTGTGTCCGAAATTACAATAAGTTCTAATAAAAAAAAAAAAAAAAAATGAATGTTTAGAGAGAAAAAGAAACGCACACATACACACATTTACACAAATGATAGGATGCTAGGACTCCCGTTCGTTTCACTAATGTTAATAGTTCTACTCTGAGAAAAGAAGATGCGAAGGAGAAGGAAAAGAAGAAAAAAAAACTGAAACTGTGTGTGTGTATGCTAGGATTATTGATGAGATGCACTGACAATGCACATATAAACGGAAACGAAACTCATCAAGTATTTGCCTCTAACAACGGACGAACGACAATAAGAGAGAAACAGACAGATAAAGATAGAGATAGACCCAAAAAAAAAGAAAAAAAAGAAGAAACAAATCAACAAAAAAAAAACTCATAAATAAAGGAAAAGAGAGCGGGAAACAAACTCATTCAAATGCAAATACATGCGTCAATGAACGACATTCAAGCTTTAAGAAAAATAATAAATCATCTATAAAATTTTTGAAAAAAAAAAGAAAACCAATATATATATATATATATAATGTATATCAAAGCAAGCATAGTAACGAGCTGTTCTTATTACCTTTATATTAACCGTTAAAAATATTTTTTCACGCTTTTTTAAATACATATTAAGATTTAATTAACTTGACATATATAAGATCATATTAAATCTGAAAATAAGATTTCTGTATTTTGTTTTTTTTTTAATAGAAATTTTCATTTGAATCTTAAGTATTAAATAGATATATCAATCTTTTCATTGCATAAGCTTATTTCAATGTTGACATGGCAAGATTTATGAGAATCAATTTGTAAATTCCCTTTGGAATAACAAAAAAAAAAAAAACTAAAAATAAAAAAAAAGTAGCAACTTTGATACATTAGTACTTTTCTGCCTCTTTTTTTTTTTCTCAGCCTAAAGGAAAATGGAAAAATGAGTTTTTTTTTTTTCTTCTATCTCAATCTTATTTAATATTAATAGAATGTCGAAAAAACATCTATTGAATAATTCATTAAAATCAATTATTATTTAGATTTATCTTTTCTAATAAATTTCTATTGAGTTTTTACTTTTATTCATATTTTTAAAAACGATAATAAGAAAAAAAAAGAAAATATTTCATTGAAATCATATAATTTAATTTAAAATTTAAATATTAAAATTATAAATTTAGACTTGAACATGTTGTTCTTGAAACTGCATCGACATGCGATACAATAAATTCATCATCAATTCTTCCACCATTAACACAATATCATGTAGCTGCTGAACAACAAGAAGGTGGTATTGGTGATGATGATTCCGATCGTATTAGTTTAAATTGTGAAGATGGTTCATTATCATCACATTCAACAGGTGAACATTATGCTATGGAAGATATTATTAATCGTTCAAGACGTTCATCACATCAACATCAATCACGTACAATTGATAAAACAAATTTTGATGAAAATATTGAAAGAATGTTAATTGAAGAAAATCAACAACAAGAACATATTGATCATAATAATGAAACAATTGGTATACTTGATTTTAGTTTAAAAATTGATGAAGCAAATAAACTTTCATTAAATTCAACAAATCGTTCACGTTCAATAAATACAACAGGAAAATCACGTTCATTAAAACGAAAACATCAAAATGATACTATAGATAATAACAATGGAACAATAACAATGCCAACAAGAATATTTCATGCTGATGCTTTTTGTGCAATTTGTCGAAAGGTTCGCAAAAAAAAACAAAAATTAAAATTTTCATTCTTTTTAAACTTAATAATTTTTTGTTTTTTTTTTCAAGGAATTTTGTAACAAATATTTTCTAAAAACTCAGTAAGTAAAACATGTAAATCAATATATACAGTAATGAGCAAAAGTCTACTATCAGAGATGGAAACAGTTCAGATTTTTCCAAAATTTAAACTAAAATTGATTTGAAATACTTTCGAACTGATTCTATCTCTATCTTTCACTTCCTCGTAACTCGACTACTATACATACTATAGCTGAGTAAATTTGCGTACACATACTCCAGTAACGAGGGAATATTTTCACAGCTGTCAAATTGCTTTTCGATCGAGACGATGTTTATTTGATGACTATTAGGAATGTTTAGAATGGTTTGCTTATTTGAGTCTTCGTTTTTTGTAATATCAACTTTCGACTTTAAATTTTGTACGAACAATTTTCTTAATGAGATTAGTTGATTATGTAAGTTTCAGCTTTGTTTAGTATCTCCTATTCTGAGATATTAGAGAAGCTGAAAAATTCAGTAAAATCAAGAATGAAGATCCAGAAAGGTAAACCATTCTAAACATTCCTAATACTCATCAAATAAACATCGCCTCAATCGAAAAACGATTTGACACCTGGAGAGTACCCTGGTAAGACATGAGCGTACCTCGATTGTCTGAATAGAATGGACCTATTTATACTTTTAACTTCATAACCCTGAAAAAGAAGAACATTATGGGTCGATTCATTCTTTATTATTTAGTGGTTTATTCCGATTACTTATCGTATTAATTTCATTAATCCTTCCTAGCATTATACCTATGACCATTCGGGTGAGAGAAAAGCTATTTGTTGACTTATGAAAACGTCTGTAGTTGAGAATTATTATCTACAAGTTTCATGAAAGAATCTTCATAGCAAACTTCGATTAAATTACCTGATCCTTTAACTAAAAAAGAAAAACAAAAAAACAGCATAGATTAGATTCTAATTGTATGCTAAAATATCAAGAATTAGTCATATACTTAATAATAGATAACAAAAAATTGAGTAAACAATTTTTTTTTAGACTAAAAGTCTTGAAGTAAAGATAGACACTCTTTATCATAATTCTCATTGTATTTAGTCAAATTGAAGTGACTTCATGTTTCTAAACTAAATTCTTTGTGCAGTATTTTAACGAGATTTTCTTCTTCCGATGGGTCGAACACACATAGTATGTGATACAATAATGAGAGAATTCCAAGAGGATCATCCAGATCTTTAAAGAGGTTCTGCCTTCATACTAGACAAAACATTCAGTATGCACACACAAATTTTCAGACTTTCAGCATATGTAATAGCCGAGATATAGGTAGGAGGTTGGGAGACTTCTCTGCACTAGGATAAATTTTTTTTTCTTTGCTATTAATCTATCTCAAATTATTTTTAACCTGTTATCTAAAATCAATATTAAATTCTACTTTAAATGTTCATATTATATTACATATAGAGATAAATACATATATATATATATATATTTATAAAAAAAAAACAAGTTATTTATAGAATAAATAAATAAAAATATTTTTTGTTTTATTATAATATAGTTTGGCTAATAAACATGGTATATTTGATCATCAATCTATTGGACCATCTGTTTCAACTCCAAATTTAACATCTATACAAGGTAATACTGATACAAATAATGATTCAAATCTTCAACATCCATTTACTGTTATATCAACATTATTACATAATGGTCATGAAGATTTTTCATCATCACCAACATCACCATCATCTGATATGATACAAAATCACCAAAATAATGATGATGAAAATGAAACTGAATTAACTTCATTAAGACATGAAATGAATGGTGTTATTGCCGGTGATGACGATAATAATAATGATAATAATAATCATGATCATGAACAAGATGATAATGATGATGATGATAATGATGATAATGATGATGATGATGATGAACAAGATGGAACAAATACAAATTCATTAATTAATCTTCCACAAAAAATTGCAACTATATTATGTAATGATAATAAAAATATGAATTCAGTAACAATATTAAATGATAATGATGATGATCAAAATGATTTATTAACAAATTCTCCAACAAATAGTTTAGATTTTCAACAACAACAAGCATCATCATCAACACAAATAATAAATTTACCATCAACACCATCATCAACAACAACAACAACAAATTTATCACGACAATCTTCAGCTAAATTACTTGAAGATTTTTGTGATATTTGTCAAAAACATTTTTGTAATAAATATTATTTACGTGTAAGTCATTTCGAAACTTGCTCTTATAGTCTTCTTTTTTTTTTTTTGAACAATATTTTATTGAAATTTTCTCTTCCGGATGAGCGATTTCAAACTCCAGGAGGTCAAACAACTATTTTTAAAAGTATAGACATATCGTATATAGCACAATAACTAAAAAAAAAGAAACTCCAGGAGGGCCTCACAGATCTTCGTAGAGACACCGCCCTCTTGGTCCACACGCCGGATAATTGAATATGTTATAAATTAAAAAGGCAAATCTATAATTAATATTTATATCATAAATAGAAAGTTTATCTTTATTCATTATCAGTGGTGTCTCGAGCCGGTGTGACCTCGCCCCCAAATCTTGAAAAATATTCGTTTGTTTTTTTTTTTCATTAGGGATTTTATTGATAAATTTTCAATTATAATTATTATATAGATTTCTAAAAATCAGAATTTATTTATTTTGAATATTTCTATATTTAGAAACATAAATTGGATGTACATGGTGTTCAAACTGATTGTAATATAAAGCCATATAAACGTATTGATAATAATTCTTTAACATCAAAAAATTCTCCACCATCAACATCATCTCAACAAAATTCTCCATCTATACAATTACCATCTTCATTTCCAAATGTTGCATTTAATCGTATGTAGAATTTCTTCAAATATCAGATTTTTTCTATTACTCATCAAATGAATATTGTTTCTGTCGAAAAAAAGAGATTTGACATCTTCAAAAAAGTTTCTTCATAAGTATTAGAAAACTTTCTTTTTTTTAAATTTTAGCATCGTCTGTTCAACAGAGTCTTGGTATGTTACTTAATCCAATATTTTCTCCACTTGTTCAATCTCAAACAAATACCGAACAAACATTATTATCATCATCAAATAAACGTCGTCATACAGATAATTCAAATGAATCATCATCATCATCATTATCATTATCAAAACCACAATTTCCACAATCATTATTAACTGTTGCGTCAGATGTATTTGCTAATCAATTAAATTCTGTAACACATAGTTCAACAACACCAACAACACCAACAACAAAATCTCAAATAAGTACATGTCATTTATGTGGAAAAAAATTTCAAACAAATGATTATTTACAATTACATTTGATGAATAAACATCAAATAACAACAGATATACAAAATTTTGATAGTCAACAACAACAACAACGAACAAAAATGTCAAATTTAATTAAATCATCTAATGGTACATTAAATAGTAATACAGTTAAAAAAATTAAATTAGAAACAAATGAAATACCATCATCATCATCATCAACAACAACAACAACAACAACAACAGTTATTAAAGCATCATCACCTATTGATACAATGACATCACCAAATCCTTCAGCTGTTATACCAGGTATTGTTGATACATATTTTGCTGCTAAAATGGCTGATCGAGTTTCGTGTGATATATGTCACAAGGTAAATTAATTTACTTTTTTTTTCAATTTATATTCAATAGTAAACAAACCAAACAATTTTTGTTTTTTATCATTACAGCAAGTATGTAATAAATATTTTCTTAAAACACATAAACTTAAAGTACATGGTGTTGGACCTGATCCAATGGTTACATCATCATCAGTTACAATAACTAATTCTGAAACATCTGATGATAATATTGAACAACAACAACAACAATCCCTATCATCAATTGATGGTAGTCCACCACAACTTGTTGTCGATGAAATGAATACATCAAATATTGAACCAGGCGTTATACCAAGTCCAGATACATTAACAAATTCAGTTAATAGTTTTATTAGTACAAATAATAATATTAATAATACAACAAATGGTTCAATTGAACAAGCAACAACAAGTATTTGTGAAATATGTTCAAAATCATTTCCAACAAAATTTCTTCATGTACATATGAATAATGTACATGGTATACAACAACAACCAATATCATTATCAAATGGTACAACATCAACTAATAAAAATATTTTAGTTACAAATACAATTAAACGACCATTAACAAATGGTAATAATCTTACTGGAAATACTAATGTTCGTTTAAAACAAACACCACAAGTTCAATTACGTGTTACATGTCAAGTATGTAAAAAGGTTAGTATATATAAATAATAATCAAATGAAATAGGAGAAAACAAAAAAAAAAAAGATTTGGTTTTTTTGTTTTAAATATTATTAAGAATGATAAATTTAAATTATTCTTAAACCTAATATGAACACTTTTAGGATTACGATTATGTTATTCGCCTGAAATCTATACGAATCCCAATTAACAAAAAACTAAATATATATATATATATATATATATATAATATATGATGTTGTTACTAGTTTAATCATATGAACATGTGAAAACTCGAAAAGAAAGAACAAACAGAAAAGTAGTTAGTTTAAATTATATTTATCTAGTCTTATCATTCTCTATTTTCGAAGCATTTGAAATCATCCATGACTATTTAGTATTTATATATAATTTGAACTGCTCGATATACGAAGATCAATTACGTATGATTGACTGATGTTATCAATGTTCTGTACTAAGTGTCCCCAATATATACCTAAAAGGATATGGTTTGATTAAAATGTTATGAACTTATAATATAACAATGAATCTCATTGGAATCAGAGCGAATTTCAGGTAGTCTCAACAAGCGTTCGCATATATTTCGATATGATCTACTTATAGAAATAATAATTAGACGTAATTGCTAGATATTATAAGTATATTCTACTAGTCTTTATTAGAGTACATGTCTGGAAGACGATGAGTGTATTTAAAACAGTATAATGAAATTGGCCGAGGTTCGTGCTAACTTCAAGTAGTTGTGCCAAGATTAAATTTTGTTTTCACAATTATATTTTAGATGATCGTCACGGTTGAGTGACTACACTTGTCTGCGTGTATTCAAACTAGGGTACCGCCAGGATAAGTTACTAAGAGCTGTTTATCTCGAATTACACATCCAATAGGATGCTGACTAAATTGCGACATAGACCTATCTTCGTGACTAGTATGTGATTAGTCAATGTGTACGGTGAGCTTGAGAGCAAGAATTTTGCATCTGTCCATAACTACAGCTAGTATTCGTTGTGAGGAAGATATCGAGCTAATGAATTTGCCGCTAAGTAGTATTTCATATATCAAGTTCTATTAGATAAAAAAGCTCAACTCGATGAGTTTTTATTTTTGAATATTTAAGATATTGAAAGACTGATTGGTTATATGATATGCATACATTGTTATTTTGTTTTTAAAATTTACCAAATACAATTCTTGTCTCAAAGGAAATAAGTTATATTAGAGAGTTTGATTGCTTATTTATTTATTCACTATAAATATTCAATAGTATAAAAAACAAAAACTGATCAATACTATTCCCGAGATTGATTTCGAGATATAAATTAAGATATTAAACATTGTTTTTTTAATTTTAATTTTGTTTTTTTTTTCTTAGGAATTATGTAATAAATATTTTTTACGTGCTCATATGCGTAATGTTCATAATATATCTGTGGATGATTTACGTTTAATTCAACAACCATCAACAACATCAAGTACAACATCTCAATTATCACCATCATCAGATTCACAATCATCGAAAACAGCACTTTCATTATCTTCAAATATTTTATCAGCAACATCTACGATTCCAACTGATATAAATGTTGTATCAACAAGAAAATATTCATTAACAAATGATAATGATTTAAATGGTCATATAACTGATAGTAATGAATCAGAAAATATTAATTTAACAAAAGAAACAAATAATTATTCATCATCATTAATAACAACGACTAAAATATCAACAAATGACAATAACAATAATAATAATAATAATCGTCTTTTGTCTATGCAACCTTTCTTAGTTGAAAGTGATGATGATGTATATAAAGATTTATTTGTACCATGTATGGTTTATTTACCTTGTCGTCATCGTGTTACAAAACCATTGGAAGTATCATTACGACTTAAACCTGTTGATAATACAACTTCGACAGCAGCAACAGCAGCAACAGCTATTATAGCTGATTAATATTTATCTATATATATAAATTTGTATGCGCATGTATCTTTCGAAGCTCACGTTCAGATATCTTTTAACCCTCTGTCTCTCTTTCTCTTATTGTCTTATATATATACATATATATATATGTGTGTGTGTGTTGAGCTAGTCTACACATCTACTCTATCGAACAGTTTTGTTGCAATCCTTATTTTTGTATCGCAATGGTCGCTCGGTTTCCTTACTTACATCTCGCATATGCGAATATAACGAACAAAATCCCATGACACACTTTATGCGTGTATGTATAAATATATCTATATATGTGTGCAGTGCAGTGCAGTGCAGTGTAGTTTCTATATATATATATGTATGTGTGTATGTGAGTGCGATTCTTCTTTTTTTTTTTTTCATATAGATTTGGTTTTCTTTTTTTTTTCTTCTCTTCTTTTTTTCTTCTCTCATGACAAAGAACAATGCTTGTAATGTGTTTTGTGTACATCTGGTTTAGTATATGTCTATCATTTCTGTAAATCTTTCCTTTCTTTTTGATTTACTTTCATTTTATCCGGCTTATGTTTTCTTTGTAAACGAACAACTGAAAAAAACAAACAAACATCTATTCGTTATTGCTTCACTTTTACCTGTTCTTCCCCTCCCGTTTTTTTTTGTGTATCGTGCAATTGAGAAAAAAAATGTTTTTTTTTTTTTCTTTTTTTTTTTATGTAATTTTAAAAACAAGCAGAACAATAATAATAATAATAATAATAATAATAACAACAAATAATACACATCTATGCCATATATCTGTTATCGTCTCATACTTTCTCTCCGTTTTTTCTTTTTCTTGTTGTTATGAAGATCTCTTCTTTTTTTCTTTCTTTTTTGACTTTTGGGTTTTTTTTCGTTTTTGAAAATAACTCTGCGTATTTCGTTTTTTTTTTTCGTGTGTATCGTTTCTTGCTGTGTGTGTGTGAACAAAGTAAACGAACAAAATGATATACTTCTTTGTAAGATTGCAATGGATTTTCATTAAACTATTTAAACGGGATGATGATTGTAGCTCAATATTCTGAGATTTTCAATTGAACAAAATGAAGAAAGAAATAGATATTATTAAAAAAATGACGAATTCAAATAATTGTTTTTTATTGGCTAAATTTGTTAGCAGATATGTCTTTTATTTCGGTTGAACTCTTTCGATACAAAAGAATCTTCTTATTTGAATTGTAGATATATCTTCATCCTATGTAACAATGATGAGATCGGTTTGGTTTAAATTTTGAAAAACGTGAAACAATCCATGTACTACAGTTATTCTTCTTTCTCATCAGTAGGAAACATTAAAAAAAAATGAAACACTTGTAGTCAAGTTGAAGCTTTACATAAAACTCATAGAATAATCAATGTTACAGAAAAATAAAAGATAACACCATAGAAACTAGAAAGTTGTAGGTTTATATTTTTCTAAACTCGGATCTGAAAGAACCCACAAGTCTCTAATAGAGAGCTTCAGAAAAAGTCAATTCTTAATAATCGATTTTTTTCTATCACAGTTGTTCAAGTTCAACTTGGAATTGAATTCAAACAAATGTTGAAAACTACTTCCATTTGACTAGCAGAATACATCATAACCGTATTTTCTTCACATCTCGATGTATATATTTCAGATGTATCAGTTTCCATATCATCCGTAATATGACATTAAGTCTATTGAACACACATGAAATAGATTTGAAATTATCAAATATTTTAAAAAGTAAAACATTTCTTATCGTTCATCAAAAAGAAAACACGCTATTTAGTTTACAAAAATCAAGTTTCAGTAATAATCAATTTATTCGACAGCATAGAAATAAAGCAGCATGCTGCCATTAGAATTTAACGTTCATCTTGAATAAGATTATTATTTGACTTGACAGGATACAATTTTAAAGAATCGAATATTTGTTCATAGTCAATTTTTCAAAATATTTCATTTCTACATATTTTTCAATAAAAGATTGAGTACGAGTTCATATATTAAATGAAGTTAGTGTTACTTCATTGGAAAAACCTATCGATGAAATCAATGTTACATTTTCTTTATAGACAATATCAACATGTTCTCAATGAGAAAATTGATATTTACCCTTTGGAACTAAATTTAGTAACAATTTTTCATCGATAACTTCATCCTTTTCTCGTTATAATACAACTAATTAAAAAATAACAACAAGCCAATTATATATATATAGAAAAAATGTAATTTCACTTAGTTTCAATAAGAAAAATATCGATCAGATTTTAGGCCATATGAATGTTGAGTTTTACAATTTGTTGAAATTATTGAAAATATCTTGGGAATTTAATCCATATCATTCAACAGATATTTCTAGACAAAGGATAGTTTGTTTTTGCATTGACCGTAAATGTTTGTCCGATAGTCGATAATAACTTTCTTGTAAGTTCCATATTTTTGGCTGTTGTAAAATGATCAAAAGAAGTTGTAATTGTAAGTTTGTCATAGCAATTGATATGATGTTTCTCAATTAAAATTTGAGTGGGGTATAACTAAAAAATACTTTCGAATTTGAAAAATAACATTGATTAAGAAACAGTAAAATATAAAAATCTTTTTGTTTTTTTGACAAAAATGAATTCATTTTGTACTTAAACAAGATTTTTATTTTCATCAACAAGAGGAACTTTAATAAACATGACTGCTATTTTATCTATTGATATAGATGAATGAATATAAACTTTGTAGTCTATTGAATAATTTCTATTTTTTTCTTTTATAATTAAAGATGTTATATTCGAATCTCTAATGAGAAAAGTGTGATTGAATCAAGTCGAATATATCATATGAATCATTAGTTGTAAATACAAATAATTGAATTAATTATTTAGATATCTATAAGATGTACTTGAAGATGACATCTCTAGAGAAAACAATATCTTACTCATGCTCTAATACACAAGTTAATAAAGGCTATATTATATCATTTATTGTAAACATAATTTCCAATTGGTAGCAATTGTAACCATTGTATTACAAAGCTTTGAAAAAGTTATACAGTTGTATTAACTAATACAAGCAGCTAGAACATTCGATAGAACGAACAAAAATAATCAAAAAAAAACAAAATTAATTTTTTTTTCAATAAAAATAGATTTGTAAGCTACAGCAATTTTATATTTATTATGAATAATAAAACATTCGGAAATACGTATCGAATAGAGAGGTGATCGATACACAATAAAATAACTATTTTTTCTTTTCTATAACATTTGACTGTACTTATATAAATAGATTGAATATTCTTTTTTTTGTTTCTTACGGAATAAAATCTCTAAAATCAATAATTCTTTATTTTACATATTGTAAATCGTTTTATTTTAAGTTTATTACTTGAATGTAATCAAAGAATATTGAACAAAAATGTTTGCTCATTTATGTACACATTAATGCTTGATTAACACAAAATTCTTAGTGCATGTTATTCTAACAAACAATATTAATTCAAAGCACTTAATGACTTATATATAGAAATAAAATGATGCAAACAATCATAGTTTGTAAATATATTCAAATGGAAATTACTTTTGATATATAATTTTTAGAAATTCTAAACAATCATTAACGACCTCTAGAATAAATAGAAATTCTTGATATTGAAACAAAAAGAAAAACATTCAATTCATTTTCTGTTTTTTTTTTTTCTACTTGGATAATGTAAATTATTTTCTTGAATGTATTTATTTACAAAAAAGGAAAAAAAACTATTGAAAAAAATTTGAATATAGTCATATATTTTAACGAATTAATTCAATAGTATAAGAATAATTTTCAGTTATATTTGCTTGTAATGTCATATTTGATTTGATTGATGAACCATCTTGAATAAATTTATGTTTATCTAATATAATCAATTTAATATTTTGATAAGAATGAAATCCTCTTTGTTCATATTCAATATTAATTAAACGATTTTTAAAATTTATTATTTGTAAACATATTGTATAAGTATATCGTGTACGAGTCATAAAAACACCTGGTGATATATTTTTATCTAATGAATGTTTTACTTTTGATTCAGTTTCATTAAATGTAATCGAAGAAATTAATGTTACATTTTCTTTATAAATAATATCAGCATCTTCTCCAATTGAAAATTCATATTTATCATTTGCAGCTAAATTTGGTAATAATGTTTCACCAACAACTCGATCATATTCTCGTATAATACAACTAATTAAAATAAAATAATAACAAAACTATTTTATATATATATATATATATAGGAAAACATACTTTCCATGAGAAAGATATCGATCAGATTTTAGACGATATGAACGTTGAACTTTACCATTCGTTGACATTGTTGAAAATATTTTTGAAATTGATCCATATCGTTCAACAGAAACTTGTGGACGAAACATAGGTAAGAGATAATTTGTTTTTGCATTGATTATAAATGGTTGATCAATAGGAAAAACATATAAACCAGCTAATTCTTTTCCTTGTTCAATAGAAACTTTATTAGCTACATCAGTAAAAACCATTTGCATTGCACTACTTTGTGGTTGATGATATGATTCACCACCTGATCGAGATTTTCGATATGATCGATCATATTGTAAATGATGCATTTGTAAATTAATATCTCCACAAACAAGTTCAGCTTGATCAATAAATACAGATGATTTTCCATCATTTCGAATATTAGCCATAGCAATAAGATTACTTTCATTATTATTTAAATTTAATTGATATTGTGTTCGCCAATTAAGATTTGATTGAAGATAACTTACAAATACTTTTGAATCAGTACTTGTATATGTAAAATTAACATAATGTGTTGCTTTTACTGGTTGTTCAAAATAAAAAATTTGATTATCTGGTACAGTAAAATATAAAGATTGTTGACTATCAATTGATTTATCTTGTATTTTAACTAAATGATTTACTTCATCAATAAGAATTCCTTTAATTAATTTAATTGTTTTATCTGATGATATTGGTGAACGAACATAAACTACAGTACCATTAAGTGTTTTCTTTTGTTCTGTTATTGTTTGTAATGTAATATTAATATTTTCACCAAAGAGTGTTATTGAATCCGATCGAATATAATTCCAATCATCATCAGTGAATTCAAGTGGTAATTTTTCAAGAGGTTGAATTATTTCTGCTAGATTAGAATAAATTCGTGTAGTATAAGGTACATTGTTAATGTTTGCACTAGTTAAAAGTGCGTAAAGAAGAACAAGCCAAACAGACATGATTATTGTGAATGTGTACAATGAATAACACATTTGTTTTCGTCGGCTGATTTATATATGTATATATATATATATATATATATCAGGTTATACATGTTCTACCGTCCTTTTTGTTCATGTAATCTACTCTGATTTGTGGGCTTATTTTGACGAATATTGTGTTTTTGTTATTTTAAATGAATCGATTAGACATAAATGTTAGAAAACAACATTGCTGCTAGAATTTATTTGAAGCACAAAAAAAAAACAAAAGAAGAAAAAGAAAAGAAAATTTTAAATCATATTAAAAATACAAATTGTTGATATTTGTTGATTAGTTTTATCATTCCATTGTGCACATACATGAAGATCACCTTGAATATAAATTTCTTTTTTTAATAATCCATTTTTATATTCATCTTTATTTGGTATAATATAATCATCACCATTTTTAATTTTAATTAAAATAGCATCAGGTATTTTCATATGAATAAATAAATATTCATTTTTTTTTATAAGACGTCGAAATGGTTCAATTAAAATACATTTATATTCAAAAAATGATTGATATATTATTGGAAAAGTAATTGCTTGAATCATATTTAATACATTTAGTTGCATATAAATACTATCTTGATATGTTGTTTCATTATTTGTTTTTGCATAAATTCTTATCTCATAAAGTCCATTAGTTGGTGGAGCAAGAAAACAATTTATTGTATCTGTTTGATATATATCACGTTGACATAATGTATATAAATGACATGGATATTCAATATTATCGATTTTTAATGATGCATATAAATCAACATATGCAGGTGTTTTTATAGAAATTTTAAATATATTTTCATCTGTTTGATTATAACCTTGTTTTGGTGCTAATAAACTTAAATTTAATCGATAATAATTTGATTTAATTATAGGTAAACTAAGAAATTCTTGTTTAGTTATTTTAGGTTGAAGTAATTGATAATCAGTTGAATAATGTGTATAAATAAATTCTTCAGATGATGTTAAAAAATAATAATCTTGAATTTGATTTGTATTATGATTAATACTAACACTCCATGTTGGATCAACTAAATATGTATATTGATCAAGTACAATAGCATTCCATGAATGTGTACATTTTTTTAAATCTTCATTTTTTTTAAGAAAATTTTCTCTAATATAACCTGAAATTTTCAAACATTGAATATTTAATAATAAACAACATTCATAATAGAGATTAACAAAACCTTGACATGAACCTATACGATTTTGAAAAACATTTTCAGCTGAATTATTTTGACAATAAATATCATGTGATATATTTTGACCTATCCAACAAAAAAGTAACCAAGCATTTTCGAAATCATTTGTACCACATGCTTGAATTTTATTCACAAGAGAAGATATTGAACGAACATTTGTCCATTTTCGTACAGTGTCACGTAAATATCGATTAACAACAATTGTATCACGCTGTTGTCGAAAAGCTGCATCAACACGTGTTTGATTTAGATTAGCAGTAATTTTAACTTCATTATTAGTAATCTTAGTATTTGACTTATGATGATTTGTTATATTTGTTCTAGTATTAGGAGTCATAGATCGAGAATTATGTTCGCGAAGAGCATCAATAACGGCTTGTTTGATAAGATCAATAGATGGTGTTGATCGTTGTTGTATTAGTGTATCAACTAAAACTTGTTTTTGTTCAATAAATAAATTATTTAAAGCAATATTATCATTTTTATTTGTTGTTGCAATATATTTTTCTATAGTTTGTATAAGAATATCTTCTAATTGATTAAGTGTATTAACATCAAACGAATTTGTTTGAGATTTATCAATATTTTTTGATAAAGTTTGTTGTAATTCTTGTTGTATTGCTTGAATTAAAGTATGTTCGAATTCTTTTGTTGATATATGTTCTTGAGATTCTAAAGTTTCGTTTACAATTTGTTTAATAATATTAATTGAAGATGTAGTAATTGTACTAATATGTTGTTCAAGTAATTGAGTAAGTGATTGTTTTTGTTCATTAAAAATTTGAATTATTTCTTGTTTTTGATTGTCTATGGTTGTTTCTATAGATGTTTTCTTTTTTTTTTTAATAGAAGAATGTTTTTCTTTAGTAGTTTCTTGACAAAATTTATCAGTTAATACTTTCTGATTAGTTTTTACCGTTTTATCCAGTGTCTGATTAGTCTTTTTATATTTCAATGGACTATAACGACGATGATGTATCTGATTTAATATCTGTTGTTGTTGTTGTTGTTGTTTAGTACGAAGATTAATGTCAGTAGTTATTGTACAAGAATGACTCGTCTTTGGTCGATGTTCACGTGAAATAAATCGTTGTGTAGAGTTCGAACGTTGACTACGAGGAGATGATGTTCTTGAAACATTAGCTGATTTACATCGAATAGATACATCTTCGGGAAGAGAATGATAATTATTATTATATTTTAAATTTTTCATATGACGATTCAAAACATGACATGTCGAAGAACCAATTTTTAATGAATATGACACATCAGAAAAATTCTTATTGCTTTTTGCCATGTTGAAAGTAAAATAAAATGATTGTATATTTTATTATTATTATTTTTTTTTGTGAAAAATCAATTACCTTTACATAGAAAAAAAAAAGAAATGAGACAATAAAAAGAACAATCAAATGTTGTTTGAAGGACATTGAAAGAAGAAACAAAAAGAAATTTATTTATTGTCAAATGATTTTTTTCTTTTTTTTAACAAAGAATTTAACTATACTTTTCTATTGATGACAACCAAAAAAAAACAAATCAAAGAAGTTTGCTACAAGTAAAGAATGTAATCTACGGTTTCCTTCAATATTCATTTACTTAGTAATGAAAATAAAGAACATTAATAATTTTTTTTTTTTGAAAATAATGACATGTGTATTGTCAAGATGATATCAGACACTTTTAAGACTAATTTTTTCTACAGTTACATTAGCAATATTTCATTTATTATTATTCATTTTATAAAATAATCTATTTTTTTAAAAAGAATTAATTCTTCATGTAAATAATGATGTATTTAGCTACTTGTAAACGGAGTTATAATTTTAAAAAGATATAAATTAATCTTTATAATTTATAATAAATATGTTCAATTCTTTTTAAACAATTATCATTGAATTATATGTTATTTAATCATTCGGCTTCATTCACAATAAATATATTATTATTTTTCTTGTAGAATGAAAGAAATTATTCTTTACATCATTAACTATTCTTTTGTGTTTCGCAACAATACATTACATCATCAAATGATAATATAGAAAAAATAATTATGTTGTTCATTGTTCCTATTCAAACTGATAATCAATTGATTTAATGATTTTTTTTCATTAGAAAAATTCTATACAAGATTTATAAATCAATTATGATGTCTAACAATAGATCGAAGATATAAAACATATTACATAAATTGTGGAGAATGCATAGACATAATGCATATACAATTGCTTTTGTTAGATATATACTCCACAGAGATTTTGGAAGGAACAAATCGAGATTTTTGTAGAAATTTTGTCTATCCATATCACATATGTGTTCACACTATCGTTGGTAGCACTTACGAGTTTCAGTTACAGGTAAAAACGATTGAAGAAAGTAATTTCTACTGAAATTTGAATTATTCATTAGAAAGAATTCAAATTAACCGAGAAGAAAATAATTTCAGCATATATTTTACTAATAAAAATTTACCTTATAACTAAGGCTAATATAGGTGACTCCGACGCATCAACATTATCAGAAAACGTCGAAAATAACTCAATTCTGGCAGTTTTGACAGACTTCAAAAATATTCACCCGTTTTAATAAAATACACGATCAAACAATGTTTTAAAAAACAAGCCGTCGGTAAAACGCACATTATACTGATCGGTATACTGACGATAGTTTCTCGGTAGTTATTACATGCGTAATTGATGTTCGATGCTTTATAGTCACTAATGAATCGTTTTGAAAATAGTTGCTAAAGAAAAAAACTATTCCTATTGACGCATTCATTAAACCATTTATTATTTTAAACAATTTATTCATTGAATAATATTCTTATACAGACTTTTTCAGACCTAAT
This sequence comes from Rotaria sordida, assembly GCA_905250125.1. Classification (NCBI taxonomy): domain Eukaryota; kingdom Metazoa; phylum Rotifera; class Eurotatoria; order Philodinida; family Philodinidae; genus Rotaria; species Rotaria sordida. The sequence continues at coordinate 179,571 of CAJNOL010000159.1, forward strand.
GTTTTAAAATATAAAATAAATAGAACCATGAAAAAGCATTTCATAACAAAAATAAAACAAAGAAAAAAGAAAATATAAAAAAAACAGCTGAGCATAGGACAAGACAAATAACATTGTCCTATGCCCAACTCTGGTTCGAAGTTCGATTAGAGAATACGGCATATAAAAATCAAACGCTCATTCAATACTAAAAAATGATCTAAAATTTCATATCTATAAGAAAATAATTACACTATGACTCACTGAAGAACAAAAATACAAATGAAATAAGAATATGCAACCTGAATCGCTTATAATTTTCAACAAGAGGACACGATGCGGGCTTTATTTTCAGATGAAAAATCGTTCGGTTTCGGCAGTACATACAACTCTCAAAACGAACGAATTTGAGCAGCCAATCGCACCGAAGTCAAAAGAAACAGGTACCGTTAAAAGGAAACGAAAATTTTCTCAAAAGATTATAGTCTGGTTAGATATTTGTTTCAAAGCAATGACACTGGTGGTCATTTTCGATCAAGGGACAGTAGATCATGTTCAATACATCCAGAATTTTTTTTCCAGTAGCATTAAAATACGAAAATAAGGCCTTCGATGAAAATTAGTGCCAGGACAATTTTTCGTTTTTCATAGACAAGGATCATTGGCCACCGAATAGTCCAGATTTAAATCTATTGAATTATTGTATTTGGGATGAATTTGTTCTGTCTATGAATAATGAAAAAGTAATATCGAAAGAAACACCTATTCAAGAAGTAAAACAAGCAGTTTAAAAAATTCGACAGTATGTAGTTTTATGAAGTTGTTCATCGTGGACTGTTCATTTGAAGTGTGTCTTAGAAAATAATGTATGTTAGTTACATTAATATAAAAGATTTCATTTTGTAGAAAATTAAAAGACAAATCTTTTTAAAACAAAATTAAGCCCGAACAGAGATGTCATTAAAATACGGAGAGACCCATCCGTTATCTGAATGATACGAAATATTGTAAATTTAACAGTTATTTCGCAAAATATTTTAAGACTGCATCATCAATACGATTATTGTTCTTCTAAAATACTTCGTTAACATCAGTAAAACAATTTTTCATTTTCTTTCTTGTCAATAAAGCATCTCTTCCATGAGTCTTTTTTTTTTGATTTAATGATTATTTCATTAAACATTTTTTAAATGTTCATAATTAATCTGAATCGACATGTAGGCAAAAATATTTTGAATATCTATAACATATTCACAATGAAAAAATATATGATCATGTTTTTACTGTTACTTCTCTATTGAATTCAAAATAAAGACTAACAGAATGATGAATTTACTTTCAATCAAAAAAAAAAAAGAACACATCACTTTTCTTTAACAGATCTCATTTTCTATTCATATTTAATGTTATTCCTAGGACGTTTCTTACACTATATACACAAACACAAGCAGATACATATACAAGTTCACAGGGAAACTTTTTTTTTTGGAAAAAAAACATTGAACTTTGATGCTTTTGACACACCGTCGTGGAGAATAATAATAACAACAAAGAAAGAACAAATAACTATCAACAACAAGAAGACAAAAAAAAGTATATAAAGAAGAAATCAAATAAGAACAAAGAAAGATTTAGTTTCTAAAGCTTTTTTTTTTAAATAAACTAGAGAACAAAAGCCATGCACATTGTTGTTGTTGTTGTTGTTATATTTATTTGAATTCTATGAAACAGGCACCACTAAAATAAATAAAATAATAATTGAAAATATTTTTTATTATAATATTATTTACCAAGATCATTACTATATTGATAATTAGCAACACGATCAAATTCATTTCGTTTATATTTTTCACGTACATTTGTATGATATAAAGATCGTGGTACATTTTGCATAAGTTTAAGAATTTGTTCTGTACGTTTATCTAATTCATCACGTTTATATGGTTGATGTTTATAAAAACGTTTAATTATTTGTGGTTTATCTAATTGACGTGTAAATTTTAATGCTAAGAGTAAAGATGCAGCAGCTAATAATGAACCAGGCATTTGCTCAGATGATATATCATCACATAGAACACATTCAATCATATATTTTGATAATGAATAAATAATAAAATGAAAAGGTAAAAAACGAAGATAATAACAAAGAAAATGTATTGCTAATGGATATTCTATTCAATGCAAAAAACATACAAAAAATAATAATAATAATAATAATTTACAATGAAAGAAAAATTTCAACTAACCAAGTTCAAAATCAAGTTGTGTTAATAATTGTTTTTCACCTTGGTTTAAAATAAGAGAAGTTACATGATGTCGAGCATCAAATAAAGATAATAATGAATTAGTATCAGGTACACGACGTGATTCAAGTTTACATGCAATTGTAAAACAACTAGAAATGATAATAATTCTGACATAGTCATCTATATTTTACTTAAATTTCAATCATTTCATACGAATAATATCCATATACTAGAGTAGTTCAACTCGCGGGTTGGATATCCGCACAATACTTTACTATATACAGTGCTGATTTCAGTTAACCTTAAATCCTCAACGATTCTAAATAGAATATCAAGAAGAAATGATATACAGTACTAGTCGAATATAAAAGAACAACGTATTTTTAGTTTTTTTGCTATGATATCAAGCATTGAACTGAAATCTAAATAGTGATTTTAATAGGCAATGAAGTTTTCTATCAAATGTATTTCATACCGAAATTTCATAGATGAACTATGATAGAAAGGTTTTTCAAAAACCAAGCACGATATTTTTCAAGTTTCAGAAGATTGTCTGGAAATTAGTTCTTAAGAGTACTATTTTAAAGAGGAGAAAATCCTGAACAAAATGACGGATCATCGCTTTTTTCCTATGACCTTCTTTTAAAAATATTCAAGCATCACAAAAAACTGCGGTTTTTTTAGCAGTGCTGTGGCAAATTTCGTTTTTGTGTTGCTCGTAGCTTTTTAGAAGTTGGTCGTAGGGAATATGTGGATCCCTCATTTTGTTCAGGATTCCATGCTCGTTAAGACGGCATTCTTCAAAACTAGTTTTCACACACTCTTCTGAGATCTGAAAACTATCGTGTTTGGTTTGCTCAAAAACCTTCCTCTCATAATTTATCTATGAAATTTCGGTATGGAATGCATTTGATAGAGAACTTCATCGCCTATTCAAACTAGTGTTTTCTCCATTGTGAAGGTGGCACCCCTTCGAAGATCGATTGACCCTCGAGAAGTTTGTGGTTATTGTGCTACGGTACTAGAGATGAGATCGATTCAGGTTTTCCAAAATTTAAACCGAATTAACCCAATCTGTGCTTCCGAAAATAGGTGTTTGCCCTTTTGGCAGAGAGAATCTGACTAAAATACTTTGTATTGTAGAAAATAAAATAAAAAATACATTGATGTTTTATTTTGAACCACTACTGTAAATATAACAAACGCTTGAATAAACTCCATTCATATAGCAAATTTATTACTTTATAAAAACTCAACATTTCAAATATATCAATCTTCTTACTTGACAGCTCGAAGTTGTAAATCAAGTTTCGTCATTTGATCATTTAAAAGTAAAATCCTATCAATCAAATGAATAGTTCGACAAAGAATAGCTAAAATTAATTATTAAATATTTTTTTAATCAAAAAAAAACAACAAAAAAAAGATAATGCAAATTTTTCTTTTGTTTACCTGCATTTAATCGATGATAATCATGTACAGAAATGATCCAATCAATAAGTTTACATCGAACTTTAGGTGTAATCAAAACAGTTGAATTACTACCTGATATTGATATACCTTGAACTGGTTTTAAATTATTTGTTGATTCACGAAGACGTTTCATTGAACGTAATTTTTCATTTTCATTCATAAAACGTTCTTCTAAACTAAGTAAATATTTTACAACTTCTTTTTCATATGATGTTGTTGATAGAACATCAAAAAATGGATGTGTCGCTGATTCCGTTCCATTACTCATAGCTAAAAAGAAAAAGAACAAAATTTACTATAATAAATATATAAAACAAACGAAATATTTACGATATAGTTCATCATCATCATTATCACTATGATTTTCATCATTAATTAATTGACTACCATGTTCATCATGTTTTTTCTTTCCATTTTCATCGATTGAAATTTTTGGTGTAAAATATTGTGTTGTTGATGTTTGTTCTGTTTGTATTAATAACGTATCATTATCATTTATTGGATGAACAGATATAAGCATATCATTTAAACGTTCTTGAATATTTTCTAAATCATCTTGTATAATTGTACGTTTCATTGTATCGATTTGTTGTTCATATTTTTTATTATTATTTAGAGAATTTATTGGTAAATTTTCTGTTGGTATAAGAATTGTATTTGTTGTTCGTTTTATATTTTGAGATATAATTGGTAAATGAGTTTGATTATTATTTTTAATATTTAATGCACGTGAAAGCATAGGACGAATTTGTCTTTGAAATTGTTGAAGATTTTGTAATGATTCATGATGACGAAAATTTCCTGTTGATTTTGGATTATCATTTATAGATTCCGTACAAGATGAAGTAAATGATGATGAACGGGATAACATTTTATGTAATAATAATGATTGACGGAAAAAAAAGGAAATCCAAAAAATAAAATAAAATAAAAAAAAAATAAAATTCATTGATCAGTTGAATTAAATTTCGCAGACAAAGACCAACCAATCAATGTTGTGTAAATAGATTTTAGATAGCTTTTCAGATGAAAAATTCAACATAAAATATTATGGAAGATTTTTAAGCTTAGAATTTACACGAGTCATTTCGTTGGATTTTGTATTTTTCAAGATAATAATGTTCACCGGGACGCTAACGACATCTGCTGATTTAATGATAGCATTACGTCTAGGCCTTGTCTATACTAGAAAAATAATTTGACATTAATTTCGAATTAAATCTACATACATCTACACTTATGAATTTAATATTTGAAGTTCATAATTCTAGCATGTATTCATCAAACAAAATGTCGCCTGTCTCTCTAAGATAATAAATGACTGACTAACGGAATTTGTTAACAAAGTATCTACTATTCTAACTTATTTCTTTCAACTACAGATTCGTTCAATATTGTAGTGTTGCTTATGTTATGGTTCAGTCTCTATTCACTTATATTCTATAGTTCATCATATTGAAAATACTTATCTATTGATGGCATAGACTGATTTTATCGAGGCACATCCATCATTTTAATTAGTAGATCAAGTTTTTTCTTGATTGGCGCAGTGCATTAAATTTGAATTAACTTTTCTAGTATAGACAAGGTCATAGGTCTAATCTAAAATGCTTACAATATTGCTGGCAATTTTATAATGCAGTTAACATTTAAGAATCTGTTACATAAATAAATAGTAGAATATCTTGTCTATAACCATATATACATAAGATCTATTTTGAGTTTAATTCAAATATTCTTTCAGAGAAAATCCAATTACAACCAAAAATAAGAATTTTGAAAAATCGATAATAAGTTCGATCGATATTATTTTCAAATTCGGACTATTTTGGAAATTGATGCAATGGCAATTCATGAAGAACTTGCAACAATATTGGAATCTAATATTCCATCATATCGAACAGTTGCCAGAGGGGGCAAAGTGTTTTCATGAAGGAAGAGAAGATATCAATGATGATCCTCGATCTAGTCTTCGAGTTTCCGAGCTGACAGATGTAAATATTGAATTGGTAGGACAGGTTATCGACAATGATCCGCATTCGTCTTATGATAATATTATCGTTGAGACTTCTTTCTCTTATGGTATAATAAAACGAATTATCCATGATTTCCTAGAGATGAGAACAGTAACATCATGTTGGGTACCTCATCAACTCAATGATGAACAAAAGTAAGAACGAGTTAAGATTTATCGTGAAAATTTGACAAAGTTCTGTGACGGATCATGGCGATTATATAATGTTATTAAAGGTAATGAGATATGAATTTATCATAGACAAGTTGGCTGCAAGTCAATTAACGTAAGCTGGCTTAGTGAAGGTGAGTCATCAATGGCTATTATTTACCAAAGTAGATTTTACATCAAAAACTTTGTTTTCTATATTTTTTAAATCAAATGATCCTGTTCTTATACGTAGTGCAGATAAAGGCAGGATCATAGATCACAACTATTATCTTGAAAATTGTCTCAAGCCTGTTGTTAACGAAATATGAAAACAATGGAAGTCATCAGGTACGAAAGGTATAAAATTACTTCATGACAATGCTCGACTTCATAATCATCCAGATGTTATCAATTATTTAACACAAGAAGATATCAATTTAATGACGTATCCACCGTTTTCACCTGGCCTTGTACCATGTGATTTTTGGCTAATTGATTATATCAAACGTAATTTAACTGATCAAACAAATGAAAACTTATTGGCTCGTGGGATTTCTAAGATAATTAAAAATATTGCAGAAGAAGAGTTTAAAAAACCATTTGACAAATTGATAGAAAGGATGGAACTTTATATAAATAATTATGGTAACTATTTTGGATGTTTAATAAAATAAAATTACAAAATATCTTTTTATTTTCGTAGTGTTTTTTAATGTTGTCAGAAATTTTGGTTAACCCCAAGAAGGCAATTGAAAAATCATATTCCTAGGAAAATTATATGAAACAATGGATCTAGAGTATTGAAATTTCAATAAAATAACTAAGATATTTGAATAGTGTTAGACATTTTGCGATTTGAATTCGATTGTATTTTTATTTATGATAAAATTGATTTAATTTTAGTAAACACACAATGAATTAGGACATTTTTTTTATTCTACAAAACATATCTTGGAATTATTTTTATACTGAGTTTTTTATTTGATTATTTTCCAATTTAATCATCATTTTTTTATATGCAAAAATGATTCATATGCCTTCTTTCCTGATATTTTTGTTCGAAGAAGTATAATGTCAAGTTTTTTAGCATTGACTTATCGAAATGAAAATTAAATCGAATTGCGGCGCAGCACTATAGTTGGCTTTACTATTTTAGTGTTCTCAAAAAATTATATGGCATAATAAAATGATCTGTCAGCTTAATAATGAAGCAACCTTCATCGATAGAAACTGAATCAAATCTAAATTTCAAATGATTTTTTTATTTCAACTTTATGACTGTTTTATTTTATGGCTATGATTCTTTTTGTTGGCAATTAGTTGGTATTAGAATGTAATATAATATTTGAAACATAATAATGTAAAGATATAACCGTGCATTGCAAGATTAAGATCAAGGCCATAGGTTGTAACATAATCGAGCTTCAGAAATTATTTCATTCTCTTAATAATTTTTTCATGTTGCTCTTTTTTCTTCGTTTCATTCTTTTAATGCATCAAATTAAAAGCGATAGATCGCTAAAATATTTATGCAATATAATTCTTATTTTGAATTTAAATGAAGAACATAAAATTCAGTTGACAGAAAAATTGTTTTTTTTTTTCATATGAAAATTATATGTCACTTAAAAATATTGAATTCAATTAAATAAAGTACTTCTGATTATACTTAGAAAGAAAAAAATTATTAAAATAATGAATTTCATGTTAGAGTACGGTAGTAAATAAATATTTTCTTTTATAAAAATAATGAAAGAAAATATCTACTATAAAACGTTTTTAATTTTAATTTTTGAATAAACACATATCAAAATTTTATTCTCTAATGCAATGATAATAATAAAATCTCATGACATGAATAGAAGCTTAACTTTTAGTTTGACCTTTACTTTCCGTTGAATTTTCATGCAAAAGACAATGTAAGTGCAAGTGTAAGGCAGACACCTGACTCACTGTTGCTATTGATGCGAAAGGTTATCGAACACTTCGAGCGCCGCCAGCATGGAAAAAAACCGATGGTAAAGTATCCATAATTATTTTCGATCCATATAATCATTTTTTGACATTGCTTTTGTCTAATTGTTTTGTAAACGTCTTCTCTGCCATTCTATTTCTTTCTTTTTCAAATTGATAAACCCTCAAATTTCATAAATTTTATCCATCATCGCTGATACACAAAAAAAGGAAATCTATTTTCTTTACTATCAGTAACCTTCAAATTTAAAACTTCTAAACCGCTCGAGATGCACTTTCAAGCATTATCGTTAAGATCAGTGAACACATTAGGAACATACGGTTATGATCGTTTTTTTTTTCATTATTCAAATGAATTTATGCTCATAGAAACTGATGATGTTAATACACCAGTCATCATCGTCGGTTCTTCATGTGTTTATCGGCTTCACCGTTGCATCCCTAGTAACGGCCAACTCCGCAAGAAGGAACGATGCAGCCGTCATCGTCATCAAAACTCTTCGCAACGATCTACATTGGTCGGGAGAGGATCTGCAAAAAATTTTCTTTTTCTTTTTCTTTTTCTTTTTTTTTTTTAATGTTTCTATTGACTTTAACTTGAAGACATATTTCAAAATGTGATGTAAGTTGAAAGAACAGAATATTTGTCTTCACTTACTCTGTTTTCTTCTCTCGTTAACAACATTTTTTTTTTTACCATGTGACATTTTTTTGTTTTAAACATCTATGAAAAAGGAAAAATCTTATATACAATCGATGTTATTATTATTCTAGACAAGAGATTTTGTCAAGAAAAAAAACTTCGACTAATAAAGTATGATCAATTCACAATTGAATTCGGACGACAACATGGTAAATTTATTTCTTAAACGACTTGGAGAATTTAATATTGATGAAATAACTAATAATACACATGAAAAACTTTCTCAATGGCGTGATAATTGTTATAAAAAAGTCGATGAAATTTATCAACAAAAAATGGAGGAACTCAATGTTTGTATTAATGGAATCAAAAGCAAATATGAAGAAAAAAAAACAAATATACAAACAAATATACATCAACTTAATGATCAAAATAAAACGAATAAAGAAAATACTGATTTAATACAAACAATAATTCAATCTATTGAACAAGATTTAAATGATATTGAACAAATGTCTATTAAAATTAATGTTCGATCATTAACTATAGATGATAGTTATGTTCATATTGAAAAAGAATTTAATTTTAAAAATCTTTCACTGGATTATTTGAAATTTCATTATTCAAATGATAGTTCATCAGCTTTAGCAAGTAATGAACAATTTTTATTAATGCATCAATATCCATATTTATGTTTAATTGATCGAGATTCTAAAATAGTAAAACAAAATGTTTGGTCTGATGGTTGGATTCGTGATATATGTTGGTCAAAAACATTGAACTGTTTTATTATACTAACAAAAAGCGATATTTATTTAGTTAATGAAATTTTGCAATATTCCCATCCATTAAAAGATTTTGTTAAACAAGTTTGGTTTTCTTGTACGTGTTCAGATCAATCTCTTTATCTATCAACATGTGAATGGGGTTCATCAATATTTGAATTTGATCTTTCATCTTCATTGGAATTAATTAATCAATGGAAACCTCCATTAACATGTGAAAAATGTGATGGTATTAATGATATTAAATATAACAATGAAACACTTGCTTTAATGATTAATGATGCAGTAAAACACCAAAAACGTATGGAATTAAAATCAACAAAAACATTTAATACAATTTGGTTACTTCCATTGAGTATTGGAACTGATATTCGTTTATTTACTTGTTGTCCAATTAATTATAATGAATGGCTTGTTATTGATGGGACTAATTCACATCTTTATCATATAACAAAAGATGGAAAATTTAAAAATAACGTTATTTATAATTCAATACCTTATCGAGCAAATCTAGTTTATTCAAATATATTAGCCATATCAACTGAAGATCATTTACATTTACATCGATTTTTAATTTAGTTTTATCTATAATAATTATTAAGATTTAGTTTGCAATGAAATATTTTTATTTGTCATTAACAATTTGTTGAAATAAACAATGCTTAATATTTGAATGAGTCTTGAAATAAATTTTTAGATAAAAGATAGACACCTAAAAAGTTTAATATGACAAAGAAATGCTTTATGTGGTTTTTGTTTGTCTAATCTATACTCAATTCAAGTATATGGGCGTAGTATCGTTGTATTTCTTTTTTACTCATATACAGGAATAAACGAACAAGAAAAGTATCAATCTGTCATCCTAATAAATCGGCTTAATGAAAACGAATAGACAAAATCTTGAATGCTAGTTTAAAATATTATCTGGATCAAAAATTTTAATAGGCTTTTATATTGACATAGTATGTGATGTCTCTTTTTTTTTGTTCTCGAAATGTTAGAGAAATTTATTATCATAACATGCAAGCAGATACTGTTTTATCTGTTAATTTATCTTATTTGGTTTTTATTTACTATAATAATCATTGAAATATCGATTGTGACATGATTCTTTTTTTTTTTCTATCTAACATTTTAATCACAAACAAAAGACAAAACAACATTGCTTTTTTTAAATAAGCACAAATATTCCTTGACGTCAACTAATTAATGTAACTTATAAAAAAGAGAAATAGTTTTTCATTCATATATTTGCAATTTGATTTCTCGTTAATAATAGAGACATATATTTACCTAGTTGTCAGTAATTATTAATGGCCATGTCATACTTTTGAAAATATCACAATCGATATCATTAGTTGAAAAGAAATATTTTTCATATATCAAATGATGGAAAATGAATTTTCGAATTTATATTTTATTCATTATTCAAGTCTTTCATTTAAAAGACGTTTTCATTTTTTTTTTGTTTTTTTTTCTTTAAATATTTTTCGATAACATCGTCTAGCCCAATCGAGGTCGAATAACTTCGTCAAGTAAACTTTTGCTTTTCTGTTCTGTTCGGTCTTTCACTGATTTTTCTTAATGCTATCGTCACTGTAAAGCAGTGTAATATTGTTTGCATTAAATGGAAAAAAAGTGACACTCATACTTAAGATTATAAAAAAAGAAACAATCGTTATAGATTATTCTACTTTCTTCCTTTTTTCTTTTTCCCTTTTTTTTTCTCCTTCTCTTTACTTTGCATAACACAAATCACAAGAAGGCATATGCAGTCTCTATTGATGTCATACATTTTAAGAACAGGTGAGAATAACAACAGCAGTAGCAAAGAATAGACAAAAGAAAAAAAAAAGTCGTTTGCATTTTTTTTTCTACTTCAAAAAAAAAAAATTTCAAGTGAATAAAAAACAGTGAAAGTATAATTAAACACCTAATGATTATAACAAGTCTGGCATTAGTCAAAAAAAAAATAAACGTCTATTAGATAGTAAGATTATAATATCTCGCGCGTTTTTATTCTTTTTCGTAAAATTCATTTTTATGATGTCTTTTATCTTAATTTCCGCTTCTTCTTATTGCTATTTTATTACTATTTATTCTTCTACTATTCTCATATTTGCATAGTCAATTTATTAAACACAATTAAAATTTTGTCAATATCAATTATTATTTAAAACAAAAAAACAAAAAAAGAAAATAACATGGCATCAACAACAGATTCAACTACTAGTATTATATCTCAACTATGCAAAAATAATTGTGGTTTCTTCGGAAATAGTTCTTTCGATGGATTTTGTTCTCAATGTTATACAGAGCAAAAGAAAAAATTGAAAGAAAAAGAACAACAACAGCAAGATATTTCTGTTGAAATGAAAGAAGAAAAAGTTGTCATCGAATCAACAGTATCAATTTCATCGCCTGTCGAAAATCTGTCTTTATCAACTCAATCAAAATCGATAACAAAACCTTATACTTTAAAAAAATCTCGATGTCCTAATTGTAAAAAAATCATGGGTATTCTACAATATCCATGTGTATGTGGTGGACATTTTTGTTCCAATTGTCGTTATTCAAATGAACATCAATGTCCAATTGATTACAAAGCTGTAGGAAAAAAAATATTGGCTAAAACCAATCCTCAAGTGATTGCTGATCGTGTTCATAATCGACAGTAACAATTTTTCTCGTTTCTATTTAATTTATTTTAATGAGTTACATTACGATTCGATCAAGGTATAAAAAATAGAAGAGAAACACCAAAATTTAATGAAAATGAAAAAGAGAAAGAGAGAAGAAAAAAAACAAATAAGTATAGAATTCGAATTATTACTTCATTAATAGTTATAATGAGGACATTTCAAAGGTTTTTTTGTTATTTTCTTAATATAAATCGAAACAAAACAAGTGTCGAATCTAACAGCAAAGAATTGTTTAAAGAACAAAAAAAAAGAGCCTATACTTGCTTATTTAAAAAGCCATATAGAAAACATGAGAAATGTTCGAATAACTGAGCGACGAAAAAAAAAATCGATCCAGGCAATCATCAAACGTCTCTTATCTGTGTCACATAAACAAAACTAGAACAAGAAGAAAAGAGAAAGTATTGTGATTTTATTTGAAGAAAAAAAGACTGTTTTTTTTTTGTTCGTGTTTCACACCTATATCATTGCATGCGTAGTTCGATGTATGGCAGTGTCAAAAAAAACAAAAAAGAGGATGATGGTTTGTTCGTGTCATGCCGTTTAGTAATGGCAAAATTGACGAGCAGCGTGCATCGAGAATGAATAGAATCATTCTTAGTCTATCTTTCATTTTCTTGCGTTTCTTTTTCTTCTTTTATGTTGTTATTACCACCACTGCTCGCGCGTATCTCCGTTCGCTCTCTCTCTCTCTCTCTCGGCTACATATGCCTATCCGTTTGATGCCTTTTTTCGAATCATCATCTTCTTTCTTTTTTTTTCCTTTGGATATTTGTTGAACTGTCTCTAGTCTTGTATTTCATTTTTCTTTTGCCAATATATGACGAGACGATCAACACATCAATATATACCGAAGGAAAGAAATACATAGATTAATCTATCAATCATTAAAAATCGTAAGATGAGTCAAATATAAAAAATCTTCTTTCATCTTCTGTATAACTATCGATCAATTTGTTCAATGATTTCAATTTTTTTTTGTTTTTCGTTCGTTTCTTCAGATCAATCAAAAATGAAATAAAAATGAGTACAACAACAACAACAACAACAACAACAACAACAACTGAACATTCTTCATCAACTAGTAAAACGACACAGACAACCATTCAACAATCAACCGATGATTTACCTAATTTAGTTGATGGTCGTAATAAACCATTAGTAATTATACTTGCTGTGACACTTCCAACATTAGCTGTTATTGGTATTTTAATTCTATTAGTTGTATGTTATCGACGACGAAATGCAACGATTTGGTTAAAAAAAATAGGTAAATAAATCTATTATATATCTTAATTATTTATTTTATTTTATTAATATATCGAATATTTTCATTTAATTAAATAGAACATTCAAGTCAATTACAAGCAATTGTTGTTAATCTTTCAGCAACTTCTATTCAGCCAGAGTATAATTCATATGATTATTTTTTTTTGTATTTATAAATTTAAAATACTTTCTAATAGGTATCTAGAAAAAAAAGCACGTCTTTCTCATCGACAATTTTCACAGCCACATACAGAAACAATTGTCTATAATCGTTTAGTAAGAAATCATAAAAAAAGAACTAATCATTTATCACTTATCGAGATATGAATTTCTAAATATATATCTAGAGTACACCATCTACTCCAGTATTTATCAATCCATTTAATCGTTTACATTCATCAAATGAAGGTAAGTAAAATTAATCGAAGAAAAAGAAAAAAAAAGTGTACAATCGATTATTGTTATTATTAAATTTAATAGGTGAAACTAATGAAGCATTTGATGAATATTTAATTAAAAATGAACAACAGCCTGTATTAAGATCAACATTACAGCAAAGTTCAAACAATGGACAA